>CM044444.1:6542820-6596826 GCA_024363595.1 Xenopus borealis | reverse complement strand
TGTAATACCGGCCCCGGCATTGGCTGGTGTTTTACCGGCTAGGCCGGTAAAATACCGGCTAGGTGGCAACCCTAAAAGGCGTCCGATCAAACTTTTTCGGCCAACGATCGACGAGTCAACCGATATCGGCTTGTCTCCTGCCATTGACACTCCGAATATAGTGATAATATTGGCGCATCTATAACGCCTTAATCTTATGTATTCCCTGCCAAATTAATCCATCTGCCCAATAAAACTGCTGTATTGTCTTCCTTTTAGAGGCAGCTGCCACATATTCCTTTCTTTGACTGGTGCAACTCATGGCACAACAATATGGGCACCTTCTGTATTTCAGCTTTGGCCAAAGAGTGGGTGGCAGGTTGGAGATGTGAAATACATAAATATGAATATCCCCGATAAAGACTAAGATGAGATGGCAAAATCACTATATAAAAAATATTGAGCGTAATGTGATGTCATACCACAAAGGGAACATGGGCCTGGTGCCAGTTGTTTCCATAAAGTCTGTTACATGTGTACATAACGATTACCTACAAGATGTAGAGGGGAACAGGACAGGGAACCTGGGTATACACTTACTAGTGCTGAAAGGACCTGAAGAGCAATCATGTAAACTTGACATTCGGTAAGATCATAGAGAATTCCGTCCATAGACATGACGTCCTGTGACAGAGGAAATAAACATGTTAATTAAAGTGCTATTCCTTACTTCAGTCTCGTCCTCAAAAGTGGACACAATGACTTGGCAAATAGTTATACCCAATGTCAATAATTGATTAGGAAAAGGAATTAGTGTGTGATTCACTGGATACAAGTCAGTCAACCAATTTGAACCTTGCATGCAATTGCACGCAGTTATTCAGAGCAAGTCGGGCTGGCTCATTCTGTAAAAGTACAAAGTGCTACAAATGGGGCAGATCACTATTCTGAGTAAGAAAGAAAAAATTCTGTTGACCCAAGTCTCTGGATCTTTCCCTTCAGTTTCCGACCCCACAGTTCTCGTTTCTCCTCGAGAAAAATGTATACAAAGTCCAAATTTACAGGGTCAGCGCTAGTGAAAGCTCAGGGGAAAAAAAAGTACGACAAGCCAAGGGAAAGGAAAAGGAGAAAAAAAGGAATAAAAGAGTATTATAGTGTAGTATTACTATATCCTTCAAGAATACTACACTATAATACTCTTTTATTCCTTTTTTCTCCTTTTCCTTTCCCTTGGCTTGTCGTACTTCCCCCCCTGAGCTTTCACTAGCGCAGATCACTATTAGTTTGTTTTCCCCATCTTACAGTGGGATTTTCTTTTCTAAATAGTGCACATAATAAATGCATGCTTCTGGGGTATTTGCTGCCTGAGGTATCCTTCCTGATGCATGCCCCCCTTTGCACCCTGCATTTACATTTCCATGCGCTGGAGCGGGTTGGGGGGGGCAGCATCACTAATGCAGAGAGCACAACTGCCAGTGAGAAAAGCAGCTAGCTTTGCTTTTGTATTATAGGTTAAAAAAATTAAAAAAATGAATGAGCCTTGTAGTATTTTTTCTTATTGTGCAGAACATTTCAACCCTCCCTAATCACATATCCCCACTTCTTTGCTTCTGCCTTACCCGACGGCAGTCCCAGAGAAACTGCAACAGAGACCCCGGTTCAATGCTCTCTAGTAACATGCTGAAAGGCTTCTCGTTAGGGCAGCACCCCAGCAGCTCCACCATGTTTGGGTGCTGGCCTAACCATCCTTGAAATGCCACCCTCTGCAGAAAATCACGGACCTCTTGTGCTCCACCTGAACCTGAGGGGAACCAAAGACAAAGGCTTTGAAAAAATGTAATGTTGCACAGAAAAAAAAGAAGGAAAGAGAATAATTTAAAGGGAATAATTGAAAGTGAATTGTGATAAACAGCCTTAGATTGTAAGCTCTAAGACACAGGTATATATATATATATATATATATATATTTATATATATATATATATTTATGTATAATTTGTTGATTAGTATCCGCACCCCGATCAACTCAATTTCAGGAGTGCACGACCAATCTTCATACATCCACAATCTGGAAATAACACATTCCTGGGCACTTCCCTAATCAAACCAATTATTTATATATATATATATATATATATATATATATATATATATATATATACATATATACATATCCAATGAAGATACAGAACTAGGTAGACCTTATCATTTTACTTACTTCGAAGTCGTTTAATGACAACATCTCTCTCTTTCCCACCCATGGGGTCATTCAGCTTTGTCCTGTAGATGGGCCCAAACCTCCCTTCTCCGGCCAGCTGCAGTGGTTGCCGTATTCTGCTCCTCGGTACCTTGAAAGCTTGCAATGAGGGATCTCTTGTTCTTAGCACCTGATCCATGGACAGTTCTTCCAGAGAGATTGCATAGTTAATGTAACCTGCGCTTGGTTTTCTCTGCATTTCTGTAGGTAGAGTTGCAACATTATTATACAAGCGTACATGAGAAATTATACATACAATTGCATGTGCTGTTTATCAAGGGAAAGGAACTTTCGGTGCAGTGGTAAACCAGGCCTTACACAATTTCTAGAGATACCAAACCCATAGCCCTATCTATTGTTTAAACTACAACCTAAAAGCGTTTGGCTAGGAGGCTGTATATTGAGTCTGTTATTGTCCCCATTAAGCCTTCCAGCCTACTGTTTCCTTCTCATATGTGTACCTATGGCAAATAAGCTCTACGCAATAGAAGACACAATCTAATAATATATCTGATGCCATTGTCCATTGAGTTGCAAACCATTCATTGTACAATAGTTGTATTTAAAGTTAATTATCTGAGTGAATTAAACACAGGCATAGGATCCGTTATCCAGAATTCTGTTATCCGAATTACGGGTAGGCTGTCTCCCATAGACTCCATTCTATCCAAATAATCCAAATAGTTTAATATAAACCAGTATCTTGTACTTGATACAAACTAAGATTTAATTAACCCTTATTGGAAGCAGAATCAGCCTATTGGGTTTTGATCTAGTAGACTTAAGGTATGAAGATACAAATAATGGAAAGAACCTTTCTCCACAAAGCACCAGGTCCTGAGCATTCTGGATAAAAAGTCCCATACCTGTATAAGTATATACTGCAATACTAATAAATGATTAGCATAATAATTAGTTATATAATTAAATATAATTAAATATATATGTAATTATAGTTCTATAGTTCTATTTAATTATATACAATACAGTATACTAACTGATGCTCCTGAATCCTTCTGGTCTAGTAACCCATAACAACCATTTACTGCACACCTGTATGTTATAGCTGATCCTGCAAATTCCATGTTTTAGAGTCCTTCAGCGGGTCGGGTACCCGCGGGTACCCGCGGGTTACCCGCAAAATCCCGCAGTACCCTGCGGGTTGCTCGTAGAATTTCTGGGTGCGGGTATAGAAGCGGGCCGGTGGTTCTGCAGGTTGGCGGGTTGAGGGTCGGGCCCCGGATCCTCGCTATAGCGATTTTTACTCCTTTTTCTCAGCATTTCTACTTCTGATGATGTCATATCCGGTTTACATTGACAGCACTTCCTGTTTTACTCCTTTTTTTCTGATCACGGCTGCTTCCGATGATGTCACTTCCGGTTTACAATGACAGCACTTCCTGATTCTTGATGGTCAGCGGGTCACGGGTCCGGGTTGCGGATCTTGGGTTGCGGGTACGGGTCTGGTCGCGGGTCCAAGCGGGTAAGAATGCGGGTCGCGGGTCCGGGTGCGGATTGCGGGTTGGGTACGGGTCCCAAAAAATGGACACGCGCAGGACTCTACCATGTTTTGGTGTCTAGGTAAATGACCAGGTTGATACACTGATAGATCTGGTCATCGACTATCAAAGTTTGTCTTTTAATAAAGCAAGTTCATTGCATCGCATAAGTCACACCTGTACAGAAGGATAAAGTTACCTTGTCTCTGGTCATCTTCATCTGGTTTCCGTTGTCTATACCGAAGCCATAGAATGATGACAAGGAGGATCACGGAGAAGCCAACAAGAAATACTGGAACCACTATTACCTCATATTGGTAAGTTCGAACAACTGAAAGGAGATAAAAACTTTGTTGTTACTGGGCAAGGAGGAAAATTCTAGGTGGTTTGCATGAACATGGAGACATCTGGCACCAGTTTAAAGGTTAAGGCCCTTTATTAAAAACCTAAATCACAGAGCAAGGCTTTCTTATGGCATGAAGAACAACACTGAGTAAAATGAGCGCAATAAAAAGCACAATAATGACTTTTATACTTACTGCACAGTTGATCGGTGCTGGCGCAGCCTAGGAGGGTCCGTGCAGGAAAGCGGGTGCGTTGGTCATCCATTGCTGAAGACTTTAGCTGAAACCTGTAAAAAAACAATGCAATGAAAGGTGCCTGGAAATTACATTGCTACACTTTCATACACAACCTAACAATAAAGGAGTCCACAATCTTGCTTCCCCCAAATAACTTGCCTCTGTGCTCCCCCCACACATCTTGCATCTCAACACCATTTAGCACCGAGTTACTGTACAATCACCATCTTCTTTCCCAAACAACTGTCTTGCTTAGAAGACATATAAAATGCCCTTTGAATGTCCATAGGCTGCTGCAATGCTGCTTAGCCTTCTCTAGGGGACAGATATTTCCCATTCTAAAGGCTAACAAGGAGTATTTGTCTTACCTCTTAAGGTACAAGAGTTCTATGGGACACAAGATCAAGTACCTTACTGCTCACTTACCAAGCCCTGATCCTGTTGGGATTGCTGCTCTCATCACTGAGTACCTTCTCGAAAATTTGGTGCTCAGCTTAGAGATTCCTGACTATGGCTCTCAGAAATATCTTTTCTATGTTTTCATATTATAAATGACTCACACCAGTAATCTTGGCTGGAGCTTGTTGAACAACATTGACAACACTGAAAAAAAAAATGGGAACTGCAACCGCCCTACTGTAGTCAACTTAATCACTGTTACCATGTTATTCTGTTATACCTGCTATACCTTACTATTCCTACCTATAGCTGCTTTCCTTCAGGACTCTACTATCTTAAATGCACAGAAGCATCAACACTATTGGGATCATCCTAAAGGAGAAGCACATTTAATTGGTTACGGCATTCACCAATTGAGGTGTGGTGAAGAGTGAAACAGCATTAGTACTCACTTAGATCCGATCCTGCTTATAAGCCTCATGGCCCTCATCTGTCGGCTGGTCTCCGCTCCAGTCCTAGACGTTACATCAGTAGTAATATACAAATGACAGAAATCTTCAACCATGGGCATTTGGGATAAAAACAGTTTTCTTTATTCTTTCAATATCAAGGCATCTTGATATTGACCTGTTTATGCCTTGATATTGAAAGAATAAAGAAAACTGTTTTTATCCCAAATGCCCATGGTTGAAGATTTCTGTCATTTGTATATTACTTGCGGTGAAGAGTGGGCAGGGATTTGGAGGATTGTGGACACTGCTTTAGTATAATGGATGTAAAATGGGTTTTTAAGGCATATGGCCATTGGGATCCCATTCTACTTGTTGCCTGGTCTTCTGCCCAGGGTCCAAGGAGACCGTTAATAACTGAGGCTCCATGTAAGGGTGAGGGCCTTGATAACAAGTATGGAGGCCTGAGATTCCTTATGGTTGTCCTAGATCCCTGGAAAAGTGAAACAAGAAGTGATTGTTAAACTCCTCCCCGGCAAATCTGAATTTGCCTCTCCAGGAAAGAAGACACCTATGGTGGCCATCGACGTAACAATTATGATCTTTCCTGGAAAAGAACTTTCCAAGAAAGATCATTAGTTTTAACACACCTGTAGAGCTGAATCGTCAGATATACAGGTACAAACAATAGAATTCTACCTGTATCTGACGATTCAGTACTAACAAAGTGCCCAAAGAAAATTTACCGTCTGGCCGATCAACGAGCCAACCGATATCCAAGTCTTCTGCTGATATCGCCTTGTTTCCAACCATATACGCACTGAATATTTGTACGATATTATCTGTGCGTTTACAGCCACCTTTATGGTAACACTACTGTAATCAAATCTCCCTGTCCTTTATTTCCTCCTTTATTCTAGCATTCTTATTACTATTTTATCATTACATATTCTTATTAAAAATTAGTTGAAAAAATAATGAGGCTGAAATGCCAATTCAAGTGATATTACAACTGTCTGTGCATTTTCATATTTCATTTATTTAGGTGACCTCTCCCTTTAAGAAGAAGTTCTATTTATAGTTTTCTTGGTGATGTGGCCCAGGTTTGACAAACACTGGAAAATGATATAGCGACTGACGTGGAGCAACTGGGAAAGTATATGGATCGGTCCAAAGTGTTGTTTACATTCTTCTCTTGATTATAACAAGTAGAAATGTTTTACTAAAAGGTCATGGGCCACCTGCACCCAGGATAACTGTGCAGAGATTTGGAACACAAATCCATGAATAAATAAAAGTCTATAGGTGTGGGTGAAAGGATTGGCATAGAAATTTAGGAGCCAGGTTCCTTTTACAAGACAAACAGTTTGTGTGTCTCCTGCTGGATCAGTCAATGTGTCTTGTGGCCACGGGAATTAAAAAACAGACAATTTCTTTCTCTGCTTTTGTTCAGCCTTTTATGTTTTATTCACAAGCTGGCTGGAGTCACTGAGCCTTCTGACTGCAGATTAGTTTCCACTCTGCACTGGCAGATCTACAAAACTGCCAGTTAATATCCAGGCTGGGCCCATGTGACACAGGGCTCACTGAAGCTCTGTCATGGGAAAAAAAGTTTTTTTTCAAAATGCATCAGTTAATAGTGCTGCTCCAGCAGAATTTTGCATTGAAATCCATTTCTTAAAAGGGCAAACAGATTTTTTTATATTTCATTTTGAAATCTGACATGGGGCTAGACATTTTGTCAATTTCCCAGCTGCCCCAAGTCATGTGACTTGTGCTCTGATAAACTTCAATCACTCTTTACTGCTGTACTGCAAGTTGGAGTGATATCACCCCCTCCCTTTCCCCCACCCAGCAGCCTAACAACAGAACAATGGGAAGGTAACCAGATAACAGCTCCCTAACACAAGATAACAGCTGCCTGGTAGATCTAAGAACAGCACTCAATAGTAAAACCCATGTCCCACTGCGTACTATTCAGTTACATTGAGAAGGAAAAACAACAGCCTGGCAGAAAGCAGATCCCTCCTAAAGTGCTGACACAAGTCACATGATTGACGGCACTTTTGCATGATTCAAAAAAATATCATATACCGCCCAACTGTTCTGTTTTTAGAGGGACAGTCCCTCTTTTGACAGCTCAACCTGCAGTCCCTCATTTGTAGTGGAAAGTCCCATTTTTCTCTGCACTGAACAGCCAGAAAAAGAAACATTTTTTTAAACTTAATTGGCTTTTAGCAGAGAGCTCAGAACTGGCAGGAGGTTCAAATAACAATTTCTAGATAAGCAAATAAGTAATTGTAACAAGATAAGATAACAGGTCCCTTGGGAAAAGTTAGACTCACAGCTTAAAGGGCAATTCACCTTCATCAGCAAAACTGTAATAACTGGGAAAAAAACACTTAAACGGCTAAATTTAGTAAAATGAACATGGTAGTTAGGCTCCGCGTGCCAACTTTTTTGTTTTTTTTATTTCCAAAATGTTGGGCGGTATGCATATAGGAGAGAAAGTGCAGTGTTTTTTACCCACAATGTATTGCACTCACTTGAGTAATATTGCTCACAAGGTGGAGATGTACCTAACATAATTGTTGCCCACTTGTTAAACTACAAAAAGTTATCAGTACACCTCGATGCAGATCCAGCAGGGCCCCATGGTTATTGGGTCAGCCTGCACATCACTATTTATTCAGCCAGTCGGTCTGAACCCAAAAAGTCACATGATTTTAGAACACAGGACAACTGAAAATCAGGATTGATGACATTTTTAAATTGTTCTCAATTCTGAACATGCTTCAGATTTGGAATTTAGTCCATTTTGTTTTTTAGTTTTTTACAATTCAGTTGAATCCAAAAATGATGGATAATGGTTAAACTATAACTAGGGATGCACCGAATCAAGGATTCGGTTCGGGATTCGGCCAGGATTCGGCCTTTATCAGCAGGATTCGGCCGAATCCTTCTGCCTGGCCGAACCGAATCCGAATCCTAATTTGCATATGCAAATTAGGGCCAGGGAGCTAAATCACGTGACTTTTTGGCACAAAACAAGGAAGTAAAAAATGTTTTCCCCTTCCCACCCATAATTTGCATATGCAAATTAGGTTTCGGATTCGGTTCGGTATTCGGCCAAATCTTTCAGGAAGGATTCGGGGGTTCGGCCGAATCCAAAATAGTGGATTCGGTGCATCCCTAACTATAACAGAACTTCTTCTTTGTTCCACATGTAAAAACTTTGGGTGTGCTGATTTTCCAGCCAGATAATGTTCATGCAGGTCATCTGGAGGGCTCCTACACTGTCCAGTAAGCTGCCGGCTCAATCCCAAGGGGCCACATTGGTCTCCCTCTTCATTTATTAAAAAAGTTTTCTTCAGCTATGGTTGTAGGTTGTATTTAGTCTTCCTTTCCCCTACCCAGTTGAAAATCCAGCTCACCTTGGTGACAGTAATTGTGCTTTGAGTCTAATTAGGGTTGCCACCTGGCCGGTATTTTTGACGGTTGATTCCAATGTTATTAATAGGAAAAAAAGCTAAATATATAGGAAGGCCGGTATTTTTCCAAGAAAAGGTGGCAACCCTAAGTCTAATGGCAGTAGCATTCTATTAGTCTCAGGCGACAAAGCTATTTGCTAAACTCATGGCACATTCCACAAGCCTAGAACATTCCCAGTTTTCTGGGTGATATACAGAAAACATTAGCAGAAATGGGGAAAAATAAAGGAAAGAAAGGATTGCCCAGCCCTTAATGACTAGCAATCTGGGCAAACTGTACTTGTCTCCTTAAGTGTGTGTTTGGGTGTGTCTAGGAGCAAGATGAGTCCTTCCATCAGCAAAACAAAGAGCAAAGCCCATTATTGTGCATTAGCGGATGAATATCAGATATGGTCACAACAAAGCATGGCCTTTATACTAAACCAAAAAGAAAAATAACAGGGATATCAATGATTCAGACACACATATCAATCTTCAGAAATTCCAGCAGCAATTGTTTTCACTGCCCCTTAAGGGTAAGGCCACACGGCAAGATTTCGGGGAGATTTGTCGCCTGGCGAATAATCGCCGCGACTAATCTCCCCAAATGGCTTGCTAGTATCTTGCACCTGAAAGCGCTAAAGTCGCCGGTAGCTATTCACACGCGGCAATGCTTGAGGCAATTTTGAGCGACTTTGAAAATTGCGTTGCAACGTGTGAATAGGCTCAGGCGACTTTAATGCAAGAGACTAGCAAGCCATTCGCCAGGCGACAAATCTCCCCGAAATCTTCCCGTGTGGCCTTACCCTAAGTGAGAGACTGAAACCCAAGATATAGTACAGAGACAGAGGCTCCTGGTGTGTTTATACAAAGACACTGTTGTTTTTGCTCCCGTTCCACATTGCCTGATGAAGCAGGAAATGCCTGCGAAACGCCTTGCAATACTGTTTTTTGAATAAACTATTACTGAAAATTACCACTTTCGTTGGTGTCTGCTTGGAGGAGGTAAGTTCACTACTACCTCCTCTGAATTACCCATTGGGTTTTTAAGTGTTTTTAGCTAATTTTATCGTTTTGGCGCCTCTGTTTGGTCTCATTACTATATCGAGTCCACCCCGAGTGGAGGGGTGTCATCCCCTTTTTCTTCCTTCTACAGAGAGCGACTTCTTATTCCTGAATGGGGTCAAGATAATCTCCCCACCTGCCTATACAGTGGTTGCCTATTGGTAACCCTGGTTTGTGAGTATTAATTTGTTTACTCTACCATTACTCCTTGTAAAAACATATTACACTATTGGGGCTCTTGGTGTTCCTTTTTGTCTCCAAGATATAGTGCAACTGTGATTTAGGAATTCAATTGAACAGTGCATGCAATCAGTAATTCCAAGGCTCATTTATGGACGAACTACATTGTGCAAAATATTAAACACAGACATCCAATTTCAACACAATGCTACCATTTTCCACAAATGCCATTGTATTAGCAGCCATCTGCTAAGAAGCGTGCACCAAAAGGTGTGTGCAATAGTAGGAACACAAGTTAGATAAGGAGAATGTTTCTCATAATATCAATAGCAGCATAAACACTTCCTTAAGCAAAATGTTACTTCCAGGTCTCCTTTACATCCAGGGACCCTGTACTTTTCACTTGTGTGCACCAGCACCCTGACATACAGTGGGTACACATATATGGCCAACTTTGTGAATAGTCTTTAAGCATGAGCAGCATTATCAAATTTATACTCATCCAGAAAAACTGTTCTTGAGTTGCATTCTGGACCTGTGCCCTGTGTCAAAGATGGTCATGGGGAAGTTTGGAGAATTTTTTTGTTCCTCTGGGTTGTTTAACAAGCGCTCACATCCACACTCACACACCCATGGGTTCTCTGTGACTTTCCCCTGGAATGTTGCCTGCAACCACAAAGCATGCACAGTTGCTGTAATGGTTTCTAAATCAGAACCCACAGACACTTGTGTCCAATGCAGGTTATTTAGTTAAGTCCTCCACCAGAAACCTGCTCTGGGTTCCTATTGCGGTGTACACACAGTGAGCAATACTTCATATTGGGTTTCCGAGCTCTAGCTATGAGGGTACCCCCACTGATATACCTCACTAAAAACATAAAGCATAAAGAAAGGGTGGTTTATTGCAACAGGTCACCCACCATTGCCTATCCCCCCACTGATATACTACCTGTACTCCTCCATTGCTGCCCTACTTATACCACTGCATAAAGGTAGTAAAATAGTGATGGCATTCCTGTGATTGAATATTTTGTCCATGCTGTAATAACTAGCTATTAAATAAAACATTATATAACTATAATTATTATTTATATGCATTCCAGTGTAATTATGCTTCTATATAAAGTACAGGAAATAAAGAGCACACAAACACATTTAGCTCAGGACTTGGCAAGGTTCTCCAGGGCCGGGCCAAGCTGACCAGGTGCCCTAGGCTTGGTGGAGCAGAGGAGTGAACGACCCGGACTAGGGATAGGCAGAAAACCTTTGAACGGGTACCTGCATTTGCTTGAGGTTTTTTAAAAGAGCAAGGATTACAGTAGCTGAATGCTGCCAGGCCCAGTGCCATAACATAAAACCAAAGTAAACGCAGCAGGAGTGAAAGACACCTGGGAGAATGAAGGGTACAGTGAGCCATGCCTTTGCATAACCTTTGATGGGCCTACATTGTTTTACCAGATTTATGGACCATCTAGTCAGCTGGATACAGTGTGCTAGTGGGGCCTGTGAAACCCAGTTTCACTCCATAAATTCCTGTTTTAATGGATTACCACATAAGAGAAAGCTTACCCACTGGGTTTTAAATCACAGCAAGGGCAGTAGCTGATCATATCCGAACTACCCCGTTAGTGTGCCCTTATTAGTTTTTCTGATATGAAGAACCAAGTATATCCTCATGAAATTCAGTTCTCATTTCTAGGCAAAGCAAAGAGAATCCTGGGCAGGAATCCCTGTTACGCTCCTAAAATGGAATACTCTATAGCAGTGGTTGTTGAACCTTCTCAAATATCAGAAACCAATTATGTATCAGTTATTCAAGTATCCCAACAATATCCAGGATACCAAATTATCCCATGTCTCACCATAATTTCTCTTTAAGCTGAGCTTTCAGATGTATCTAGGACAGCAATTAGGCCAAAAGGTCATCCTAACAAGCCAGTAGACCTTACCTCTGCCAAGGACCCAAGTCCCACCAGGATGGGCTATTCCTAAAGTTTGGGCACAACTACCCCATAGCACACACTGCATTTTAAAGTTCAACCAAGGTAGCTGCTAATCATATCCAAACTACAGACATCATGGAAGTTCAAATGTCTTATTAATCAAATGGGTTCTTAAGAAAGTTTCCACCTCCACAGTCCTTCATTATATTGTGTAATCAGCCATCAAATACCAGCCATGCAAGAGGTACCATGTGAAGTATGGATAGAAAGATTTTTGCTGTATACATTCTACTACTTGCAGTGCCGCCTCCAGAAAATAATCCACTCAGCAAGTATATTTCTCTCGTGTCTCCCTACCTATAAAGTTATTAAAATAGTCTTTTCCATATATCAACATCCCTGTTCCAGAGACAAGTAACCAATAAAACCAACAAACTTGTTCTTCACACCTTCCATCAAGCTTGCCGCTATCTAAGGTCATTAGACTTGGCTTGTCTATCCCCTTGATAAAGGCTGGTTGCCGAAACATTGGGGTTTCTCATTCGTGGCCTGCGTATCTGCTGCTTGTGGGTATTAATATTTGCCATTTCTTGCATTTACTCTCCTTTTGGGGTATGTACATTTTTACTGGATATTGTTGGTTATTGTACCATATGTATTTATACAACTGATTGTACTGTGTGAAAGATTTAGTAAAAAATTATTTTTGCATATACCCCTCGAGTATTGAGAATTATTTTGAGTGTGCATACCCAATTGCATAGTTGGTTTGAGAGTGGGAGTGTTATAGGTACACTCCTGGGTGTAGCACCTCTTTCTAAGATCTATGATTGAAGATCTGTTGCTATAAATTTGTTGCTATATTAAGGAGTGCCCTCCACTTATGTATTGTTTGGCTTGTCTATTAACCAGCCATCGGCCAACTGTATAGTCAACAACCAAGGGATTTCTACTAAGATAGGGACCAAAATAATTTTCCAACAAAACATTGACATCATCAAATTTCAATATAACATGTTTTAAACCGACATTGTTACAATTCCCACAACTGATTGGAAGGTGGTGATTGCAGACAGAATGATGTAGGTGCCCCATATTCACCATGATTCCCATTTGCTATACTTAGGTGAGATCAGTAGAAAATCAAAGTTAAAGGGATTCTGTCATGATTTTTATGTTTACACTGCAAATAATTCACTCTACAATATAAAATGCAATTCAATAATGCAATGAACCAGCAAGTGTATTTAGTTGTAATATTGGTGTGTAGGTGCATCTCAGGTCATTTTGCCTGGTCATGTGCTTTCAGAAAGAGCTGCTTTCTGGCAGGCTGTTGTTTTTCCTACTCAATATAATTGAATGTGTCGCAGTGGGACCTGGATTTTACAATTGAGTGCCATTCTTAGATCTACCAGTCAGCTTTTATTTTGTGTTAGGGAGCTGCTATCTGCCTACTGTAACAGTTGGCATCCTAAATCTAGAACCAATGCCAAGCACCCTGGTCTGAGCTCATACTTCTTCCTATAACAGCTGCCTTTCACATCAGGATGCCACCAGGTCCTAAAATGAGAGGTGCAAGGCAAGGGGTTCTAGACAGGCAGAGGGGCACAACTGTAAACAAAGTCTCTGGGCAGAAGGTCACTGGACTGGACGGAGGCTGATAACGTAGTCAGATCTGGCCGGGTTGGAACAGGCGAACACAGATGGAGTCAGACAGGCCAAGGTCAAAACCAGGAAGACTAGCACAGGGATCCGGCTGGATCGGAGTCAGATAACAGGCAGGGGTCAAACCAGGAGATCAGATCAGAATGGTCAGGCAGACAGGGTCGGATTACAGAGTGTAGAATAGTCAAGAAGCAAGTCAAGGTCAGGAACACAGAGGTCAGGAGTAGTCAGACAGGCAGGGGTAACAACAGGAGATCAGTATAGAATCAGAAGCTTTAACAGCACAGGCACCAGGAAAAAAAGATCCTATAACGGGCAATCTGCACTAGCTAAATTGCTCTTTAAATAATTTGAATTTGGCACCATGACGTCAACGCGCATGCGCCTTTAAATAACCAGGAAGTGCGTGCGCACGCTAAGGAATCAGCGCCAAGAGAAAGATGCGTCGCAAGAAGATAGACGCAGTGGGCGTCCCCGCAAGAGGGTGGCAGGCCTCCCTGCTGTCCCCCACTAGACCACCAGGGTAAGCTATTACAGTTACCTTCCAATTGTTCTGTTGTCAGCAACTTGCAGGAAAGTGTGACCGAACTTTACCAGAGGATAAGTCACATGACTCGGGGAAGCTGGGTAACTGATGATACGTCTAGCCACATGTCAGATTTCAAAATTAAGTAGAAAAAAGCTGCTTGCCCTATTAAGAAATGGATTATAGTGCAGAATTCTGCTGGAGCAGCACTCTTAAATGATGCTTTTTGGAAAAAAATTACATTATCCCTTTAACTGTGGCTAAGGCTCAATGTGCAATACGATTTCAGCCCCCAAACTAATCTTCTTTGGGGAAAATTTATTTATGTCTGTATTTTTTCCTCGGAACTCTTCACCATACTTCATGCAACTACTTCATATGTTACTTCATGACAACTACGTGATGCGTTTTCATCGAAATGTGAAACTTTGTTTCAGCAAAGTGAGAAAGTTTTTTAGTGAATTTTCTCAAGCGTTACTTTCTTCTTAGTGATACTTTGTTAACACACTTATGCTTATGTTAATTTAAATATGACGGCTACATAAAAGTTATATGTATGTATCTATTAGTGATGTTGGTGAAATTGTTGACCACTTAAAAACATCCAAGGAAGCAA
This sequence comes from Xenopus borealis, assembly GCA_024363595.1. NCBI lineage: Eukaryota > Metazoa > Chordata > Amphibia > Anura > Pipidae > Xenopus > Xenopus borealis. The sequence goes on along the minus strand of CM044444.1, from coordinate 6,582,197 downwards.
AATCATGACAATAGAGATCTCCTATTGTTGTAGAAAACCTTAAAACAAATAGGTATGAGCTTTCATTGATTAAAAAAATTTAAATAACATATATAGTTACAACTTGTAAACGTGATCCCACATTAATGTATGAAAATATAAGATTTTTTCTGAGTACAGGATATGATGTCACTGACATAATAATTCTGAGGATGAAGCTTCAACTCATCAATTTGCCAATTAGAACCTTGAGAAAATAGACTTTGGTAAAAAGGGTAATGTATAGAAATGTTCACACTTTGATCAATTTGAGGAGTAATGATCATTCACTTGGATTAAAACTGGTCGGGCAAAACAATGCAAGTTTTTTCACTAGCAAATTTGTAACTTTGATGATTTTTTGCCAAAAAAACTCAGTTTGCCCTTAAGTAAAATGTGCCCTTTCTCTTGTTGCTGAAATTCGCTGAGTGTGTTTGCAACCAATAAGCTATTGTTAAACATGGTGGATACCGTGCAAGTGTTTTTAAAGAAAATTTGTTGGGATCTCTACTCTAATACAAATACAGAACCCCAAACCCATTCAGCTGTAATCTTTGCATGTTGGTTGTTTGAGCATAGTCAGCGGCCCCTTATATGTAATATAAGGCACTAAGTTTGCCCAGGGGCAGTAACACATGGCAACCAATAAGATGCTTGCATTTAAACAGGTGACTAGTGAATGCTACCTGCTGATTGGTTGCTATAGGTTACTGCCCTTGGGCAAACTTAGTGCCTTTTATTAGGGTTTTCGATTGGAAAAGCACTAACACCTGCTCTTTTGTGTTTTCATTTGAAGTCATTGGAAGTAATAGAAGGTGATTTGGGGTATGTCTACATTGATGGTTATTTATAGGTAGCTTGTGCCAATATTCTAGGCCTTTGTTATATTAATTGCACCTTGTCATGGAAGCCTGTCTGATTAACAGCTAAGCCATTGAGCTTCAGTCCCGCAACTGATAAGGCACAGACACACCCTAGGGCTATTTGCTCACTGCCACAAAGACACTCCTAGTCACCTGCAACAATATTGCACAACACAGCGGGGACTGATTATAAAGATGTAGATGGAACAGAGAAATATTCTCTTCCAGCCATTTAAAATCTCATAGATACATCAAATTGCTTGTATTTCCTATAGGCAGAGAGACTTTTCTATAAAGATTAAGAAAGTGTAACCAGATCTGTGTATGCCTAGGAGCAACAGTAAAATTCTTCATTTAACTTCGTGTAATGCTTTATTTTCCCAAGCTCTGATTCCACCTCTTTCAGTTTGTTTGCATAGTGACACCTATCAACTCGGGATCTTGACAGCCGCAGACAGACAAATGCATAGGTTGCACTTTCTCTGCACAAATCTCCTGTGACGGGTTGGTAGGTTAACATGGTGAGCCCAAGACTGGCTAGCCCTTGTCCTGTGCCTAGTGTAGGCATATAGCCAAAGTAATAGCATAACTTCTGTAGTATGTGTGATCAGCCTTTGGCCATTGGAGTCAGTAGTGGTGCAGATAAGGTTGCCACCTGACCGTTTTTTTACTGGCCTGACCGGTATTGATGGCTGATCCCAATGTTATTAATAGGAAAAAAAGATAAATATATAGGAAGGCCGGTATTTTTTTTAAGAAAAGATGGCAACCCTAGGTGCAGATCAACAATAGGTTGATGACTGTTCTGCCTGGTCTACTGCAAATAATGCAGCTGCATCATCTATTATATAAAAGGAACTGTTTGGTGTACAACCACAATTCAAACAGATGCAGTGTTATGTAGTAGGGATGTGTGAGTTTACTCGTGGGTCAGGGGGTTCATGCTGACCTCAGCCACGGTCAGACTGGGGCCACCCTCCAGGCCCCCGTCTGCAACTTTAGTTCCCCCTGCCTTCCCCTCCCCCACTGTGCTGCGTGCATGCACTGTATTTTTTTTCCTGCGTCCGTCCTGGAGAAGGGGAGGCTGGGCCAGCGGAGCCCATGAGATCCGGGGCCCTCCTGGTTTATTCCCAGTGTTCTGCCAGCCCTGTCTGACCCTGGCCTCAGCACATCACTTGAGGGTCAACAGATGCACACCTGCCTGCTCTCAGAGATGGGCCTGGCCGGCCGGGTGCCCTGGGCTACTCAGCTGGCCAGCTCGCCCCCCCATCTCCGTCTCTCGCACGCATGGAAGGCTGCGGCGCTCTCAAATGCATGGCAGCAGCACTTGTCGGTGCGTGTATGCCAGTGGCGTTCGCATCGCAAGAGTTTGGTCCAGTCTAGGGGTAGGCAGAATAGGTAGCTGCCCAGCGCCCCCCAATTGTTGCGCCCTAGACAGCTGCCTCTTCTGCCTACCCCTAGTTCCGGCCCTGCCTGCCCCCTTTGTGACATCATCAGCAGGGCAATGCAAGTCTATAAATGGAGGGGGGAATGGGCGTTGGTCAGGCGGACGTGGATTAGGGTTGGGTGAGGGTTCAGTTTTTCTCTACCCACCCATCTGTATTACAGTATGTAGCCCACTCGTGGAACAATAGAAATGGATTATAGTTAATACATGGATGTTGCCATTAAAGATACTTTATTTGTAATTAGATCTTGTTTTTAAATAGGTGGTCCAACTTGGTACCTTTTAGTATGTTATACAATGTGCTATTCCTAGAAACTTTTCCTTCTAACAGCTGCCTGTAATGAAACCCAGAGATTCTGCTCAGCAGGGACAAAGATTAGAAATGTATCCACTAAATGTATCTATTTAGAACAGTTTACAGGGTTGGCAACCCCAACCCGAGCTGTTTTAGGGCAGGGGCACACATGCAGATTCAGGAGATTTAGTTGCCTGGCGACGATCTCCCCGAACTGCCTTCCCCCTACTATAATGAGAAAACGCCAGAGCAATGGCACTCGCGGAGCTTCGATTGCTTCACGAGGAAACTTCAGAAATTGAAGCACGGCAAGTTCATTACCGCAGGCGATTTTTAATTTTAGAAGGCGAAAGGCAGGAAGAAGGCAGTTCAGGAGATTGTCACCCCGAAGAAAAGGTGATTAGTCGACAGGCGACTAAATCTCCCTGAATCTGCCTGTGTGCCCCTGCCCTTAGAAGGGGAAAAATGACACTTTACACTTCAATATTAGAAGAACGCTTACACATAGAAAATAGAAAGTGATTGGAACAAGTCAGATTGAGTGGTGAACAACCTGAAAACAACTAGTTGCATGTTTGCAATAAGAGCTTTCCTGAATTAGTTTTCTCTACTGACATTTAGAGCAAAATTTTCTCATATACAGGTAGAAACAATTGAAATCTACCTGTATCTAACCAGTGGCGGAACTACCGGGGGAGCAGGGGGTGTGAATACACCAGGACACGCACCCCCACAGGGTACCCCGGTAGCTTGTGCACCGCTGAAGCCGCAGTGAAGATCGCGTATGCACCTGGCTGCATGTTGCGCCCCCGGGACCACCCCCTCTAGTTACATTTCTGTATCTGACTATTCAGCATTAACTTTGGCTTATGTTTGGGGACCTTCAAAGGCACCCAACTAAATTTTACCGCCTTGACAGATCAATGAGACAACTGATATCCAAGTGCTTTGCCGATATCAGTGTGCGTATGGCCACATACAGGCAATGGGGCAGCTTACTGATCTGTGAGACATCTGTAACATGTGTATATTCAGATGCCTTGTTTTCAGTACTCACTGCTAGATGACTAATAAAGATAATAAATAAACCCTGGCCTATTAAAGAAGTTGTAAAACAGGAAACAACAACATTCCTGCTGTAAATTCCTCTCCAAACACATTCTAAAGTAAACTCTATAGCAAAAACCAGCTACTACACATACTTTATACGCAGCTACACAGCAGTTTAAAAGGGACCTCAGCATTTATAACTAGTGCAGTCCCCCCATCACACCAGCAGACACATGATCATCAGAAGGAAGCAGAAAGTCACAGGATCCATAGCAGTGTCTCCCCAACTCCGCTTTTATTAAGCAACTGGGGAAGGTGTCACTGACATTGTAATGCTGATTGAGCACAAAAGTTTCAGTGGATTACAGGTATGGGATCTGTTATCCAGAAAGCTCCGAATTACAAAAAGGCCATATCCTGTAGACTTATCCAAATTTTTATCCAAAACGTCTAAAGTTTCTTTGTAATAATAAACCAATGTTTTGTACTTAATCGCAGATTAAGATATATAAAGATATAATAAATCTTTATTGGAAGCAAAACCAGCCTATCAGGTATATTTAACGTTTACATGAGGTATGAAGATCCAAATTATGGAAAGATTCTTTTATCTGTAAAACCCCAGGTCCCAAGCATTTTTGATAACAGGTCCCATACCAGTATAAAAATAAACAATAACTATATGCTTACAGTAGCTCATTCCTAAAGAAAATCAGTGCAACTTTTTCCTTGAATGAAGGGGGCCAAAGAGACATGTACACTCTTCATTTGTGTGTAATCCCATGGGATAGGGCTAGCGTAGATGTGCCAGAATAAGTACATGGGTGTTGCATATGGTGTTTTTATGGAGGTCACCTTTTGTTCATTACTTAGTGCAGAAGTGCCCCTACTTCACTAATGTGAGGTCTACTTGTAGTGATGTTGTCCCATGATGATCTACATCCATAAAATCATTGTTAGAGTTCTGCTCCATGGAAAATATTACTTAAATATTGATTGGAACATGTATATTGCTATATTAATAAAAAAAAAACAATTTCTCGTAACCCTAACAAACAACAAATATCTGAATGAAAAACAAGTTGTTTATTGACAGTGTCCTGAGATCTACTGATCACCAGTTAAAGGTCTACTGGTTAGTGATGGGCGAATCTCCCGCGATTCGCTTCGCGAAACGAGTCGCGGGACGCGTTGTTTTCGTCGCGCCTCGTTTTCGTTTTCATTTTTGACGCGTGAATCGTTTTTTTGGCGAATTTTCGCCAGGCGAATTTTCGCAGGTGATTCGCGAATTTATTCGCCAGCGGCGAATCGCGGGAATTCGCCTACCTTTTGGGCACCCTTGTTTAGTTATTATACCCCAATGAAACGTCATGTCCTGGCAGAGAAGTGTGACACAGGGAAGCTGGATTTTATTTCTTTTGTACCTCTGTGTCTCAACCTGTTGCCTTGCCACTGACTATACCTTTTATGTTCAGTCTCAGACGTTTAACTCTCCTTACTGTTTATATAGCTTTACCTTTACCAGAGTGCCACATTTATGACCATACACAAAGAGGTTCCAGCTCACCTTTTACTCTCTGTGTGCATCTGACTGTCATCTCTGCTTGCTTTGGCATTGTGACATTCCCTTGTCCCTGCTCTGAATACACCAATCACTCCTCCTTACCTCCATGCAGTGACAGCCTTTCACAGGTTCTCATTATTCTCTTCTCCCTCGATTTTCTTCACAATTTGGCCCAAATAACAGGTATCACTCTGTTAGTGGTGGCATATTCTCTGCTGCTTCTCAACGGCTTTTCAGTTAGACGGGAAGGTCCCAGGGTACACGTCTGTGCTCAGATTTCCACTGACTTCACACCTGTCAGACGGGTCTTTCTGGCTCTGATGTGTGTCAGTCCCCACCCCTGCTTTGTGTGCTGGGCAGGCATCTTTATTTTGGCAAACAGGTGCAGCTACAAGGCAACTAAGTTCAGGCAGTGAAACAAGTCCTATCTGGGGGGAGACAAATTGCAACCCATCAGACAAGAAACTATGAGGAAACTGACAGCTATTCAAAGGTACCGTCGGGTTTTTCCCATAATCTGGATCTCCATGCCTTTAATCTATTAAAAAGTAATTTAAATATGAAATAAACCCAGTTTAATTACTTTGCTTCCGATAAGGATTGGTTATATCTTAGTTGGGTTAAAGTACAGTTTACAGTTTTATTATTACAGAGAAAAAAGTAAACTACTTTTTAAAAATTTGAATATTTCGTTAAAATTGGCGTCGGTGGCAGATCTTCCTGTAATTTGGAGCTTTCTGAATTATGGGTTTCCGCATATCAGATCCCATGCCTGTATGCCATTTGCATATAGTATGTGAAGTAGTTAACAATTCATACGAACTTGACAGACACAGACTATATGGTCCCTGGCACATCACTGTTGCAATCACATCACAATTCTTTGCTTGTGATTTGACTTCTATACACTGGCCAGGTGTACTGTAACATTCAACACATAACTAGCTCAGTTAAACTTGTGCATGCTGTATGTTTATAATAAAGGTGCCTGTAGTGGAGTAAGCTGCTACAAGTTGACAAGCTGGGTCTGATTAGCCTCAAGTGGCTAATCAGGAGCCCTTATAGGGTGGAACTCCACGTTTTCCGTGCGATCCGACACGCTGCACAAAGATGCAGGCGTCAAGTTGGATGCGACGGAAATAAGATAAGTAATAGAATTGTCAGATAGTGTTTCAGCTTTGATACTACCCTTAGGGTAGAACTACACAATCGTTTTTCGTCAGATTGATCCCCACCAACAAAACGCATATACTGAATAAAAGATCGCAGGTAACAATTACTCGGTCCAACTGTCGGATGAAGACACTGCTTACTGCGTCCACATACCAAAAATTGCATTGCGTCGCATGTACTATAGTTTTACTTGCGACTTTTCATTCAGTCCAATTAGAATTTTGACGTCTATGTGACCATTCGCATGCGTTTCGTCATGCGGCAGGCATCTATACGATGGAAAACGCTTGTGTAGTTCTACCGTTAAACCCCAGGCTGGTCAGTCTCTGAGAATCACTGACTAGGAGAGACACACAGAGAGGGTCTGGGATTCTAACTTTAAGGTTTCAATGTGCATATACACATGGACACTCATTGGAAGATCTGTAATATGACTGCCCTTTTGTTGTAATTAGCTTTATACCGCTGCTGAAACCTTTTTGTTTTTTGGATAGAAAAACTGCATTTATTTTTGTACCTGTTGCTGCTGGCTGAAATAAAAGCCATTTTTCTTTAAGAGGCTAGAGAACAAAAGCAGGTTTCAGCAGCAGTATAAAATTAATAGCAACAAAAATGCAGTCATATTATAGACCTTCCAGTGAGTGGAATTGAGGCATTTATGGCATGTGAGAGCAGCTATGACCCAAAAACTGGAACTACTACATTTTAAAGAGGTACCTGAAAATGCACGACAGTCAGACGTTAGTCATCTGATGCACACATCCAGCTATTTTGCCTGCTCATACACACGAGTGGCATCAAACAAAGGGATTCTTCATTCTGAGCAATCGGTTTGACCAAACTAGATGGCATTCTGGTAATCCTTCAGAACAATTAAGCAAGGGCAGAATGCCAAAATCAGCCTGCTGAGCCAACTAACCAATTTGCATGTTGAGTTGCCAGCTTGGGGTTCAATACAACTTGGGTGAGTAAAGCCATTAGTGGGAAGCAAGTTAAGGTGGCCAGATATGGGCAGATGTGCTAGTTGTTGCCACACAAGCACATCTTGCACTGATGTCCCCACCTTGAGTGAGGGATATTGGGCTGATTGTGGGCCCTAGGGCCCAATGATCAGATCACAAGACCAGAAATGCAGTCATGGGATGAAAGATCCAACAGGAATTTTAAGCCTGCCTGATTGACATCTGCTCAATTACACAGAGGCCATCGGAGATTTTCTCGGCCTGTGTATGCACACCTTTACAAGGACATTAGCTCCCTGTTTTTACTCCCTCTTCATCTCCCTTCCAGTCACCAAATCAAGGAAGCAAATAATTTATCTAATGAAAGGCAAGCGTATAGTTCTTCTTTACTATTGTAATTTTTATAATAGAAAATATGAACAAAAGAATATAAAACAAGAGGCTATGGCACTGTGCTATCTTGTTATCAAAAACAATGGGCAGATTTTTAGACTCACTTCCTCTTCAGGGAGCACATGCTATAGTTATGTTGGCAGATGTATGCACATACAACAGTGTATCCGTGTACCTAACAAGCAGGTTACACATACTCACGGGAGAAAATAACATAATGGTTTTTAATACTCTGGGCCTGGCCAACAACAGTAGCCACATGACTTGTTCATTTGACTTCAGAGCAAGCTAGTGTCACGTTTTTGTGATCATATCCCTTTTCTGGTAAGGAAACTCTGGTTACTCTGCTTATTGAGAAGTTCTTCATCCTATCAGGGTTCATAATTACACAAACTTCAATATATATATATATATATATATATATATATATATATATATATAGGGACATCCTTCTCTCCTCTTCTCTTCTTTTTTCAGACTTTGACTTGCAATTAATTGGCATGAGCCTGGCATGAGACTGAAAACAGTCACTGCTAATTCCACCAGCAGCCCTGAAATCATCACTACATAAATTTTGTGCTACGTCCTTCTAATTGCAGTGTAATTATCTGTTGGTGTAATTATCCTGTTGTCTCAGCCAATACAATCTCTGCTTTGTGCCATCTTGCCATTTATTTGTCCCTAGAAGTATAGGCTGAGTTGCTCTGGCTTTTTCTAGTACAGATCAGGTTATCTCTGGAAGGGCAGCTGGATCCCATGTGCACTGGGTTTACGTTTTGTATCATAAATACATAAAAGTGCCCAATCATTTCTCAATATATTTTACTTAGTTCAATTTCAACTTAGTTCAGTTTAAACTTAGTTCAGTTTACAACATTAAAATACTCAAAATATACAAGTAACACAAAAAAAATTGTGTTTTGGGGGACATTTACTTCTCCAAAAGACTACACTAGTAAAATGCTGCCATTGGAGGGAATAAAGTGTCTAGGTTTATGGATAGGAGATTCTTGGAGTAAGGCACTGTCAGCATCTGCTAGCACTAGGGACTAAAGCAGGGAATCCTGACTGGCCTGAATAAGTGTGAGGCAACACATCTGCAAGTAATACATTGGTCACATGCACATACACAACTATCTAAACCCACTCCATATTTAATCAGTGACGAGGGACTGATTCAGAGTTTTTATTGTTGATTAGTCCAGAAGGTTATACCTGCCATATCTGACCAACCTAACAGGTGTTTTATTACAGTTCTATTAGAGTTGCCACCTAGTCGGTATTATATCGGCCTGGCTGGTATTTTTGATGATCCCAATGTTATTAATAGGAAAAAAAGATTAAAAAGATAAATATATAGGAAGGTCATATATTTTTTTTCAAGAAAACGTGGCAACCGTAAGTTCAATAGAAACATCCTTGTTCTGTATAAAAATTAGTAACAAAGGCACACTCACTTCCAAGCTTATGCAAAATGTTAAGAAATTTTCTTTTTATTCATAGTAGGATCTCAGCAGATGTTTTGGGGTACAACCCATTCATCAAGTGCTACTTGATGTACAATATATGGAAGCTCTTATGCAGCAGGGCTGAACATTGAGCACCTCATATAGGATATAAAAATTTTTTTTGAAAGGACTGTGGTGGAAAGGAGTTTATTGGATTGTGTACACATCCTTGTTCTGGCCCATATAGTCACCAGCAGTGCCCAACTTCGCCTGAGGTAATTACAGGTGAACAGGGTCGGACTGGGAGGCCCATTGGCCTATGACCCCTCTGCCCCCCAACCCTGATGTGCAGAGTGAGGGCACACCTGCTTCTAAGGCGCCGCTTGCGCCTGCTTGAAAGGAGCGCGGCGCTGAACGAAATCTTTCTTTTTAACATTTTAAGGGGAGAGGGGTCTGGCCCGGCTTTTTCCTGGTGTCCCGCCGGGCCAGTCCGACATTGCAGGTGAATTTTGGGACTTTTTAAAAATTAATTCTGTGCAAATGACAGGGTGTGGGAAACTGGATTGATATTGCAGGGAGGCAGAAAAAGCTCCACCCTACAAAAGTGAGCCGATATGTCTGGTTCTGTCATAAAAAATTAGAGCGTGTCCCTGTCAATTACACACAACATGCAACTATTCAGCCTTGAGACTGTCACTTTCATACTTCAGGCCTCTGACAGGAAGTATGCCTGCTCCTCAAATAGGAAGTGCTTCTTGATTGGCTGGCAGCCAGTGGAAGGAAGTTTGCCCTCATACTGTCCTGACAAAGAGAGCAAAGTGGTGCAGCACTGGGCTTGCCAGTTACAATGTGAGTGAGAGGCTCTATGAGTCTGTGTGAGTGAACAAGTAATGGTTAGGGAGCCGGGGGTTGATAAGCAGCTGTGGAGATTAGTTGTAGCTGTTTGGGGATTAGTCCTGACAGATTAGTAGGGAGGGGTAATGCTGCAAAATGGCTGCCAGAGGCAAATCTCCCAGGGTCTGACAGATGCGGCAATGGAACTGGGTGCGTCTAATTGTCATGCTGGGGGCTGCCAGATGATATCACATATAAAGCTGGCCATAGACGCAAAGATCCGATGATACGAATCATCATAAGATTGGACGTCCCCATCTCCCGACCTGCCACTAACATTCAGATTAAATAAAGTAGTAAAATGCACAGATCAGCCAATGTTCTGCCTCTGACAGGGATCGTACGAAAGTTGTGTCCGACAAAACAGTGACAGTCTCCCACTGAAAATCGTACGATCGGCAATACACGCAGAGATATTATTGGCAGCCGACTAAAATGTTCTAACCTGTCCCATCGACCAGGACTGGACTGAGAATCAAAATAGGCCCTGGCATTTCAGGTACACAGAGGCCCAATCAGCCCACAAAGAGGCCCAAACAGCCCCCACCAGCCCACTAAATACTGACTTTCTATGGCACCATATAGCAGCCCATCTGGCATTTGCCCTAACGCACAGATTGCCAGTCCGGGCCTGCCATCGACCAAACAATCCAATAGGCATGGCACAACAAATGTCGGGACACTCCACACACAATCCAAAAATCGTACGAATCCTGTATTCGTATTGTTGCGTCTATGGCCAGCTTAAGACTGGGGACAAGAAGAAGAGTGGCACATAGAATGGGAAGGTTAAACCACACGACAAGGGGCGGCATTGGCAGGACTGAGGTGGGACATGAGGAGTGACAAAAAGAAATGCTCCACTGACATTACACAATTTGCACACACACTAATTCCAGAAAACCGGCAATGCAACTTGATTTATCAAGTGATTTACAGTATCACGTGGTTTATCAACACAGATGATTGTTTAAGTCAGCATTAGTAAGTCTAGTTTTGCCAAACGCTGTTTTAATGGACAAAAATGCTGCATTGTGGGTTCATAGCACAGCTTTTTATAAAGGAGCTGTACAGCAGAAGATATAGAAATTAATATCTTCTGGTAATGATTTGGTATGATTTTTGCAGCTGTGGTGCCACACATAAGGGTAACAGACACTTTTTGTTTACTAGGGCCCATGGGTCTCTAGTTATATTAGCCAGCAGGTTTGGTTGCTGTGCAGGTTTAAATCTGGTACACTGGTAAAAAGCTAAAATATAAAGCCTAATAACAATGAACTTCTACCCATTAAAGGAGAACTAAACCCTAAAAATGAATATGGCTAAACATGCCATGTTTTAAATATTGAAATTATTGCACGAGGCTAAAGTTTAAGCTTGTCAATAGCAGCAATGATCCAGGACTTCAAACTTGTCACAGGGCGTCACCATCTTGGAAAGTGTCTGTGACACTCACATGCTCAGTGGGCTCTGAGCAGCTGTTGAGAAGCTAAGCTTAGGGGTCGTCACTAATTATCCAGCAGCAGCAGAAAATGAGCTTCCCTGGCTGTAATATAAGCTGATGCTACAGGTTTGCTGATTATTAAATTCTGATGCAGCTAATTGCACTGGTTTCTAATTATCTGTATTAATGGGTTGTCCACCTTCAAACAACTAGTTTTTTTCTGATAGATCACCATAAATAACAACTTTTTCCAATTACTGTCTATTTTCTATTTATAACAGTTTTTCTAATATTTAAGTGTAAAGTGTCATTTTTCACCTTCTAAAGCAGCTCTGGGAGGGGGGGTCGCCGACCCCCCCCCCCCCAACTGTTCTAAACTGATACATTTCTTATCTTTGTTCCTGCTGAGCAAAATCTCTGGGTTTCATTACAGGCAGCTGTTAGGGTAAGGACACACGAGGCGATTTATCGCCAGCGTTTTTAAAAAGCAAATCGCGGCGACATGTCGCTCGTCTTGTCTCAGCACAAAACCATATGAAAAACGCCAGCTACTGTGCACACAGCGCGTTTGTGAATCGCCTGTAGCTCCAAAACGCACTGAGACCCTTTTCCGAGCGATTCATCAGAAATAGCATGTACTTAGAAAAGCACTGAAATCTCCTAGACACGCACACACATACAGATAAGTAGCAGCGATTGTATTCAAATTACACTGCGCAATGACGCAAGAATGTAAAGGCGCAGGAATACAAAGACGCTAGGTTACAGAGGGAAGCACAAACGCTCGAGGAGAGACGCCGAGACAACACGCCGAACAAAACTCGGACGAAAACACGCTCGAAAATGCCGTTTTTTAAGCACTTTTTTGATACGGACAGGAGCACGTACCGCACAGAGCAATGGGATACAAATCGCTCTGTGCCAATTGTCGCTGGGAATCGCCTGTTCGAAAAAGACGATCGCCTTGTCGCCGCGATTTGCTTTTTAAAAACGCTGGCGACAAAACGCCTCGTGTGTCCTTACCCTTAGAATTGATACAATAGTTGCTAATACTCCAGAGATGCTGCTGAGAAATGGATAAATTAAATGTTGCAACATTGTAACAGTTTAGAGTCTGCGCCTAAATTACTGAGCTGCCAGACTCAAACAACAGAGACACCAACATTCAACGTTACACCTATATTTTGGAAAAACAGTAAAAATCTGAAACAATCTGAAAACCACTGAACAGAAAAAAAGTGTTTGGAAGGTGAACAACCCCTTTAAAGTCAAAGGCTGTTTTTTGTCTGATTGACTTTTTTTGTCTAAGTATTAAAGTCTTTAAAGTTTTTGCCCAAATGCAATAAAAAAAACTTTCGTGGCTGATTTTTGCAGCTTTTTCGCAAAAAAAAATGTGCAAATAGCGAAGTACAGAATTTCACCATAAATCCATGCCTGGCAAAAAATTGCTCATCACTATTAACCATATAATGTTGTCCATACAAGAGATATGAAATTTCTCATTCCTTTGAAGCACGTTTTTTTTTTTTTTTTTTTTTTTAAATAAATCAAAATATAGTAATTTGATCTTTCTGATCTTATCCTCTAAGGGTGGTGGCACACGTAACGTTCAGTGGAGATTAGTTGGCCTGTGACAAATCTCCTCTTCTTCGGATGGCTATGCCTTCCCGCTGGCTAGAATGTGAATTTGCAGGTGGGATGGCACTCAGATTGGATTGCTTCAGTTTTTTTAAAGTCGGCCGAAGTTTCCTTGTGAGGCAACTTCGGAAAACTAAGCGATCCGAGTGCCATCCCACCTTTGTAATGCTTCTCTCTGCTTCAGGTGCATTTAAAAGAACAGTTTCCATATGTGTACAGCTATCCAGATCTGAGCAAAGTAAAGATTGGCTTCAAAATGCCAGCTTTAACATTTTCAGGTCAATCTCTGCTCAGCTCTGTGTAGCCTCACACAAACAGAAACTGTGCTTTCAACTCTCAGCCTCAATAATATTCATGAGGCGGAGAGCAGTGGAGGGAACACAAGACTGCCCTTGCCCTTAGATCCGAGTATGATTGGTTCCATCACTACAGGTTTTTATAGATTCCAAAGATATAGATACAACAAAATAGCCAACAGGTGTGTTTGACCTGGGTTCTCAGATATATGCAAAATGGCCCAACTCACTTTTGGTTTTCAGTTGGCTCGGTCATACAAAGGCCAATTGGCTGAGCCGGAAACTAGGTTGCCCAAATTAATTCTGTCTTGCACACTTAGCTCCAGTTTAGAAATTATTTGCCTCAACGTTCTGCTCATAAAATGTAGTTCATAAAATGCTGGCGCTTTTAAAGGGGTGGTTCACCTTCAAGTTAACTTTTAGTATATTGTAGAAGGGCCAATTCTAAGAAACTTTTCAATTGGTCTTCATTATTTATTTTTCATAGTTTTTTAATGATTTGCAATTTTCTTCTGTTTCTTTGCAGCTTTCAAATGGGGGTCACTGACACCATCTAAAAACAAATGCTCTGTAAGGCTACAAATGTATTGTTATTGCCACTTTTTATTACTTATCATTCTATTCAGTCCATCTCCTATTCATACTCCAGTCTCTTATTCAAATCAGTGCTGGGTTGCTAGGGTAATTTGTACCCTAGAAACCAAATTGCTGACACTGCAAACTAGAGAGCTGCTGAATAAAAAGCTAAATAACTCAAAAACCACAAACTATAAAAAATGAAAACCAATTGCAAATTGTCTCAGAATATCACTCTCCACATTATACTAAAACTTAACTCAAAGGTGAACAACCCCTTTAATTGGTGAGTTTAAATATTTTTTTAGATGGCAGAGTCAGACACTTCAAGTCAAACTCCTGAGGATGTGTCCAGAATGCTGAGGGACTTGAACAACGATCTTGAGAACATGTTGGAAAAGATGGAAAAGTTATCAGGTAGTTAATGCACCTGTGTTTCTTTTTTTTATTATATAGTATTCATTAAATATGTAAAGATATCAAAGCAGTGTGTAGACATCCAACTGGACAAGATAAATATTAGTTTACCAAAATAATTGACTTGGGGCATTAAAAGTTTTACACAACCAGGCAATGTTTTTGAATGGGCGTAATTAGGATCGGCTTTGAGACTGCTAGAAACCATGAAGCATTTTAATTTGGTACATCTTAAAGGGCAAGGAAAGTGTAAAATAGAATAAGGCTAGAAATGCTGTATTTTGTATACTAAACATAAACATGAACTTACTGCACCACAAGCCTAATCAAACAAATGATTTATGCTTTCAAAGTTGGCCACAGGGGGCTGTCATCTTGTAACTTTGTTATACATCTTTGTCTGACACTGGCACTGCACATGCTCAGTGTGGTCTGTCCTGCTTAGGGATCGTCCTAAATGATCAAAAAACAAAGCTGTTTGAGTTCTGCATGGCTGGTAAGTAAGGCGGGAGCTCCCCCTGCTGTTCATAAGTATGATTGTTTCCCTGCCAGAAGTTAGGGAGCGTCTGACAATTCCCATCTTCAGCACTAAATGAAGAGAGAATTTCACTGCATACAGTGAGGTTTCTTATAAAAATGGTACACATTTTTAAATCAAAGTATATTGGAGATAGATTTCTTTTTTATTAAAGAAAATAAAAATGGGATTTTATTTCTTTGCCTTTCCTTGCCATTTAAATAGATGATAAAATGGGTGTGTTCATTGCACTTACTTTGCCCTTACAAATGAGGGAAAGGTAGAACAGATAGATGGCAGACCATCATGAAGTAATCATTACCAACACACCTACTACATTCTGCAACTATAGCTAAATGTAAAACCCATGTGTAGGTAGAAACCCAAAGCCATGTTGTAGAATGATGATCTATAATGATGATGAGAAGGGTTCCACCAATATACAGTGCAGGTGGGCAGTTTCAGATTATATTTATTTATTTATTGAAACTTGGAGGATAGTTGCACAGGTTGCAGAAATGCAGCGCAGAATAGTCTCTACACAGAGCTTGCTGCTGAATAGTTTACATAATTCTACACATCATAAAAACCTAAAAATAGGAACTGAGGAAATGGAAAACTATTACTGTTTCTTTTTCATATTTTGACATTTTAATTATAATTCTCATGGTTTCTAGAGAAATACCAGTTATCGTGGTTTACTTTACTTGATGAATAAGGGGTTGCACATGTATTACCTGGTAAATACTAATCCTTGTGAGGGGGTCTAAGTCAGGGTTTCCTTCAGTGTCGGATTGGCCCACCAGAATACCAGGAAAACTCCCGGTGGGCCAAGGTGTCAGTGGGCCCTCATGCTGCTAAACTTTTGGCCTATTTCATGGCCATTCCCTATTTCTATGAAAACAAAGAGGCTAACTAGATGGATTAATTGATTACAGTATATAAAGAAAACCAACTAGAGAGCGAGGGGATGAAGAATATTAGTACTGAGAGTGGGCCCCTGGTCTAAGGTTTTATGGTGGGCCCCTGGTCTGAAGTTTTTGGGTTGGCCCCTGGTGTCCCAGTCCGACACTGGTTTCCTTACAGTCAGCCAATATTTCATTATACAGGTATCGGACCTTTTATCCAAAATGTTTGGGAACTGGTGCCATCTTCCTCTCTTCGGGAAGTGATTGGTATATCTGCACAGTCGGAGCAATCTTCCTGTTCGCTACAACTGCGCATGTGCTGAAAGTCACGGAGATAGCCGAAGGGAAGGAATAAGACTTGAAGATTACAGAGAAAAATGAATTCATTTTTAAAAATTTGGTTCATTTGGATAAAATGAAGGGCATGGGCGACAACCTTTCCGTAACTTGGAGCTTTCTTGATAACAGGTTTCCAGATCCGTTCCAAAGGCGCATTCCATTTGCTTAATAAGAACCTGGGCGCCAGCTAGAGAAAAACAGATATTTGTATGAAAAGCAACACTCACTGAGTCATTTTGGATACAAACAATGTATAGCTATTATCTGGCATGGTGGCAACCATCCTTTCCCCAAACCTGTTCTTCCCTCATCCAGCTAATCTACTAATACTTTCCCTACATGTTCTGTATACTCCCCTTATTTCTCAAACAGTTCTACGTTGCTCCTGCATACTACTCACAATGAATGGAGGTTGCTTAGCAACAGGTTTTGATGCCATTAAATGGCCTGTGGGTTTAAATTCTGGGGTGGTTATCTGGTTTTCTGGTTGTTTGCTTGTAATCTCCTGATGAAGATCCCCATGAAGGATCAAAACGTTGAGTGGAATAAACACATATTGTTTGCATCCAAAATGACCCGTGAGTGTCTCTCTTCGTACAAATATATATATATATATACGTATATACACAACAAGGCACCTGTGTGCACCATACCGAACTGTCTATCTATCTATATTAAACTGAATTCCTGATAAAAGAAACATTTTGTGATGTTGCACTGCTAAGAAAATTAAGTTACTGAGCAAAGAAAAGCACCTGTTGGTTCCTTTCTTAGTTCTAAGCCGCAACAGTCAACTTATTTGTTTTAAAGGGGTTGTCCACCTTCAAAGAACTAGTTGTTTTCAGATACAGTAGATCACCATAAATAACGACTTTTTCCAATTACTGTTTATTTTCTAATTACCTTTTTTCTAATATTGAAGTGTAAAGTGTCATTTTTCACCTTCTAAAGCAGCTCTGGGAGGGGGGGTCTCCGACCCCTCCAACTGTTTTAAACTGATACATTTAATGGATACATTTCTTATCTTTGTCCCTGCTGAGCAGAATCTCTGGGTTTCATTACAGGCAGCTGTTAGAATTGATACAATAGTTGCTAATACTCCAGAGATGCTGCTGTGAAATGTATCAATTAAATGTTGCAAAATTGTAGCAGTTTAGAATCTGCACCTGAATTACTGAGCTGCCAGACTCAAACACCACAGACACCAACATTCAGCTTTACACTTAGATTTTGGAAAAACAGTAAAAAATAAATAATGAAAAGTAATTGAAAAAAATCTTTATTTATGGAGAACAATCTGAAAACCACTGAACAGAAAAAAGTGTTTGGAAGGTGAACAACCCCTTTAAAGGTTTGTTTTGAGGACTAAACAGTCCTTTATTGGAATATACCATTATATAGGGGTTTTACTTGAACTGGACCACTTATATTTCACGTTTGGTTTCAGTTCGAACAACACAGATGGCTTATGATATGGTTGTGCTCCCCCTCAATCCTGCCCTTGCTATGTCAATGAAAAGACTGGAAGATGCATTCTTCAAGTGCAGAGAAGAGATAGAGAAAAACTGGGAAGAAATGTTAGGGGAAACCAAGCCAAAACCAAACGCAGAAGCTGAAATAAACACAGACTGAGCTACTGCCCTACTTTGCCTTGCTGAATTTATCTGAGAAAAAAATACTTTACAAAAGTGTGTACTTCAAAAAGAAATGTTCCCGTTGTTTTATGTTATGTATAAGATTTACAAAAGTATGCATCCTCCCATAAAATATTCCTGTAAACATATGAAGCATCAGACAAATTTATATTGTTGTTTTTTTAGCTTGGAGAACACACCATTAATAAATCTCAGTTATTGCATAATGGGCATCTTACTTTATTCAGCCTACTTTGTACTAGTACCATATCAGACAAGATTTGCTTAGATACTAATTACTGGGATATTAATATTTCACAGTAATTCAAGTTTAATTCATCTTATGAGGGATGGATGATGACCAACCTACTCGCTGAGGGCTTCCCTCAGGAATCATGGAGCCCCATACTACTATATTAACAGGGCCCTCCACTCGAATATAGTACATAGATATAAAAGACTAGGAGGTTAAATAGGTTGAGTGAGGAAAGGCAGAATAATAGGGCATTCAGGCTTTCTTGGGTGGAAAGGTTGAGAGGAGTACCCTTCAAACATTGCTCAGCTAATGGATAGCATTAGTAGATTAGTAGTAATCATGATTATAAGAGGGATCCACTTATTTTAAAGTGGAGTATTTCCCAAGAAAACCAACTGTAAATGTGGTGCCGTCTTCTTACATTGGGAAAATGATAACCCACAAGTCAGTTTTTAATTTACTTATTATTATTATATAGGTTATTGTTATATAACATGGCTTCTTAATTATTAATCACCATTTATTTATGTATTTATTTATTTTTTATTAAAAGCAATAAGGTTGATGCATACGGTTGGTTCAGCACCACCACAAGGTTGTCTTACAGAAAACATAAGAGCTAGGTAGTTAGTAAGAGTATTCAGCAGATGGCAGTACAACTTCAAACTAATCAAGCTCTGTATTATCCACACACATTCCAGGATTTTGCTACAAGCACAAGGCCTGCATGACAAATGATCTGAATGACTAGTAGCCAGATTACACTGGTTTATGTTTTGAGAAAGATCACCCCCCCCATACCTCCCAACATTTGAAAAATGTAAAGAGGACCAAAATGATTTGACTGCACACATCTTATGGTCCTAACCCCTAATTAGCATGTTCATTTTACAAAATTTGCCAGGTTATGAAAGTATGGACAGTTGAGAGTCTGTGGGTTGTAGGGCCATGTTTTATGTGCTAATTTTCCCTGTTAAGTTGCAAGTTTCAGTTCTCCCAAGAGACTTGTTTATCCTGTTAGTTACAATTGTGTCTTTTCTTAGCTTAAATTGCTACAAATTCAGCCATTCAAGCACAGGATACACAGTAGATAACAGATAAGTACTACTATAGTTTATATAAACAAGCTGCTGTGTAGCCATGGGGGCAGCCATTCAAGCACAGGATACACAGTAGATAACAGATAAGTACTACTATAGTTTATATAAACAAGCTGCTGTGTAGCCATGGGGGCAGCCATTCAAACACAGGATACACAGTAGATAACAGATAAGTACTACTATAGTTTATATAAACAAGGACTTCTGCAGTAAAAAGTTTTTGCAAGGGTTTCCCTGCATCTACATACCCTGTGTGCAGGTGTGATTTTTTCTACGTTGGCAGCCATTCAAGCACAGGATACATAGAAGATAACAGATAAGTACTACTATAGTTTATATAAACAAGCTGGTGTGTAGCCATGGGGGCAGCCATTCAAGCACACAGTAAATAACAGAGTACTACTACAGTTTATATAAACAACATGCTGTGTAGCTATGGGGGCAGTCATTAAAGCACAGGATACACAGTAGATAACTGATATGTTCTGAAGAATCTCATTGTATACTACAGAGTTTATCTATCTGCTGTGAATCCTGTGCCTTTTCTCCCTTTTGAGCTTGATTGGTTGGTTGGGTAACTTTCCTGTTGCAGTTTAGTAAATGAACCCTACTAACTGCCAAGGGGAATAAAGATATTTGTCATCCAGAACGAATGTCTCAGGATAATTTGAAAGAAAATAAGTGTATAAATACTGTATATTTATAATGAAAGCATGTAAAAACTCATACAGTAACAGGGTTTTGTTTACTCAAACAGAGGTCTGTAGCACTGACTCTGGAAAAAGAGCACAAAGGGGCAAGCAAAAAAAAAAAATTGTTGGGAAATTGGAAAAAAAAACCAGCTGACAAACTCAACTGTCTTTAACTGCAAAACACGTGTTGTCTCCCTGTTTAAGCAATAGATGGCACCATCCAACACGGCACATCTGAAGGGCATCTTGCGACAAGGAAGGATGGCTGTGTATTTTGACCAGCTCTTGGATATGGTATTATATTTGGAGTTGCCAACTGAAGAATCTCTCTGAATGTCAAATCTGTAAATAATGTTCCCCACGGCTATCATGTGACAAGATCGTCCCTTGCTTGCACTGAAAGGGCATTTCTCCCATTGGTTATTTACAGTCGATAAAATAGATGCCCTCCTGAGATAAAAATGTCTCCTCCACAGGCAACAGCTTCTTGTGCCACTGCAAAGGAGACTATGGGCAGAGGGGTTGTAAATGTCCATTTATTTAACAGAGGGTCATATTTTTCCACAGTTTGGAGGCATTAACCCTTTATAGCATAAAGATACCCATCAAGAGAAATGATCTTTAGCTGGGATCATGCTTGGTTCATAGACATCCGTTAGTGTATTGTAAAAAAGAGTTGTTTCCTCCCACTGCCTGGATGTCCCCTGCAATAAAGAGGTAATTGTGCATTGAACATACACTCAATCCTTCAAGACAAGCTTCTTCCAGGGATACTCGTCACTATTTTCCATTGGTTCTTTTCCATATCTAGGGCAAAGAACTGACCTGAAGACTGAACCTGATGCATCTCTGTTGAATCCTGTTTCTTTTTAATCCAGTCAAAGATGCTTTTTATTTCAATGATGCAGAGAGATGCTTTCCCTTTCATTCTCATCTAAAGATTTTGGTCCATCTCAGAAGCCGTTGGTCATCTATAAATGGCAGGGTTCTTTAAGAAGTAAAGATAGTTGTCGCTGATCACACTGTACAACATCTTTAAAGGAACAGTTCTGGGTGAAAATAAAAACTGGGTAAATAGATAGACTGTGCAAAATAAAAAATGTTTCTAATATAGTTAGTTAGCCAAAAATGTAATGTATAAAAACTGGAGTGAGTGAAACACAACATCCTGCTTTTCAGCTCTCTAAATCTGAGTAAGTCAGCGACTTGAGAGGGGGCCACATGGGACATAACTGTTCAGTGAGTTTGCAATTGATCCTCAGCATTCAGCTCAGATTCAAAAGCAACAGTTATGACCCATGTGGCCCTCCCTCAAGTCATTGATTGGTTACTGCCTGGTAACCAGGGTAACCAGTCAGTGTAAACAAAAGAGAGCTGAAAAGCAAGAAGTAGTGTTCTGTTCTATTAGGTTAGACTTGCAGTCACTCCAGCTGTCATACATTACATTTTTGCCTGACTAACTATATTGAAAACATGTTTTATTTTGCACAGCCTATCTATTTACCCAGTTTTTATTTTTATACTGAACAATTCCTTTAATGAGGTCACGTACACTCTTCTTTCTTGGTACAGTAGCTTCAGCAGTTCCAAATAGTTTCCCAAAGTTTACTGAACCCTCATTGCTTTGCCTACATGCTGAAGTCCAGCAAGTCCTGTTGAGGAATAATATTCTGCTAGGAAACACAGCATACTCTGGGCCTTGCTTTTCAGTATTGATCTATGTCTCAAGAGCTGAGAATAGATGTGATTCTAAGTTAATTAATTATTTTCTGCAATATTAGACAGAATACTTTTGCTGGCAAGGAATGGATCAATTGAAGACAGGGATTTTTTTTGTTGAGGTTGTGAAGCTTCTTCGGTCTTGAGTTCCAGCTCAAGAGGTAAGTCGCAGGCTGGAAATATTTCTGCTTCATCTACACAGTGCATTGCCAATGCCAAAGTCCATCATTGAGTGACTATTTGACAACTCACTTGGGTCCATCAAAGAACATGGTGATTTGTGTTCAGACGTATCTCCTGCCAAAATGCAATCTGCTTCAGTCACGTCGGAAATCGATATTAAGGTGGACTTGTTTGACCAGTTATGCTACAATTTTTTTTTCACATTTCCATACCTCCCAACATTTTGGAAGTAAAAAGAGGGACAGAATTTTTTTTTTCCATACGTAGCGCTGCAACATTTTGACCACACCCATTTTTGTGGCCACACCCACTAATTAACATGTTCGTTTTACCAAATTTGGCAGGTTATGAAAGTTTGAAAATATTTCTCCTTATCTAAACTGTTACAAATACAATCAATTACTTATTTTATTACATCAAAATTGTTAAAAAAGCATCTTTTTTGCACCTGTTAGCTGTTCTTCTAGGCTCTCTGCCAAAAGCCAATTGAGTTAGAAACTTTGTTTCTTTTTCTGGCTATTCCATACAGAGAAAAGAGGGACTTTCCAATACAAATGAAATGAGGGACTGCAGGTTGCGCTGTCAAAAGAGGGAATGTCCCTCCAAAAAAAGGGACCGTTGGGGGTATGCATTTCACCTGGCAGTTTTATTACATTGCACTGTGCGTCAAAACTATTCTGACGCAAGTCAAAATAAGCGCTCGTCAACTTGGTTTCTTGTTTGCACTGTGATATTGCATAATCCCCTCTTAGAAGGCAGTTTCTAGACCAGTATTTGTGTTTTGGGTTATTCTCCCTTGAGACTTCCCAGTCATTTCATAGATATACTACTCCTTGTTTTAACTGTTTCCAACCTACTGGCTTATACAGTAAGTCCTTTGCAAATGCATATTTGTTGTGTGGCATCCTTAATTTTATCTTCATCACTTGTTTGAAGCAGAGCAAACCTGCCATTGGAATCCACTGGAATCCAGTGTGACAAGTGGGCAGTGACTGGCAAGGAAATCTTCATGAATAGACGAGTCATGTTCATTAGTTGCACAGACTGTGCAAAGACAATCTACCCGTTTCATGCATTTGTCATGCAAAGTGATTGAGTCTTTCATGCATAATCTGTCAACTGCACTAGCTGAGCCTTTCGCTTCAACTCTTTTACTGACCTGTACAAGTGTAGAGCCAATCGCAGGAGCTGGAACCTTTTGACATTGTTCATCTTTTGCCATTAGATCCAGTTGCCAATGTCAACTTCATCATCCAGAGTTTTCCCCTCCTTTGTTTTACGTGAAAAGAACCACTTAATGGCTGCTGCCGTGACAGCTGCTAGAGTAAGGGTCCCAAGAGTGTGAACCAAAGCTGGGACCACCTGATTTGCTGCTGGATCTTTTTCACTCATTATTGTGATTCAGTGAGGCTCGTCTAATAATAACAGGTAGTGTAGATCACAAAGGAGATGAACTTTTGATCTTCTTTGAGGTCCAGATGTAGCCACATACAGAAAGCCCGCATTTCCCACCACGTTTGGGTTAACTGCATCAGCTGGTCCTCAGTTATCCTAAATTGCTTGCTGTCCTTGCATGCTAACGTCTTGCTCGATGTCACTCCTTTTTCTACGCTGGCAGTAAGCCAGTGGTAATGTGATCAAGGCACAACATTTACTCAAGGCAGCTCTCTGTGACTAAGTGAATAAGGGTTTGGACAGTTTTAATACAATTGTGTGGCTTTATATCACATATCGACAATATTAAATTAAGTTTGTGAATTAAGTCTGCCCGAGAGGAGTCCTTATGGGGGGCCAAATAGGGGCAGTGCTGAACTTGAAAAGGATATAAAGTGTTCTGATCTGATTGCAGAAGCTCCTGCTAATTGACTGAGTCTTCCATCAATATGTTCATGTGTACTGTATATATCCAGATGCATGCACATCATGTATTAGTAGTGTCACTGTCTCTATTCACTGGTTAATAGTGATGGGCGAATTTATTCGCCTAGGTCGAATTCGCGGCGAATTCCTGCGATTCGCCGCTGGCGAATAAATTAGCGAATCACCAGCGAAATTTTGCTTGGTGAAAATTCGCCGAAAAACGAGTCGCGCGTCAGAAAACGACGCGAGGCGCTCCGAAACGCGACGCACGACAAAATCTCTAGGCGAAGCGAATCGCGGGAGATTCGCCCATCACTACTGGTTAATCGAGAGAACAATCTATAAAGAAGACAGCCTTTCATGGTTGGTGGGATACTGACATACAACCCGGATTTGTGGAAAGGCCACCTAGGCCCGGGCCTAGGGTGGCAGGATTTTAGGGGGCGGCATGCTGCCCAGCAACACCCATATTAGTCCAGAAATACTGGGGATACACAGGAGATAGGATAGTATTTTACATTTCCCATGCGCCAATTCCCATTTCTCTGGTCTTGATGATGAAAATCTGTGAATAAAGGGCAGAGTATCGGGGCTGACATATGTAAAAGGGTTTTTCACCTTCAAACAACTAGTTGTTTTCAGATAGATCACCAGAAATAACTACTTTTCCCAATGGCTCTATTTTCTAGGTGTGAACATTTTTCTAACATTGAAGTGTAAAGTGTAACTTTTCACCTTCGAAAGAAGCTCTGTAAACTGTTCTGTATTGATTCATTTAGTTGATACATTTCTTATCTTTGTCCCTCACCTCTTTAAAGCCAAACAAATATGGAATCCGCAGCCTGCATGGCTAATTAGCAATTCATTTAGATGCATGATGCATGATGCTTGGTTGCACGTACTGTAAATCAGTTCAGTTTGAAGCATGCATCTAAATGAATGGCTTCCATATGTGGAAGTGCGTCTAGACCTGCGCAGGTAAGAAACGCTGGTGTGTAAGGGCCCTTATGGCGACTTTGTTGTCTCAGCGACTTTTTTTGTCCAAATGCATTGTCAGTGGCCATTTTTTTCTCGCCAACAATTTTGTCTTGGAGGCATTTTTGTTGCTGCAAAATTTTTCGCTGCGGATATATGCCGCAGTTTTGCAAACAAATTGCAATGGTGAAATGCAGAAATTTGCCGCAAATCCATACGCTATGAAGATCTAAATTAGAGAAAGATTCAGTTATCCAGCAAACCCCAGGTATTCTGGATGACAGATGCCATACCTGTAATAGGGAAAACCATAAAAATATAGGCAGATATTTTTTTTTCCAGAAAAGTTGGCAACGTCAATTGGAAATGACCCCTTGTTCCCTAACCCTAATACAGGAAAGATACACTGCAATGAACAAAACACAACACAAACGTTTTTGTTTGCTACACTTTATGTTCTTTTACAGCAATTGATTTATTTGTTTTTTTTAAGCCATCCATGGATTCTTTTTGGCATGTAAAAAAGCAAGCAGGCTGCTGTAAACCAATGATGTCATGTAATGATGTCATATGTACAGTATTGCAACAGCTAGGAGGGTTTGGTTTTTTTTTTTTGCTGAAGCATGCATGTGGAGACTGGGAAACGGATGCATAACTGTTCTTACTCTGAAGAGAGTAACATAGATCATAGCAGAATCTTGTATATCATAACCACATTAGTGATAAGAACATTGAATTGAACCTTTGATATTGTTTTAAAGGCTCAACTAAAGTTTGAGGCTTTGATGCATGGTGAATAGTGATGGGCGAATTCGCGGTGAATTCCCACCAGCGAAAATTCGCCTGGAAAAAGTCGCGCGTCGTTTTTGATGCGACGCGACAAAAACGACGCAACGTGCGTCGAAAAGGACGCGACTCGTCAAAAACTTGCTGCGACTCATTTTGCTAATTTTTCGGGAATTTTTCAGCGAAGCGAAACTGGGTAGATTCGCCCATCACTAATGGTGAATCCTCCGAGATGAGAAAGTATGATATGTGGGTATATACCCTATTCCACCGCCTTGTTGGCATCAAAGGATCAAAGTACATTTTCAACAAATAAACTCTTCCTATTAACATATAAAGTTTGTATCCCTTTCACTAGTAAGTGAATATTAGGTGTCTGAATCCCATTCATTGTGTGAGCATATCAGCAGCATGCTATCCTAACAGCGAAAAGGCAAGATGTTTCCCTCCTGATTATTTGGCAATTGTAGCTCATTGATGAATGAAAGTAGTGCAAGGCCTCTTGTCTGTCTTTTCTCAGCGCTCATTTTGCACCTGCAAAAAATGAAAATACCAACATAAAGATTGTTTAAACCCCGCAATCATTCAACTCCTAGTTATTGCCCATAGCTCTTCAAATTCCCTACATAACCTGAACGGAAGCAATTATATCAAAGTGCTTTCATTCCTTTTCATGCAGTTCCTTTGTTTCATTTATTCTAGTATCCAGGTGTTAAGGTGGACTAAGAGATAATACCAATGAGGTGATATTCAAATATTCAGTGATTAAGAAGGAAGTTCACTTTTACATTAACTTTAAGGGGCAGATTTACGAAATTCACGTGAATAGATCGAAGTTCGATCGAATTCCGATTGTACAATTTTTTTGGATATTCGAATATGCAAATTTGGCCTCTTCAATCATCGAATATGCAAAATTCGAACGTATTGAATGATCGGATATTTGATCATTCGACCATTCAATGATCGAAGTACTTTAACTTTAAAATTTTATTTGACTGCCTACTTCGCCAGATTGAACCTAGCGAATTGCAATAGAAGCCTATGGGAATGCCCCCATAGGATTTTTTTCAAACGCCTCGATCATTCGTATCATATGAATTTATCGAGCACTCGAAGGAAATTTTACAATTTTTTTCGAGAAATCGAATAGCGAGGAAAAAATTGCCTAAAACTATTCGATAAGCATTCAGTAGTCGATAGCCCTCGAATTTGGCAATAATGATAAATTTGCCCCTAAGTATGTTGTAGATGACATACTCAGCAGCTTATCACTTGGGCATCAGTATTTATTTTGCATGTTTTTTTTTATTTATAACCATTTCTCTTCTGCCTCTTTGTTGACTGCAAATATAAAATATTGGTTCAGGGTCACCAACTCCAGTAACCAAAAACATTGTTAGCTTCACTTTTATTGTCACAGTGATATTTTATTGCTTATATCTACTATGCATCTTCTATTTTGCTTTCGTAATTGCTAGGGACCCCTCCCCTTGAGCACACACAAGCATGCTCCAGAGCACTGGGAAGCTGCTTGTGCCCATACTCCTCTGAATGCATGCCGCCCCAAATATTTTGTCACTTTAAAGGGATACTGTCATGGGAAAAAAAAAATTTCCGAAATGCATCAGTTTATAGTGCTGCTCCAGCAGAATTCTGCACTGAAATTCATTTCTCAAATGAGCAAACAGATTTTTTTATATTTGACATGGGGCTAGACATATTGTCAGTTTCCCAGCTGCCCCTGGTCATGTGACTTGTGCTCTGATAAACTTCAGTCACTCTTTACTGCTGTACTGCAAGTTGGTGTGATATCACCCCTCCCTTTTCTCCCCCAGCAGCCTAACAACAGAACAATGGGAAGGTAACCAGATAACAGCTCCCTAACACAAGATAATAGCTGCCTGGTAGATCTAAGAACAGCACTAAATAGTAAAAACCCATGTCCCACTGGGACTCCTTCAGTTACATTGAGAAGGAAAAACAGCCTGCCAGAAAGCAGTTCCCTCCTAAAGTGCTGGAAAAAGTCACATGACCAGGGCAGGCCTGGACTGGCAATCTGTGGGTTAGGGCAAATGCCAGATGGGCTGCAATAAGGTGCCACAGAAAGTCAGTATTTAGTGGGCTGGTGGGGACTGTTTGGGCCTCTATGTGGGCTGATTGGGCCTCTGTGTACCTGAAATGCCAGGGCCTATTTTGATTCTCAGTCCAGTCCTGGACCAGGGGCAGCTGGGAAATGGACAATAAGTCTAGCCACATGTCAGATTTCAAAATTGAATATAAAAAAAAATCTGTTTGGTCTTTTGAGAAATGGATTTCAGTGCAGAAGTCTGCTGAAACAACACTATGCGTTTAAAAAAAAAAGTTTTTCAATGAGAGTATCCTTTAAATATTTTGGTCTTGCCACAAATCGAGCCTGAGAGGTAGCATGCCACCCAGTAGCAATATAAGGAGTGCTGGGGACGTATACTCCTGTAAACATAATACCCATTGCTCCAGTTAGTGTTGCCACTTCCTTTAAGACAGAACACATATGCAATACAGAGTCTGCATGGCTAATTAGCAATTCGTTTAAATGCATGCTGCAGAATGAAATTATTTATGTGCAGCCATGCATCTTGCATTTAAATGAATTGCTAATTAGCCATGCAGGCTGCGCATTCCATATGTGTTAGGTTTTAAATGGGTGAGGTTGCAGCCATAACTCCGATGCATGCACACACTCAGGAGTCGGGGGCCTAGGGGTGCCCAAGGCTGAAAACCGGTCCTGCTAAGGTCACAAGGGTAATTAACATTTTGTAACAGGATAACAGTTTTACATGAAAACCAACGGTTTCATTGGTGGATAACGAAGTAAAGAGGACATACAACTCCTCCACTTTCTGCTACCCCTAAACTGACTGATATCCACAGTAAATGGACATAGGTCAGCCGGCATGAAGTTTAGCTCAGATCAAACACAGATCCAACACCTCTCCATGCAGTGCCTTTCATCGTTTCTATGTTGCATCAGAACAAGTCATAGGCCTTAAGAGATAAGAGAATACATCTGCCAGTCCCAATCTGTGCACCTGATAAACACATAAGGGCAGAAAGCACAAACTCCATAGACAAGACGTGAATTTGAAAACATGTTGAAGTCATTACACAACAACAGACAATATATACTGTATATTTACAAGACGTTTCGTGCATAAAGCTAGTTCCCTTTAAATAAAACAGGAACTCTCTGTCTACCTATATTGCAGTATTTTCAAGCTGGCCAACTACATCAAGAATCCTTGGTGTGGCCAGTCTTACCCTCATCTATTTAATTACCCTTTTCTATGGTTATTTCTCACGTCAACAATACGACTAGTGTAGAAATGCTCTAAGATGTGCCGGGGCAGATGCGCAAAAAGCGACTGCGCAACTATAGTCTATAACCATAACCAACTGTCTCACTTACATGAGGGACTGCCAGGCCTCTTGAATTACGCAGCGTTGCTTTTCTCACTTGCTGGCACAGGCTTCTCAGCTGGGGTTTCACTCATCTATAGAACATAATGAAGGCAGGTCATCTCAGCTGCATCACTATCTAGCACTCCTTTATACTGAATTATAGTGTCTTACAATATCAAGCATGGTTCCATCTGAGTCTCAAATGCTTTCAGCATATCTGTGTCTTCTTATTCTCTAGAAATATCATTTTCATTAGATTTTGCATTCTACTGATGTTTTATTAGCCTTTCTTACATACAGATTAAATGCCCTATTCACCTTTCAGTTGTTAGGTCATAGCTCTTTTATAATTTGCCTAGGAACATTGTGATGTCTGCAGAATAAGTACAAAGTCACCATGACCTTAAACGCCAAACCATATTGTTGTTTATTTGTGATCTCTTTCAACTTACAGCAACAGATGAAGCTGAAGATTGGCCTCTTATCATTGTCCCATAACCAGAGGCATTCATTACAGAATCTGAGCAATTATTATTCCTTCCATTGGGGAGTCATTTTTGTCTGATAACAGTAAAATAAAGCAGATTCTAGTCCTACCATATTATGAGGCAACAGAAGTTAGAACCCAGTGACTATGTTACTTTAATCAGGCATTCTTGGTTGCCATTCAGTAACTAATCAGATTGATTATTTTAAATATGTACACCTAAACAGTTGTTCCTAAGATATTTCAGTTGGCATTCTATTACCCTTTAAAACAGCATTATTTTGGAAATAGATTTGTTATACTCTTAAGTTGGCCTTGCATAATACGAGTCTCTTGTTTCACACGTGGATTGTTACACACTTGGCACCAATGCAGTTGGTCAAAATGCCATGATCTGATTATCTGATCTGATTATAAATGGCCTACAGAGACCTGTTGGGAGGGGACTGCATCAATGCACCAATGCAATGAGATAACCTGCCTAATTGACTGACTGATTTATTGATTTGGCAGGATCTCCTGAGTGGCCAAGTTGGGCCAAGATTATTGGCACATATAAAGCGGCCTGTCGAACCACAGGGATCATAATTTACCATGGTTATCAATAGGTTCTGGTATCAGATAAGTTTTAAAACGTCCTCTACCAATGCATATGTTGGCCGGTGCTTAAGCCAATGAGGAAGTGAAGAGGAACCATGGCTCCTCCTTACTGCTGTTGTGATTGGTTTTGTTCTTTCCAATCGGCAATACAAAGCAGCCATACATGTGTGGACCCTTGGCTGAATGGTTAGAGAGTGTACTGGATAGACACATGTAAAATCACCTTTATGTTACATGAATCACATACCACAGAGGCTAATATGCAACATGTATCTACCTTGGTTGACTCTTTGCTCCCCTGTGCAGGAACATTTCCTTGATTAGGTCTACGCCGGTAGTTATACGGTCTTCGGAATCCACGGCGCATTTGTTGTTGCTGGTCAGGGGCTGCCATCTCAGTCTGATTCTCCTTGTTTTCATTTTCTCCAGTAGGTGGAACAGATCTTGGTTGAGTCATGGGTCTTTGGGAAAACAATATGATACATTGTTAACTAGCAGCTCCAACAAATATCTATATTTTATACAGTCATGGGACTCTATATCGATCTTACATACATTGTCCTTGCAGTGGTGCAAATATAATATGGTGTTCATTACCATGCCATGGGCACAGAAGGACTGTCCACACACACTGTGTTCAAACAATCACTGTTCTTCAAATAAAAAAGGCACATACCTGCGATATCTTGGACGATAGCCGGCTGGCTGACGATTGATTTGCTGCGTCTGAGTGATTTCTGGAACCTCATCTTTTATCTCACCATCTCCACCCTGTTTTGAAGAATCAAAATGATGCCAAATACTATATAATTAGTGTATGGTCTATGATAAGTGTTACAATAATCACATATTCAGTCTGGTTCATTTGAAAAAACTGGCAAATTTCTTTCGTGTGCATTTCATTTTTGGCCATG
The DNA here is from genome assembly GCA_024363595.1 of Xenopus borealis. Classification (NCBI taxonomy): domain Eukaryota; kingdom Metazoa; phylum Chordata; class Amphibia; order Anura; family Pipidae; genus Xenopus; species Xenopus borealis. The sequence goes on along the minus strand of CM044444.1, from coordinate 6,551,308 downwards.
TTCTTTTAGTGGGTGCAGTTGGAGTGAGGTAAGGACATTTTAGCACTTCAGTACTTCTTCTAGAACTTGTGGATTTCCATTTACCAGTGGATTGGATTGAGAATCACCTGTAGACTGATGGATGACATTTATGCACCTGACCATACTCCTGACTATTCTGCTCACTAGAGTATATTTCATACTATAGCTTGCTCCTGACAAGAGCATTTTCCTCACTAGCACCATCTCCTAACTAGAGCATACTCATAGAACCTTCCACTGACTATAACATACATCTGAATAGAGCATACACCTAATTCTAGAGCATATTCCTGACTAGACCTTTCTACTGACTAAAGCATAGTCACAACAAGAACTTTCTTCTAACTAAAGCATGCCCTTAAAGGAATTGTTCAGTATATAAAAAAATGTTACTAATATAGTTAATTAGTCAATAATGTAATGTATAAAGGCTGGAGTGACTTAAAATAGCCAGAATACTTATTCCTGCTTTTCAGCTCTCTTGGTTTCCATTGATTGGTTACCAGGCAGTAACCAATCAGTGACTTGAGGGGAGGTCACATGGGTCATAACTGTTGCTTCTGAATCTGAGCTGAATGCTGAATTCACTCTCTTGTCATATCGCTTCTAGACTATTGTAACTCTCTTTTAATTGGCCTTCCCCTCCAGAAACTGTCACCTCTCCAGTCCATAATGAACACTGCTGCTAGGCTTATACACCTCAGCAACCGCTCCTCCTCTGCCATGCCATTCTGCCAATCCCTGCACTGGCTTCCCCTGCCCTTCAGAATTAAATTCAAATTAATGACCCTGACATTCAAAGCACATGTTGAGTGCAATCTGCTTTCTAATGGAGTTCAGGGCTTTCCCTGTTGGGCTAATGACCAGCTTTCCTTATGCTTGTAACATAATCTAGCCACTTGATGAACACATTTCCCAGAGACCTTCAGCCTGATAATCCCGAGCATCTGTTTTGCTAACACATAGTATAAAAATTCAGATGCCAAATTTAGACTTTACTCTACGGCAGCTGCCCCGGATTAATCCCTTGCCATTTACATTCCTCGAAGAATCAAAAGAAAAAACAGAAGTTGAAATGGCTACATTATTATTTATAGCAACTGTATAGACAAATTTTAACATGTCAGTATGGGTGATTTATCTGATTTATCATATTTATTTAAACATGATGAACAGGTTCTGGCCTTATGATCAATGCACATAGGAATCCAGCCCCGTGCCTCCAAAGATGCTCCCACAGTAGGCCCCCAACTTCTATTCTGCTGAGTCATGGCCAATGCTCTAGGCTGCTGTCACTTACCTGGAACTTAGGAACTTTACATTACAAAGTTGATTGGTAATCGCTTCAGATTCCCACAATTGAATCAGCCAAGAAGCTCAGTATTCAATAACTACATTTTTAGCTGATGTTTGGATGGTTTCTGCGGACGCCTAATTTTAGCTTCTCAATAGCAGCCCAGAGCTCACTGAGCATGAGAGATGCTTTGGGAAGTCCCCTGTTCTGAAACTTTCCAGTAGAAAGACCATGATGGTAATAGGTAATGGAATCAGGCCCTAAATATAATTTCAGTTATGAGAACCAAAAACATACAGGCAGGGTAATTGGCTCCTGAGAACTGACCATAGTTTAGATTGTAAACTCCACTGGGGCAGAGAATGATGTGAATGATGTATAATCTCTGTAAAACACTACAGAATATATCAGCGCTAAATAAATATAGGATAACACCAATTTTTGAACCTTGCAGACTTTTTGTTGATGACACAAATAACAACAAAATACAGGAGTAGGACCTGTTACCCAGAAAGCTCCGCACCTGGTGTTTTCCGGATTATGGATTTTTCAATTATTTGGATCTTCATACCTTAGGTCTACTAGAAAATCATGTAAACATTAAACAAACCCAATAGACAGGTTTGGCTTCCAATACGGATCAAGAAAAGGTACTTTTGTATTATTACAGAGAAAAATTATTTTTAAAAATCTGTATTAATTTGATAAAATGGAGTCTATGGGAGATGGCCTTTTGCTTAATTCAGAGCTTCCTGTATAATGGGTTTTCCATACCTGCATTATATGAGTGATTCTAACAGTGCAGCAATCCAAAAATGTACTAAATCTTTGCTGACCTCCCTTGTGGGACCTCTTCTCCGTCCATAGTAACCACGGCGGTATCTGCGTCGATCTGCCGCATAGCGACTGCCTTGTACTGGTGCTCCTTTTGGGCCAGTCACACTAGCCGCCTCAGCCCCCTGGCAACAAGAAGATGCTGAATATATACTGTATATGTGTGTATATACTGTAAATGATAAAAAATATATTTCAATAATATCAGATGAGGGCTTCTCTGTCTAATATGTTATTCTTTTCCTGTTTAATGATAGATTTTTGGTTTGGATACCAGAATATTTATTATAAACGAATTATCAGCTAATAATAAACTAATAAGGCATAAAGTGTTCATAGAAAACATATTTTATAGGTCTTCTCTCTGTGACTAGGTACAAAGGTGATTTCTGGTGCAGAAATCTTCTATAGTTCTCCAGGCAATTTACTTCTTTATAGATATATATATATGTTACATCATTGCAACAAATGTAGAATGTACTGAAGCTTAAGGGATAGCCAACTTCCAGTAACATGCTGAACACCTTGGTCTAGTTACTGCTAGATGTGTACTTATATGTACAGAACAGTATTCTTATGTGTTTTGATAAAGAACATGGTTGGATCATCAAACAGTAAAATCACATTTGTTAGGGCAGCCAAGGGCTCCTGGGTCTTGAGGGCCCCTGTGCAATCACAGCATGGACACAAAAAAATTATTTTATTATATTTAAATAGAAATTACTGGTCGAAAAACGGGGCAAACCTACCTTTTCCCCAGCAACAACATCAAATTCCACCACCTCTCCATCCCCTACACTCCGCAGGTACTTGCGAGGATTATTTTTCTTTATCGCTGTCTGTGGGTCAAGAAATAAAGTATCATGCTATGCAAAGTAGGGTTTTAGGTAGAACTGACTATCATATGGTAAATACAGTATCAACTGCATAATGTCGAACTGTACTTTAGCTACTCTAAATGGAGAGAGGTCTCTCCATAAAGTAAAGGACCATGCATTAAGGAGACTTTTCCATTTGTTGACACAGAGTTATCCTAGCTTAATATTCAACAGTAAGGGAAACACAATCTAATTATTACAAAGGAAAATGAAGGACACTATTGGAAATGTCAACCATGCTTTACGTCTAGACTTTCTGTAGTGACTATTGACTTGAAACCTTTGGGGCCTTATGGGAGAATCAAAACTCTCATTTCTGGTATCTAGGCAATGCTGTGTGTATGGCATGAGACAAGTTAATACCTTCTGATTTCAGAAGGCATCACTTTGCATGTAATTGCTTGTGAAGGGCTTTTTGGCTCAACCAGGTTCGGTTTTCCTTTATAAAACCATACATCTATACTGGATAAAGGGTTTTCAGCAAGGTAGGACTGGGTCAGCGGGACACTGGGAAAAATTACAATTCAGTCCAGGACCCCGTGGACCCACCACCCCATCCTCGCTGCTTGCCTGCGATATGCAAGTTCACAGGACCTGCCATTGGCAGCAAGAGGAGGCAAGAGGTGGGGCGAGAAATGAGGTGAGGGACCTCTGTGGCTGGATTGGTGGTTCCTGGGGTTATGGCCCCTGATACCCCAGCCCAACACTGCTTTCCAGATTTAAGATCCCATTCTTGTACAGCTGTATAAGCACTTTCATTACATACAGTGAAATCCCTCTTAAATAATATCGCTGTCCAGGCTACAACTTATTCATCATTTTAGAGAGGAAACATGGCAACATAATCTATACAGGTAACCACAAAATAACACCTTTCACCAATAACAGACTCCAATTCATCTTTAGCATTATGAAAAATGCAGTATGCAGGGCCTGGCAACATTTAAGTGGTTTTCTACTATTATAGATGTGGCTTGAATGGAACCCTTTACATCCTTCCTACTCTGCCTATTTGGAAACAAATACTCCCCAGCACATTTCTAACATGTATTTTCCCATCCCTGTGAGATCATCCACTGCCTGCTTCTACTGACCCATCATTTCTTTATTTCTGACTGCTGAACAACTGGGGCAACAGTGGCTTCCGTTTCAAGTTACTGGCTGACAGATCAGCCAGGAGATTAGTCACACTATTTTAGCTAATCATGACTAATGCATTTGGAAAACGAAGACGCCTGCAAACAGAGGAATAGAATATCTAGCAGATAAACTTTGCTCTTCTAAATGATATTGTATTAAATGTTATCCACGTCTTCAAGCTCCAGTACAATCATGTATTACTATGCAGCCCTATAATCTAAAAAACAAAATTACAATTTTTACACTTACCTGGTGGACAAAGACATCTTCTTTGGTGTCATTCCTATAAAGAGAAAGGGATGTGATGAAGTAATGTGTAACAAGGCAGAAAAATTCTTTAAATAAAGGCATGTGCCAAATCCATCATTTTTGGATGCAGCCTAATACTGAAATACTAATGAGCATACCCTAACTGTCCAGTCACATGAGTTTTATGGTTCTAATTTAGTTTGGCAAAATCTGAATCCTACAAAAAGTGCTGGGATTCCAAACCCGTGTTTGCATGTTCAGATCTCATCAAAATCAAAAAAGTTCTTATGTTTTGAACCTCACTGTGGAAATTTTTATTAGGTACAGGTAGAGGATCTATTATCCAGAATGCTTGGGACCTGAGACTGGGATGTTTCAGTAAAACCTTATGTCTGCTAGAAGTCACAGTATATTAAATAAACCCAATAGCATTGTCCTGTAAAACTAATATTTGGTACAGATATGGAACATATTCAGAATGTTTAGGACCTGAGGCTTTCTAGATAAGGCATTTTCCCCTTAAAGGACAAGGAAAGGCAAAAAGATAAAATCCCATTTTTATTTTCTTTAATGAAAAAGAAACCTATCTCCAATATAACTTAATTAAAAAATGTCTAACGTTTTTATAATAAACCTGACTGTATGCAGTGAAATTCTCCCTTCACTTACTTCTGTGGCTAGGAATTGTCAGACAGTCCCTCAGGGAAACAATCATACTTATGAAAAGCAGGGGGAGCCCCCACCCTTCTTCCCAGTCATGCAGAACTCCAGCAGCTTTGTTTGTTTCCCTGTTTTGATCATTTATGACGATCCCTAAGTTTAGCCCAGATCACACTGAGCATGTGCACAGTCTTAGTCTTGCAAAGATGTATAACAAAGTTACAAGATGAGAGCCCCCTGTGGCCAACTTTGAAAGCATAAATCATTTGTTTGATTAGGCTTGTGGTGCAGTAAGTTCATGTTTATGTTTAGTATACAAAATACACCATTTCTAGCCTTATTCTGTTTTAGACTTTACTTACCCACAAAAGATTGATGAAAACTAAATAAGGGCAGTGTTACACTACAATATAATCCTCTGGTGAGGAACAGTGAGTGCGGAGGACTGTCCCATTACAGAGAGAGATAAGAAGAGGAAACGTTTCCCTTTTGCTATTCCACAATTCTTTTGCGCAATTCGATCGATCGAATAGGGAAAATTCGATCGATCGAAGTTTTCTTAGGGAATGATCCCCATTTCGGTAGGTTTAATCTGGCAAAGTAGGTGATCGAATTTAAATTTAAAGGGGAAGTATTCAGCCATCGAATTTTCAAACATTCGAATGGTCGAATTTGGTCGAATTTGCATAATTTGCATATTCAAAATTCGAATTTGAATCTTTTTGAAAATTTGATCGAATATTCGAATCCCTTATGTGAATTTATGTGAATTTAGTAAATCTGCCCCTCAGACTAGTGACACAGTAGCTTTAGTAGATTTAGTAGCCCGGCAACAAATCGCCTCATTTTCGGGCAACTAATCTCGACGAAAAACCTTACCGCCTGCTACAATCTAAATCACCGGCGTCATGGCACTTAGAACCCTTTGTTTTCCAAAGTCGTCTCAAGGCAACTTCGGGCGACTTCGGAAAACAAAACCCTCCAAGTGCCATCCCGCTGGCAATTTAGATTCTAGCCGACGAGAAGGCTTTACTTGGAGAATAGTCGCCCTAAGAAGAACCAATTTGTCTCTGGGCAACTAAATCTCCCCAAATATTTGCATGTGACACAAACTTTATGATGCCAGAAGGGTTGAACTTAATGTTATCTGCACAAAGGACCTATTGTCAGTTCTGTAATTGTCAGTAAGATTCTATGAGCATTGATCCATGTCAGGTGCAGCTATAATTCAGGCTATTCAAAACAGAAATTGCTGTAGTGTAGGCAATTTAATATCCAGCTTAATAGTGTGAAGGTGAAATTGTCCTTTAAGCTTCAAGTCACAGTTTCCCCAAGAGACATGCTTATCTTAAATTGTTACAATTGTGTGTAGATTGTGTTTTAGAATATTTATATATTTTCTGGCTGTTCAGTGCAGGAGATCAATGAGAAAGTCAGGACATTTCAGTAACAATCCAGGACTACGGGTTGAGCTGTCAAAATTGGGACTGTCCCGAAAAATGGGACAGTTGGGAGGTATGTTAAACAGTTTACTGATTTGCCATTACACTTCAATTTTATAAATGAGCCTGATAGCTTATATTTAATCATGCTTAATTTTTTTAGCCTTTGCATGAAACTTATAACCCTTCCAAATATTGCTATTCCAGCTTTTAAAGTAGTTTTCAGCTCTATTCTATCAGAAAAGCTTTTACTGTCTGTAGACCCTTGTACATCCTCTACCTTCAATTGATGTGAACTGATTTCTGTTCATAAGATTTATAGCAGACAGCTTTGCTGAAACTAGAGCTCAAGGCTGAAGGGGGAGTTCATATGTCATGATAGGCATATTTTGGGATCAATTTCTGATCTCAGAACTGACAGTTAATATGCAGCACAGGCATAGAGACCTTTCCTAGGAACAGATTAATTCTGAGGTTAGACAATTTCTCTCTTATATTTTCAGGTCATTGACATCTGTTAAAATACGTTTTCTATAGCCTCTCCACTATATTGCCAGTGTCGGCCTGGCCCACCGGGATACCAGGAAAACTCCCGGTGGGCCCAGATGTCAGTGGGCCCCTTTGCTTCTAACTACATGGCCTATTTCACAGTCATTCCCTATTTTTAAAAGAGGCTTAATAATGGAAGAATAGAGTATAGTAAATATATATAAAAGACTAGGAGAAAAAAAGAGGTTGAGTGAGGAGAGGAGGAATAATAGTTTGGAAAGTGGGTCCATGGTCTAAAGTTTTCCGGTGGGCCCCTGGTCTTAAGTTTTCTGGTGGGCCACTGGCATCCCAGTCTGACACTGAATATTGCTGTAATGTCAATAGGAGCCAGCCAAACCACCCTTGATCTATAGCAGTGATCCCCAACCAGTGGCTCATGAGCAACATGTTGCTCACCAACCCCTTGGATGTTGCTCCCAGTGGCCCTAAAGCAGGTACTTATGTTCAATTCCAGGCTTGGAGTTTTGGCTGCATAAAAAACAGGTGTTCTGCCTCCTGTAGGATGCCGGTCCACATTGGAGCTATCAAATAGCCAATCATGGCACTTATCTGGTGCCACCTTGAACATTTTCATGCTTGTGTTGTTCCCCAACTCATTTAACATTTGAATGTGACTCATGGGTAAGAAAGGGTGGTAACCCCTGATCTATAGGCTTCATCAAGCTTTTCATGTGAATCATTGCTGGATGCCCAAAACCTGTGTGTAGGTATCAGCATTGCCCATGGTGCATCATTCATGAATAAATATCTATGCACGTGTTCTGAAATTGGGGATTTACATAGGCCCTGCTTGATGCACTGGAACTCAAACTCAGAGGTTGTTGCCCAGGAACTTCCATCCTGTATGGATTGTTTCAGTGAACCCATAAAGAAGGGGCAGCAATTCTGGAAGTCTGGGGATGCAGATTAAAAACATAAGGTTTGCTCCTTCTATAGTCTTTGTATGTATCTGTGGCTAGTAAAAGGAGCCACAAACCCCATTATGCACCGTTTCATCCCTTTTAGTGTACAATCTGGTTAATACAGTCTATAAGTCTTTGGCTAACCTCAAAAAAGGCTGATAAAACACACACATCAACCAATCAAACTGGAACAAATAACATATCTCTTAGAAAAAAAATATATAACAACCTACCTGTTAATGAACCCATAGCCGTTTCTCACATTGAACCATTTCACAGTTCCTTGGACTTTAGTGGCTAAAGGGAGTCAAAAAGAAAAATAGTTCCTAGGTTTCACACTAAAATGATGCTCTCAATTCTAGCGGTTTCATTTTTTTATGTATTTCTTTTGTAGTTGCCAAATATTCACAGAACTTGGAAAAATTGTCAAGACTGGTTGCAGAAACTGGTGAGCTATAAGATGTTTGCTTTTCAGACTTTTTAAATTCAAATTTAGGTGAAAAATTTGTTAAGAACCCC
>CM044444.1:6444517-6537337 GCA_024363595.1 Xenopus borealis | reverse complement strand
AAAAAAAATCTGTTTGCTCTTTTGAGAAATGGATTTCAATGTAGAATTCTTCTGGAACAGTACTATTAACTGATACATTTTGGAAAAAATTTTTTTCCCATGACAGGATCCCTTTAATGCTGAGCCCTATAATACTGCAAGTATTACAGTTACAGACTGATGGTGAATCTCTTCCAAAAACTTACTGATTAACTTCAAGTGAGGGGCATTTTTTTGGGGGAAAACCAATCATCACCCCTACTGGGATTACTGTAAATTACTGGTGGTAACACATAGACATAAAACACTGTATTTGTACTGCACAGTAGCACAAAATTGTCAAGAGAGGCAACATCAATCTAATACATTGGGGCTCATTTATGAACACTGGGCAAATTTGCCCATGGGCAGTTACCTATAGAAACCAATCAGTGATCAGCTTTTTGAAGCCAGCTGCAAGTAGAACAATGAATGCAGCAATTTGATTGGTTGCTAAGGGTTACTGCAAATTTGCCCAGTGTTCATAAATGACCCCCACCGTTTATATTTTACCACCAAAGATTTATAGGTTTCTAGGACCTACCCTATGGGTTGTTCGTAGGGGCTATAATCCCACTTGGAATTAGCAATTCCCATGTTCGTGCAATGCCTAGAAGTAGTGTCGGCATATGACAGCTGAGTTATAGACACAAAAAGACAGAAGTGTAGTGCAGTCAGGACCCCAAGGTGTGGCAATGCAGAATCAGAGAAATATGTGAATCCAGGGACATGAATAGACAGCTCAGGAGAAGTGGAATGAGAATTAGGTCTGCTTGCTATAGTAACACGTGTGTCATTAGAGAGCAATACAAATAAGAATGCAGTGCCCCATTATAAGCAGATGATTGGCTGAGAAATGGAACAGGGAAATAAAATGAAGTAGGATCAAGTAGGGCAAGGATTGGCACAAGGAAGGAAATTGAGCTTGAAGGTCTGCCCAGCCAATCAGAATGAGACTGATAGTCTACACCAGGGAGTGAACCCTACTTCCAAAGGAGTCCAAAGCCCACAATGCTTAAAGGACCAGTGACAGTAATTTTTTTTTTAATTTGTTTCTTTTTAAAGAAATTAAAACACCAACACAGTTTAAACTTTAAACGCAATACTTTTATTAAGAAATTACTGAATCTGTGCCTGTGCTCCTCTTCTGAAACAGCGACGATACATAGTGCGACGCTCAATTTATCCTCCCTGGCTATCTCCTATAGAAGGCAGGGCTGAGAAATCAAGCGCCGCACGATGGATCGTCGCCCTGTTGCCATTTCAGAAGAGGAGAGCATTCAGAGAATCGGTAAATAATTTCTTATTTATTTATTTTTTTAATTTATAGTAAAAACTGTGTTGGTGTTTTTATTTCGTTAAAAAAAAAATTGTTTTTTAAAAAAACAAAATGACTGTTACTGGTCCTTTAAGGGTCTGATGAGGATTTGAATAAAATAAAAGGGCTCATACACCATGAAGTGTTTCCGATTATTGCAGATCTTTATGTTTATTCGCTGGGATTGCTAAAAGGCAACAATGAAGGCGCTACATTATCTCTTCTTCTTTCTACAGATTAATACAGTCGTGGCTTCTGAGGCACAGGTCCCATCCATTTCTCACCTGTTAGTAAAAAGCAGATTGTTTGTATAAGAGCAGCATATTTCTTATTTCTAGTTCCCAGAATGCATGCTGGTTGCAAGATTGCTAAGAATTGCATTCATATTTCTGCTACTACATGCTATATAACAATGATGAATGGTCTTGTGGATCATTCCAAAAGTACATAGAAAGCCCTGTAGTTAACTGTATGTATGTAGTGGTGCAAATTGTAACAACAACTGCCCCGGTTTAGCACCTCAAGAACAGCAGCCAAACAGAGTGCGGGAGTGAGCGCTGATTTTTTTTTCCAACTATGAAGCAGGTAGAATACTCAAGCAAGTTCTGAAATACCTAATGGTCAAACCAACACAATACAAAACAGTAAACTTTAGTGGATGAAGAAATCTGAATTGTTATAAAGGATCTAGAATAAGAATGAAAAAAAGTTCCATGCAGTTTTTTTCAAAACACATCAGTTAATAGTGCTGCTCCAGCAGAATTCTGCACTGAAATCCATTTCTCAAAAGAGCAAACTGATTTTTTCATATTTCAATTTGAAATCTGACATGGGGCTAGACATATTGTCAATTTCCCAGCTGCCCCAAGTCATGTGATTTGTGCTCTGATAAACTTCAGTCACTCTTTACTGGTGTACTGCAAGTTGAAGTGATATCACCCCCCCCCCCAGCAGCCTAACAACAGAACAATGGGAAGGTAACCAGATAACAGCTCCCTAACTCAAGATAACAGCTGCCTGGTAGATCTAAGAACAACACTCAATAGTAAAAACCCATGTCCCACTGTGTACTATTCAGTTACATTGAGAAGGAAAAAAACAGCCTGCCAGAAAGCAGTTCCATCTTAAGTTGGCCATACACAGAGACATCCGATCGGTAGGCTAGCAGATCTCTCCCCGATATGCCCACCTTGAGGGCCCAACGGTCGGATCATAATGGAGGCCAAATGGGCAGACGGACTAACTAACAGATGTGGCTGCTATTCAACTGGATTTTTAGTCCCGCCCGATCGACATCTGGCCGACTTCGTCTGTTGCCAGCTTTTATCGGCCCGTGCATGGCCACCTTTAAAGTGCTGGCACAAGTCACATGACTGGGGGCAGCTGGGAAATTGATAATATGTCTAGCCCCATGTCAGGATTCAAAATTAAATATAAAAAAATCTGTTTGCTCTTTTGAGAAATGAATTTCAGTGCAGAAGTCTGCTGGAGTAGCACTAATAAATGATGCATTTTGAAAAAAACATTTTTTTCCCATAACAGTATCCCTCTAAGTTTGCTAAAACACTGACCCAGTTGATGCGCTAAAAGCTCAAACCGATCAGATCCAAAGTACATGTGAGGCTTTCCATCCACGTGAGCCACGATGATGGGCATCCCAAAAGCCTGTTAGAAAATAAACCAGGGAATAATGTTTGTAAGCGGCATAATGACCAAGAGTCAGATGTGAAAAAAAAACAAACAACTTACACGTTTCGCGCGAGTGTAGAGGCATGAAACGTGTACATTTTTTGCACACTCACTGTCATATTGTTATCACATTGAGTGTTGTAATAAAGCCGCATTTTTATTGAGCTTAGCAACTCCAGTTGATATGAAGGCCAGCGCTTGATGCGGGTATACGATTTTGTGAAACACTAAAGTTTTTGCATGGGAGTTACTAAACTCTCGCAAGGGCAGCGGCCCGGCGGAGAAAGACGCTAACGTACTGGGGTGAGCTCCGTTATCGTCCGTGATTGTAACAGGCAAACTCACCCCGTATTTTAATGCTTCTTCGGTATTTTGCTTCAGCTTGTTCTTCACTTCTGGGAGAGCCGTAGCCGCAATCAGCTTCTTTGCTTGATCAGCCGACATCCCGGCTTTCTTTGCCGCCTACAGGAGATAAACCAATCAGTGCACATATCAGGTTCCCCCTTGTCTAGGAACTTACGGGCGACTCAGCAACTTGTAGAGGCAAGGGAGTCTTTGAATTCACACACACCATGCAGAGGAACACACATATACACACTGTGCATGCTGCAGACACTTCTAAACAAAGGTTACACAGATCTTACTTACCTCTAGGATACTCTCTGGCTCAATGATATCTTTATCCTAAAAGGTAAAGTCGGAATGAGAACAAATCTAGAAATGACATCCATAAATTAGGGATGCACCGAATCCAGGATTCGGTTCGGGATTCGGTAAGGATTCGGCCTTTTTCAGCTGCATTCGGCCAAATCCTTCTGCCTGGCCGAACTGAATCCACATCCTAATTTGCATATGCAAATTAGGACCAAGGAGGGAAATCACCTGAATTTTTGGAACAAAAAAAGGAAGTAACAAATGTTTTCCCCTTCCCACCAATAATTTGCATATGCAAATTAGGGGTTGGATTCGGTTCGGTATTCGGCCGAATCTTTCGGGAATGATTCAGGGGTTCGGCCGAATCCAAAATAGTGGATTTGGTGCATCCCTACCATAAATATCTTTATTAATAAAGCTGCAACTAGGTCCATTCTTGCATGAACACTAGACTGTCCCAAACAGCGGGACCTCCAAGAACTGCGCTGCTACTGGCCACTTTTGCACAGATATCCACACTCACTCTGTGTTATGGCTCCCCTTCTCTGTGGCCCTTCAGGCTCAGGCGGGAAGATTCGGGGAGATTCGTCGCCTGGCAACTAATCACCTGGCGACTAATCTCCCCGAACCGCTTCCCCCTGCCTTCCAGCGGCATAAATGAATAATCGCCTGTGCCTATTCACATACGGCGCTGCTCTTTCCCAAAATCGCTCGAAATTGCCTAAATAGGCAACTTTGAGCGACTTCAGAAAAGCCAGTGGCGCGTGTGAATAGGAACAGGCGATTATTCATTAAAGCCGCTGGAAGGCAGGGGGGAAGCGGTTTTGAGGAGATTTGTCGCCCCAAAGAAGAAGCGATTAGTCGCCCGGCGATAAATCTCCCCGAATCTTCCCGTCTGGCGTTACCCCTATATGTAATTAAAGGCACTAAGTTTGCCCAGGGACAGTAACCCAGACAACCAATAAGATGCTTGCTTTTAAACAGGTGACCAGTAAATGCTACCTGCTGATTGGTTGTTATGGGTTATTGCCCCTGGGCAAACTTAATGCCTTTTATTACATCACCCCCATTGTCTAAAGCAACACACAGTATGGTCTGACTCCTGCTGCCATTCAGTGCAGTTATTATGTTATTTACCCATTACACAAAACCTATTTTAGAAAAGAGCCCATTCTAGAAGTACCTCCGACCAGATCCGCATCCACAGTTCTCGGGACACCGGCTCCACAAATTCTGGGTGATGCATCTCCACGGCTGTGACAAACCGCATTGCTTGGAGGCTGCCTGCAAAAATTATTTATTTGCGGTAAAGAGTAGAAACACAGCAGGGACAGGCCATCATGAGAATTATTAATTAATCCAAATATTATTTTTACTAACCGCTCTGAGTAAAATTGGCCCAAAGATAATATCATACTGCAGGCCATGTACAGGTATGTAACCTGTTATCCAGAATCTGGGGTTTTCCAGATAACAGATCTTTCCATAATTTGGATCTTCATACCTCAAGTCTATTAGACAATCATGTAAACGTTAAATAAACCCAATAGGCTGCTTTTTCTTCCAATAAGGATTAATTATATCTTAGTTTGTATAATATACAAGGTACAGGTATGGGACCCATTATCCAGAATGCTCAGGACCTGAGGTCTTCGGGATACCAGATCTTTCCGTAGTTTGGATCTTTATATTTTAATGCAGGGGTGCCCAAAAGGTAGATCGGGATCTACCAGTAGACCTTTAGCTGGTGATCAGTAGATCACAAACAGCTTATTTATATCACCTTCCTATTTCATTCAGATATTTATTATGTTAAAGGAGAACTAAACCCTAATAATGTATATGCTTAAAAATGCCATATTTTATATACTTATTGCACCAGCCTAAAGCTTTAGCTTCTAATAAGCAGCTATAATGCAGGACTTGAAACTTGTCACAGGGGGTCACCATCTTGGAAAGTGTCTGTGACACTCACATGCTCAGTGGGCTCTGAGCAGCTGTTGAGAAGCTAAGCTTAGGGGTCGTCACTAATTATCCAGCAGCAGCAGCAGAAAATGAGCTTCCCTGGCTGTAATATAAGCTGATGCTACAGGTTTGCCAATTATTAAAGGGATACTGTCATGGGAAAACATGTTTTTTTAAAACGCATCAGTTAATAGTGCTGCTCCAGTAGACTTCTGCACTGAAATCCATAAGAAATAGTTGTTAGTTAAATAGAGCAATAAAAATTCTCTCATAAACAAATATCATTTTTAAATATTTTCCATGGAACAAAATGCTAACAATGCTTTTATAGATGCAGATGATAATGGGCCAACATCACTAAAAGTAGACCTCACGTTAGTAAAGTCCCGGCACTCCTGTCTTAAAGTCTACTAAAAATGAAACATTAATTAAATGCAACAGGGTTGTTAAGTTTCTAACAAGGATGAATGTCTTAGCTGGGAATAAGTGCAAGGTACTGTTTCATTATTTCAAGGAAAAAAGTAACCATTACAAAAAAAAAAAAAAAAGACTATGGGAGGATGGCCTTGCGTAATTAGGAGCTTTCTGGTTAACAGGTTTCCGGCTAACGGATCCTATCCTATACTCTTTTGTTATTACAGAGGAAAAAGGAAATCATTTTTAAAAATCTGGATTATTTTGGGAAATATGTGGGAAATGGCCTTTCTGTAATACAGAGCTTTCTGGATAATGGGTTTCCCCCCCCCCCCCGGAAAACAGATCCCATACCTGTATATGCCTAAAGAGAGGAGAGAATTACCAAGAAGGATTCTCATCCGATAGGATTTTGTATCCTTCCTGATAGATATCACCCTGATTTTCAGCACAATATCAAGCAGTGCCTTATAGGTTTCTCACTTCGCCTGATGGGGCCAGGCTGTGTGTTAAAGGGCACCAATCATAACTAAAATGATTTACTAGGTAAATACACTATGTGAAAGTTCAAGAAATCTGATTTTTAAAACAGTAAGAATTGTTTGTATAATGTAAATCATCAGCTCACTGTACCCTCTGCAAAATCTCCCCTATCTCCACTGCAGTTCTAGCTGAGGCAGACATCTTGGATTTCACTGACTCCTCCTACCTATATCTTTACAGCCAACAGCAGCTCTGAAATCTCGCACATGCTCAGTTGAAATTCCTTGCTTGCCTAATAAACCTTCTAAGCTATTTTGAAATCTGCCAAACTTGTGTGTTAGTGCTGCCACCTTGTGGAAGTTGGTGTGTGCACTTCTCTTGATACTTCTTGAGTTTACTAAAGCTAGGCATTGTGGGTAGAATAATCAGGGCAGTGCTACAATCTGAGCATGCTCGTTAACTCATTTGCATGTTGTAGTCACAGTATGGATTCCCTCAGTGAGAGAACATTTGACAAAGTATGGGATTTTTTAAAAACTGCTGTTTCCCCCCCCCAAAAAAAACTGTATATGTAATAAAACATGTTTAAAACATGTTTAGGTTGTCCTGGTCAGGTTGTTAATATGTGTTTGATTTTGGCTGTGATTGGTGCCCTTTAAGGAAGAAGATCACTGGCACTCAAAGGCTGGTGCAAGCAGGGTCAGACCCTTTCGTGTTTATTAAGAGAACGTGAAAAATGAAATAATCATGAATTCAATTCTAAATGGTTGGTGAGACCCTCAACAGAGTTAGATTGGATTTACCTTTGAAATCAACCTCATCCCCTCATCCTCACCTTTCTTAATGACACTCTGGAAGAAATCACTGGGCTGTCGGAGAGGCACTTGGAAGAATTCAGCGAGTCTGGTTATATCCCGCCCCATATACACTCCTTTCTTTGGCACCATCGCCGGGGGAGAGTTACCTGGGAACGACAAGTTAACTCATTGCTTAATGAATGATACTTTTCTACTAATATTATTGCTCCGCTAAGGCCTGCTGGGTATATCATCAGTCACATGACTGCTGGATCATGTTAAAGGGGATGTTCGCCTTCAAAGACTGAAAGTGTTTTATAGGAGAACCAAACTCATAAAAAAAAATATATATATATAAATAAAACCTACCCTAAATAGGCCCCCCTCCCTCCTCCCCCCAGCCTACCTGGTACCCTGGGCAAATGCCCCTAACTTTCTACTTACCCCTCCTTGCAGGTCCTGTCCAGCGGAGTTCACAGGGGCCATATTGTCTCCTTCAGTCTTCTTCCTGTAGTGAGCGGCGTTTTCAGGTACATGCGCAGTTGGAGGATTCTTATGGAAAAAAAAATTTATTTTCGGAAATTTTGTGACTTTGGGCACATGGGCAGTAGCTACTCACCGGAAGATTCCTCCAACTGCAGATGCACCTGAAAACGCCACTCACTACAGGACCTGCAAGGAGGGGTAAGTAGAAACGTTCCAAAAGTCACGAAATCTCCGATTTTTTTTTCCAGGAAATTTCATGACTTTCAGGGCAGTAGCTATGCACCGGAAGATTCCTCCAACTGCAAATGCGCCCGAAAACGCAGCTCACTACGGGACCTGCGAGGAGGGGTAAGTAGAAAGTTAGGGGCATTTGACCACGGTACCAGGTAGGTCTGGGGGAGGAGGGAGGGGGTCTATTTAGGGTAGGGTTTTTTTTTTTTTTTAAATGGGTTGGGTTCTCCTTTAAAGTAATGAAAATATAATGTAGTGTTGTGCTGCGCTGCGCTGGTAAAACTGATCTTTTTGCTTCAGAAACACTACTATAGTTCATATAAACAAGCTGTGTAGCAATGGCTGAAATTGAAAAAAGTGTATATGGGACAGGCTAAATAGCGGATAACAGATAACACCATTGTGTTCTACAAGGCCGATCCCTGCTTATCTGCTATGTAACCTGAACCTTTCTTCTTTGAATGGCTGCCCCCATAGCTACACATCAGCTTGTTTATATAAACTATAGTAGTACTTATCTATTATCTACTGTGTATCCTGTGCTTGAATGGCTGCCCCCATGGCTACACAGCAGCTTCTTTATATAAACTATAGTAGTACTTATCTGTTATCTACTGTGTATCCTGTGCTCGAATGGCTGCCCCCATGGCTACACAGCAGCTTGTTTATATAAACTATAGTAGTACTTATCTGTTATCTACTGTGTATCCTGTGCTTGAATGGCTGCCCCCATGGCTACACAGCAGCTTTTTTATATAAACTATGGTAGTACTTATCTGTTATCTACTGTGTATCCTGTGCTTGAATGGCTGCCCCCATTTATATAAACTATAGTAGAGTTTCTGAAGCAAACACAGCTGTTTTACCAGTGGAGGGCAACACTGAATTATATTTTTATTACTTTAAACCAATTTAATTTATTGATGTTACTGTTCCTTTAAAATAATGCTTACAATAGTCACCAGGTGTTGCTGTTGTTTCAAATCCATTACATTAGTAACTTGCAGGTTTCATGGATTTCAGCCTTTTCTCTTTGGCTTACCCTGCATACTCAGCTTGCGGCAGAAGAAATGCATTCATAATATATAGGTAGGGTTCAAAAAAACTGGATAAAAGTAACTCTATTTAATGGAACAGGGGAAAAAGAAAGAAGCTGCCATGTCGCATTACACAAACAGACAAGAATTATACACACCCGTCGCTTGCATGATTCCGCCAAGGAACCCGGGTCGCAAACGTACGTCTACATTCCAGATGTTCCTGTATCTGCACACTACCTGCCTCAAGAGAAAAGGAAGCCGGCATGAAGCCAGACAGAGAGATGGTGAGCCCTAAAATATCAAACCCATCGGTCTGGTAACACTAAGAAAGAAGATCAATGAAATGTAACACAAACTTGTAAAAGGAGTGGTTCCCCTTTAAGTTAACTTTCAGTATGTTATAGAATGGCCCATTCTAAGAAACTTTTCAATTGGTCTTCATCTTTAAATTTTTTTTATAGTTTTTAAAGGGCAAGGAAAGGCAAAGAAATAAAATCCCATTTTTACTTTCTTTAATGAAAAAGAAATCTATCTCCAATTTACTTTATACCAGGCTGTATGCAGTGAAGTTCTCCCTTCATTTACTGCTGATGATAGGAATTGTCAGATGGTCCCTTACTTCTGGCAGGGAAACAATCATACTTAATTCTGGCTGGTAACAATCAGCCTTAATTCTGGCTGGTAATTAAGGCAGGGGAGCCCCTGCCTTAATTACCAGCCATGCAGAACTCAAGCAGCTTTGTTTTTTGATCATTCATGATGATCCCTCAGAAGCCCAGACCACACTGAGCATGTGTATGTAGTCTAGTCTTACAAAGATGTATAACAAAGTTACAAGATGACAGCCCCCTGTGGCCAACTTTGAAAGCATAAATCCAACACCAAGACTGTGCACATGCTCTGTGTGATCTGGGCTTCTTAGGGATCATCATAAATGATCAAAAAACAAAGCTGCTTGAGTTCTGCATGGCTGGTAAGTAAGGCAGGGGCTCCCCCTGCTGTTCATAAGTATGATTGTTTCCCTGCCAGAAGTTAGGGACCGTCTGACAATTCCTATCCACAGCAGTAAATGAAGGGAGAACTTCCCTGCATACAGCCTGGTTTCTTATAAAAATGGTACACATTTTTTAATTAAAGTATATTGGAGATAGATTTCTTATTCATTAAAGAAAGTAAAAATGGGATTTTATTTCTTTGCCTTTCCTTGCCCTTTAAACCGTCACAGATCCAAATGCAGTTCCTACACTGAAATCCAGGGGGCATAACTGCAGAGGAAACTTAAAATGTATATACATAGGAGCCAATCAATGTTGTGGCAACTTATTCTTCCATTTGTTTTATAGATCCCTTATTGATGAGAACCTTCTTGCTTTTTTTTTTGCCATTTGCTACATGCAATAGGCCACTTTACTGGAAGCAGTTTGGTGCAAATTTTAGTTTTCCACCTATCCCTGAACTGCAACTGAAACACAGACCCCTGCTGACCCCCTGTCCTCTGTAGCCTGGTTCACTTTATGGGGGGGTGGTTAGCAAAACCTCAATAGTAATCAATCATAGAGGAACACTAGGGTCACAGTCACACAACCCCCCTCCAATACACGTGTAATACTTGTTGCCACGTTAAAGGGAAACTGTCATGGGAACGCATCAGTTAATAGTGCTGCTCCAGTAGACTTCTGCACTGAAATCCATTTCTCAAAAGAGCAAAAAGATTTTTCTATATTCAGTTTTGAAATCTGACATGGGGCTAGACATTTTGTCAATTTCCCAGCTGCCCCTGGTCATGTGACTTGAGCCAGCACTTTAGGAGGGAACTGATTTCTGGCAGGCTGTTGTTTTCCCTTCTCAATGTAACTGAATAGTACACAGTGGGACATGGGTTTTACTATTGAGTGTTGTTCTTAGATCTACCAGGCAGCTGTTATCTTGTGTTAGGGAGCTGTTATCTGGTTACCTTACCAGTGTTCTGTTGTTAGGCTGCTTGGTGGGGGAAAGGCAGCAGTACAGCAGTAAAGAGTGATTGAAGTTTATCAGAGCACAAGTCACGTGAATTTTGGTAGCTGGGAAATTGACAAAATGTCTAGCCTCATGTCAGATTAAATTAAAATTAAATATAAAAAAATCTGTTTGCTCTTTAGAGAAATGGATTTCTTCTGCAACAGCACTATTAACTGATGCATTTTGAAAAAAATTTTTTTTCCCATGACAGTATCCCTTTAAACTTCAGATTATTGGGCAGGTCACATGGTGAGAGGAGTCATTCGCTGTTCATTGTGGGGACTGTACAATTTATTTCAACAGGGGGGTAAGATTCATGGAAAATGCTCCCTGCTTAGTTGCAACCACTATGTTAAATGGGTAGTTCACTTTTAAATGAACTTTTAGTATGTTATAGAATGGCTAATGCTAAGCAACGTTTCAATTGGTCTTCATTATTTTTTTATACTTTTTTTTATTATTTGCTTTTCTTTCTTCTGACTCTTTCCAGCTTTCAAATGGGGGGTCACTGACCCCATCAAAAAACAAATGCTCTGCAAGGCTAGAAATGTATTGTTATTGTTACTTTTTATTACTCCTCTTTTCTATTCAGGATTCTCTTCATATTCCAGTCTCTTATTCAAATCAGTGCATGGTTCCTAGGGTAATATGGACCCTAGCAACCAGATTGCTGAAATTGAAAACGGAGATCTGGTGAATAAAAAGCTAATTAACTTAAAAACCACAAATAATAAAATATCAAATGCAGCTGCAAATTTTCTCAGAATATCACTTTCTACATCATACTAAGAGATTGTTTAAAGGTGAAAAAACCCTTTCTATTCTGGCCTCTCCTATTCATATTCCAGTCTCTTATTCACACTAATGCATGGTTGCTAGGAGAATTTAGACCTTAGCAACCAGATTCCTGAAACTGCAAAGTGGAGAACTGCCGAATAAAAAGCTAAATAACTCAAAAACCACAAATGATAAAAAAAAATTAAAACCAATTGCAAATTAGAATATCAGGATATCACTCTAAATAAAATACATAATAAAATTGATAAATAATTAACAAAAAGTATAAAATAAAAATAAACAAAACAATAATAATGATGATAATAATAAGAGAATCTTCATAGTCATAACAAAAATTAAATAAATAAATAAAAAGCCACGATGAATACAATCTAGCGTTAATAACATAATTCGGCCACTAGGGGGCTCTAATTCATTGGCGTCTATGGACAAGGTGCCAGGTTACACCTGCAAAGGAAACAGTATGGCAGCAACATTTATATTGATATAGAGAAACAGGCAGCTTGAGAATAACCTCTGCGAAGAGAAATGTATATATTTATATCACATGAAAGGTGATTTAGTCGTGAGCGTGACAGTCACAATAAGGGGCCTTCTACACCCGCCGCTGCCCTTCAGCCTGGGAACCAATGAGCAGCGACTTGAGTTTAGCGGAAGCAATTCCCGTTGCACAAGGACACAGAACTGTAATACGGACGGACTGGGAACAGGGCACGCTCACCTCAAACCCCAGCCAGGAATAAGGGGAGACCACGTCATAGAAACACTCGAGAACTCTCCGCTTAGACATAATCACTTCTTTCTCCTTAGCCCGGGCCGACTGGAATTATGGGAAGGGAGCAAGGTTTATCCGGCCCGGCCGCCTGTCATTGGGAAACATTCGCAAAGTGTTTTTTTTTCTGGTGCCATCTGCTGGTGATATGTAGGAACTGCATCCAGTGTTTCCTCATAGGAATGAGTAATGCTTGAGTAATGCTGGAAACCCCATAACTCTGCTCCCAAGGCCCAATTGGCGTGTTTATTAAAGGTTGAACCATACCTCCCAACTGTCCCTTTTTTGGAGGGACAGTCCCTCTTTTGAGAGCCCAATCCGCAGTCCCTCATTTGTACTGGAAAGTCCTTTTCTCTGCACTGAACAGCCAGAAAAAGAAACATAGTTTCTAGCTTAATTGGCTTTTTGGCAGAGAGCCCAGAACAGCTAACAGGTGCAACTAAGATACTTTGTAACAATTTTGAGATACAAGGATTCCAGTCAGTCAGGATTTATTCGTTATGAATTACGGGTGTTAAAAGAGAACTAAACCCTTAAAATGAATGTGACTAGAAATGTCATATTTTATATACTGAACTTATTGCACCAGTAGGGTTGCCACCTGTCCGGTTTTAATTGCCCTGTATTTTGAAGGGCCGCCCGGGTCAATACATCCTGCCCGGTTTTCCAAATAAGAAAAACTGGTGCTGGATTCCCTTGATTGACGCAGCGACCAACCAATTGGTGATTGTTGTGTCATAGCCCCACCCCCTTGTTCCAGGCTGGGACTGTCAAATGCCAGAGGGGCTGCTGTACGATGCCACAGAAAGTGAATATTAAGTGGGCTGGTGAGAGGCTGTTTGGGTCTCTGTGTACTAGGAACGCCAGGGCTTATTTTGAATCCCAGTCCAGTCCTGGAACCAGCCTAAAGTTTCAGCTTGTCAATAGCAGCAATGATCCAGGACTTCAGACTTGTCACAGGGGGTCACCATCTTGGAAAGTGTCTGTGACACTCACATGCTCAGTGGGCTCTGAGCAGCTGTTGAGAAGCTAAGCTTAGGGGTCGTCACTAATTATCCAGCAGCAGCAGAAAATGAGCTTCCCTGGCTGTAATATAAGCTGATGCTACAGGTTTGCTGATGATTAAATTGTGATGTTTCTAATGATGTGTATTAATGACTAATCAGCCTTATATTGTGACTATATTTCTATGACACTATCAGGTGTATATTGTGAGTGGGTCCCTAAGCTCAGTAAGTGACAGCAGCACAGAGCATGTGAATCAGTGAATCAGTAGAAAAGAAGATGGGGAGCTACTGGGGCATCTACTGGGGAGACACAGATCTTTACTGCTAAAGGGCTGTGGTTATCCAGAATGCTCAGGACCTGGGGTTTTCCAGATAATGGATATTTCTGCAATTTTCACCTTAAGCCTACTATAAAATCATGTAAATATTAAATAAACCCAATAGGCTGGGTTTGCTTTCAATAAGGATTAATTATATCTTAGTTTGAATCAAGTACAAGTAACTGTTTTATTTTTGCAGAGAAAATGGAAAATATTTTTTTTAAAAGTTGAATTGATTATAGACTATGGGAGACTGCCTTTCCATATTTCGGACCTTTCTGGTTAACGGGCTTCCAGATAACAAATCTCATCCCTGTACAACGTTTCTGCCCTAATAAAAAGTTAGATTCCAGGAATCCTTACCCTACACTATGAAAGTTATGGCACCTGCCGGTCACACTCTCAACTCCAATGCTGTAACTGTTATTATCAGTGGCTGAGGAGCATGGCTGCTAGCTTCCATACAATTCAGTAGTAGTAAAATCATTGGCATTAGCTGGGCTGGGCAGAAATTGGGGCTCTTTGCATAATATCTGGAGCATATTCCCCAGGTTTTGAAATCTAGAAGAACACCTGCCTCCTCATGGGGCCACTGCACTAAGATGGGGCACTAAGATGAAGGCAGATCTCAAGGAAGAACTCACCTTTCTTAAAGGGGTTGTCCACCTTTGAGTTAACTTTTAGTATAATGTAGAGAGTGATATTCTGAGACAATTTGCAATTGGTTTTGATTTTTTATTGTTTTTGGTTTTATAGTTATTTAGCTTTTATTTAGGGTTCCTTGGCGCTTAGGGATGATGTCACTGATCACCTAATGCGTTTCGTCGAATCACCGACTTCTTCAGAGGTGTGGATTGTGCAGCATAAGTCCCAGTACTTTTTACAGGTCCCGGGTGCCTGATGCACAGTTAGAGGAAGTCTCTGGTTCCCGATGTCCCGCAGAGAGGCCACATTCCCGACAGCAGTTTCTCATTCCAGCACTGTAGCTAAAGGCTATCACATGGGCCCCTGCAGGTGAATGCCCAGGCAACCGGGACCTGTAAAAAGGACTGGGACTTATGCTGCACAATCCACACCTCTGAAGAAGTCAGTGATTCGATGAAACGCATCAGGTGATCAGTGACATCATCCTTAAGCGCCAAGGAACCCACACGAGGAAGGAAGGACACTGCAGGTCAGAGTCACTCCATCAGCGTTTGGTTCATAGGCGAAAAGAAATCCAGGGATGAATTGTTATGCTTGAGTTTACTACAAAAATGTGAGTGTAATTTTAAAAAGGATTTTTAATTAATAAAAAGTTTTTACACTATTAGTGTGTTCCACATCCATCCACAGCAAGGACCAAAATCAGGAGGAGATTTCATCTATAGATGTTACAGGCTGAATTATAATCTAAACGTCTGTGAGTACCCACCTACTACATACCATGTGGTGTCTAATTAGAGAATAGCAACACGATATAGCTCAAATATAAGTGGGTTAAGTTGTTGAACTACAACTCTGAGAAATACTACACCATAATTTTTTTCCCGTTTGCTACATTTTCCCCCTAGCTTTTCAGCGCTGACCTTGATGTATGGTGGTGTTTTTTGACTGTTACACTTGAGGAGATGAGTTTTTTAGATCAGATTAAAAGGGGAATTTCCCCTGACTTTGGACAATTTTTTCGTTTTGGTTCTGTTTTCAGCAAAACAAATCTTTTTATTTGGTCGATTACTTTTTATCCTGATTTACTGCTCAGTTCCGCCAACTGCTTTGTCTCCGCTCAGGATCATTTGCAAAACAAAGTATCAACCAGTCTCTAATAATTGTATTTCCTTAAATACAAATTGTCAGCACAATGATTTGTATACACGCTATATTTACTCACCCATTATTCTTCTGAAATGTGTTTTAAAGGACAAGGAAAGTTAAAGGGATACTGTCATGGGAAAACTTTTTTTTTTTAATGCATCAGATAATGGTGCTGCTCCAGTAGACTTCTGTACTGAAATCCATTTCTCAAAAGAGCAAACAGATGTTTTAATATTCAGTTTTGAAATCTGTATAGCTGTATCCCTCCTCTACACGTAATCAAAATAATAAGTGATGATATAAAAGCAGTATTTGTGGGATCAGTTGTACTCTTTATGCTCTTTGAATAGTCTTGAAAATGCATAATCAGACCAATTAAAGGGCAAGGAAAGTGTAAAATAGAATAAGGGTAGAAATGGTGTATTTTGTATACTAAACATAAACATGAACTTACTGCACCACAAGCCTAATCAAACAAATGATTTATGCTTTCAAAGTTGGCCACAGGGGGCTGTCATCTTGTAACTTTGTTATACATCTTTGCAAGACTAGACTACATACACATGCTCAGTGTGATCTGGGCTTCTTAGGGGTCGTCATAAATGATCAAAAACAAAGCTGATTGAGTTCTGCATGGCTGGTAAGGCAGGGGCTCCCCCTACTGTTCATAAGTATGATTGTTTCCCTGCCAGAAGTTAGGGACCGTCTGACAAGTCCCATCCACAGCAGTAAATGAAGGGAGAATTTCACTGCATACAGTCAGGTTTCTTATAAAAACAGTACACATTTTTTAATTAAAGTATATTGGAGATTAGAAGAAAAAAAAAACAGGTTCCCCAGGTGAGCGTAGAGTTGAAGAGGACGCATATGGCCAAAAAGAAGTAGAGAAGGAGAAGCAAGATCAAAGTCAATGCTTTAGCGGCTGAAACATGAACATTCGAGCTAGATTTATTGAAGCCAGAGTTTTATTTTATTTGCCCCATGTGTCTGCAAAGGGAGGATATAATTTCCCAGGAAGAAGCCATTAACGGCGAAACTCGTCGGAAGGAGGTGACCCTGCGGGATCGGGTAACGGAGCCGCACATACAGCTACACACAGGAGGCGAAGGAACTGGCGGAGAAGGACTTAGGTGCAGAGAGTTCCGGAGAGCCCTGCGCCAGTGCCGTCGGTAAAAAAGCCACAAGTATAGCCGTGCTGGGACTCCAACCTAACCCTTTAATGTGATTTTAAAGAATACTTCTTGTAAGTGCGATTTTATTATTAAAACTATTTTGAAAATACTTTTCCCGCACATGCCGCTCTTATTGCAACCCATTTAGATCGGAAGGTCTGACGGAGGATTCTGGGAATATAACTTAAACGCTGCAAATCATTTAAAACGTTTGTGAGTACACTCAGAAACAAAACCCGAGATTGTGTGGGTATACCGTTTAAACAGCACTTGTTATTTACATAGCACACCTGCACACTGGTTTGATGGTGGTGGAAACTGATCGATTTTTTCAGTAAACAAATTTTTAATGAAACACTGAAAAGCACACTGATAAGTGTTAAAAATAATTTACACACTGGGTGCAAATATATATTTTTTGAATTACTACACTATATTTCGTTTTTTGTTTTTTTGTCTCCCCTTATACTTTTGAGGTACGGTTGGCAATATTCCTTTGGGAATTCTGTTGAAGTGTCTTTTGGAGGGAAGGAGAGAACCCCTTTTGCCACTGTTTGGAGGACAAAAGCATTACACTGTGGTTTGAACTTATCTTTGTAAATTAATATAATTGTGACTGCCAGACAGAAGAAAACTATTAAAACTACTGAGGTTGTCAACATCTGTAAAATAAAGACCCACTGGTATATTCTATTAAGATTCACTTTTAATTGAATCCAACTTGCTGATGAGTTAGTTAAACTGAATATTTCCATAACATTTGAATAAGAAAAATATACAAAGCTAAATTTATCTCTGGGAACAGAACCATGCTACCTTACATGACTTACGGCACAATCATTATGTCTGAAAACTGATTTATAACATGGTTTTGGCCAAGAGTAACACCTTAAAGTAGGGATCACCAACCAGTGGCTCCCTAGCAACATGTTACTCACCAATCCCTTGGATGTTGCTTCCCGTGGCCTCAAAGCAGGTGTTTATTTTTTTATTTCCAGGCTTGAAGGCTTGGTTGTATAAAAACAGATGTACTGCCAAACACAGTCTCCAGTTGGCTGCCAGTCCACACAGGGCTACCAAATAGCCAATCACAGCCCTTATTTTGCATTCCAGGAACTTTTGGTCATTCTTGTGTTGCTCCCCAACTCTTTTTACATTTGAACGTCACTCACAGGCTGGGGACCCTCATCTCTACACTCTACATCTCTACACTAGAATCACTAATTGCCATTTACAGAGTACATAATTAATATAATAGAGCATATTATATAATTCCAACTAAGCTGCGTTAAAGTAAGGGGTTGGACATTTTTCAGTACACTGTGCATTTTCCAGATGATCGTTGACTAGCGCTCACAGGTCAATGTGGTTCAAGTCACTGGGTGCTTTGGATTTACAGAGGGTCATTAAAAACACAGTTGGACATTACCCTAAGAATGATGTTAAAGGGATCCTGTCATGGGGAAATAAAACATTTTCAAAATGTATCAGTTAATAGTGCTTCTCCAGAAGAATTCTACATTGAAATCCATTTCTCAAAAGAGCAAACAGATTTTTTTATATTTTATTTTGAAATCTGACATGGGGCTAGACATATTGTCAATTTCCCAGGTGCCCCAAGTCATGTGACTTGTACTCTGATAAACTTCAATCTCTCTTTACTGCTGTACTGCAAGTTGGAGTGATATCACCCCCTCCCTTTCCCCCACCCAGCAGCCTAAAAACAGAACAATGGGAAGGTAAACAGATAACAGCTTCCTAACACAAGATAACAGCTGCCTGGTAGAATTAAGAACAGCACTCAATAGTAAAAACCATGTCCCACTGTGTACTATTCCGTGACATTGAGAAGGAAAAACAACAGCCTGCCAGAAAGCAGTTCCCTCCTAAAGTGCTTGCACTAGTCACATGACCAGGGCAACTGGGAAATCGACAAAATGTCTAGCCCCATGTCTGATTTCAAAACTGAATATAAAAAAATCTCTTTGCTCTTTTGAGAAATGGATTTCAGTGCAGAAGTCTGCTGGAGCAGCACTATTAACTGATGCGTTTTGAAAAAAACATGTTATCCCGTGACAGTTTCCCTTTAATAGTAATAATAGTAATACATAGCAGAGTGCACAGATAAGTCCATTGTATCTGCCAGTCATTGTACACATTTACTACCTATGTCATATCTTTCTCCTTAAGAAATTAGGCCAACGAGACTAAATTCAGCCAAGATGTAATGCCTAACGTTAGAATGGAAAAAAAACAAAAATATTCTCCTGCCCCATGAAATAAAATGAAAACAATACATTGAAATTGGTTCCACTCCCAGTGAAACCAGCATTTGGTGCATTTACTGCTTACTGGTGACTAGTAGAAGACTAGTAGCCAATATGGCTCTGAAAAGAAGGAAATGATGTGTAGCCCTTCAACTTTTTATTTTTGCAACTCACTTTTGTGCTGAACCTCATTTTCCACAAATGATACCACTTTTTTTAGCCTCCCGAATTTCTGTAAAATAAAGCCAATGCCTCATGCCCCTTTTTTCTAAAACACATTTTTATATGCAAAGTGTTGGGCAGTCCTATTTGTATTTTGTTTTTATTTTATTACAATGTCATCCACCAGCTATGCAAATCTATTCGATTTCTGCACAATAAAGGCTTTGTGTTGGAATTGAAATCAAATGTCCATTAGTACTGAGCAAGAAACCATGTGGTCCACAATGCAAATAGTCCTAATTACATTGGACTGCATCGCCTTGATTGTTGGAGGTCTGGGGAACACGGCAGTTTTAGCTCTCTGTGTCTTAGAGTGGACAAGAAAAGGAGTCCTCTGCCCATACAGAGTCATCTCATTAAGTGTGAGCTTCAGCAACCTCTCAGCAATATGTTTCCAGTTGGCTTCAGATAATATGTTTCAGGACACTGTGCTCTCTCAATATATTGATCTCTTTGTGGTAACGTTTCTATGCTCCAACCTGTGGTCTTCAACCTTACTGTACGTTTACTACAGCATCAGGATTGGGGCCAGACGTTCAACCTTTTACACATGGCTAAATGTGAGATTTCCTACCATCCTTCCATATCTGCTGTTTTTATTCTTAACAATGTCTGTTGTGACCACTTTCATAATTCTTATTGAACCTCTTGACCTTCCCCCTGACAACTCTTCTTCAGCTTTGCCTGCCAGCTTTGAGGAAGATTATTTGAAAAACCCATTTGAGTCAGGATTAATCCAATCCCTAATTGCTTTAACATGTTTCCTGATATCGTTCATCCTGGTGGCCCAAATCCTCTTCTCCTTGTATCGGCATGTTCATCTTATGCAAAACAATAATGAAGGCATTGGGAACTTCAGCCTTGAAGCTCATTTTAAAGCAGCCAAGACACTTACCATTCTCCTGGGGTTTAACGCTACCTTTTTTGTATCGGTGATAATGGCTTTTCACAGTTCATATCAAACCTTCTCATTTGTTTTAAGTTGCATCTTTATTCCCGTCTCACTGTCTACCCAACCATATATCTTAATCCTGGAAAATACAAATATGAAGAAGCAAGCAAAAGAAACTTTTCGTCGTGTTTTTATGGACAATGCCAACTTATGTTAAGCCTTGGTCTTTCCCCCTGGTAGTTTGGCAAACCTCAGACTCTCTTATATCTTGTATTTAAAGGGCAAGGAAAGTATAAAATAGAATAAGGGTAGAAATGCTGTATTTTGTATACTAAACATAAACATGAACTTACTGCACCACAAGCCTAATCAAACAAATGATTTATGCTTTCAAAGTTGGCCACGGGGGGCTGTCATCTTGTAACTTTGTTATACATCTTTGTCTGACACTGGCACTGCACATGCTCAGTATGGTCTGTGCTGCTTAGGGATCGTCATAAATGATCAAAAAACAAAGCTATTTGAGTTCTGCGTGGCTGGTAACTTAGGCAGGGGCTCCCCCTGCTGTTCATAAGTATGATTGTTTCCCTGCCAGAAGTTAGGGGCTGTCTGACAATTCCTATCCACAGCACTAAATGAAGGAAGACTTTCACTGCATACAGTCAGGTTTCTTATAAAAATGGTACACATTTTTAAATTAAAGTATATTGGAGATTTCTTTTTCATTAAAGAAAGAAAAAATGGGATTTTATTTATTTGCCTTTCCTTGCCCTTTAAGAGAATCTTTTGTATACAAACAAATGCTTTCTGGCAAACCAGGTATTAAGCTGAATAACTAGACACTGTCACCACTCAAGGATTCACTCATTTACAAATCTGCTTGCATGTTGGGGAAAGCTTTTCTGAAACAACAATGGTAACTGTATTTGGAGCATTCTCCAATGCAGTTGAGAAAACAGGGATGATGTTGGTTATAGCTGAAGGTATTACAGGGCTTTGGTAAATTCAAATAGTTTTTTGGTCAAAACTCACAATATTTCATTTAAAACCAGCTACTCAAAATTGAATTTGAATGTGTGATTTATGACACCATTATACTGAAAACAGTTCTAATTCAATACTTTGGTACCTAAAACCTGCCAAGTTCATTTAGAAGTCAAAGGTCCACTGAATAGTGATGGGCGAATCTATCCTGTTTCGCTTTGCCAAAAAATTTGTGAATTTACAGCGAAATTCGCGAATTGGCAAAAAAATTGCGAAAAGAGTCACACGTTGTGTCATTGTCGGTGCGCGTCATGTTTTTTGACTCGCATCTCGTTTTTTTTTTACGCCAGAGAATTTTTGCCAGGCAGGGAATCGCGGGAATTCACCGCAAAATTCGTGCCTGCGGAATAAATTCACCCATCACTACCACTAAACCATTGGAAGGGGTTCTTCACCTTCCAAACACTATTTTCAGTTCAGTTGTTTTCAGATTGTTCGCCAAAAATTTACTTTTTCATTTCCATTATTTGTTTTTTTACTGTTTTTCCAAAATCTTAAAGTTTGAAAGTTGAATGTTAGTGTCTCTGGTGTTTGAGTCAGTAATTCAGGTGCAGACTCTAAACTGTTATAATTTTGCAACATTTAGTTGATACATTTCTCAGCAGCATCTCTGGAGTATTAGCAACTATTGTATCAAGAGATTCTGCTTAGTAGGGACAAAGATAAGAAATGTATCAATAAAATGTATCATTTTGGAACAGTTTACAAGGTTGGCGACCCCCATCCCCCTCCCAGAGCTGCTTTAGAATGTAAAAAATGACACTTTACACTTCAATATTGAAAAAATTGTCACCAATAGAAAATAGAAAGTAAATGGAAAAAGTTATTTCTGGATGATCTAGCAGAAAACAACTAGTTGTTTGAAAGGGACCAATCCCTTTAATAGCCTTCCTGACATTTTTTCGGAGGAAAACTCAATTTAAAAATTTCAATTTTCGGTAGTTCCTATTCAATTGAATGTTAAACATTAAAGTTTTTTAAAAGATAACCTCCCATTTGAGTTGTGCTTGTACATTCAGAGTTAAACTAAATTCCCATAACGTTAAAATTCGACCTTTAATAAATAACCCCCAAGTGTCAGATATTTTATTTAAAGGGATACTGGAATGGGAAAACATGTTTTTTTCCAAATCACATCAGTTAATAGTGCTGCTCCGGCTGAATTCTGAACTGAAATCCGTTTTTCAAAAGAGCAAACAGTTTTTTTATATTCATTTTGAGGTCTGACATGGGGCTAGACATATTGTCAGTTTCCCATCTGCCCCCAGTCTTGTGACTTGTGCTCTGATAAACTTCAGTCACTCTTTACTGCTGTACTGCAAGTTGGAGTGATATCACACCCCCCAGCAGCCTAACAACAGAACAATGGGAAGGTAACCAGATAACAGCTCCCTAACACAAGATAACTGCTCCCTGACAGAGCTAAGAACAACACTCAATAGTAAAAGCCAAGTCCCACTCAAACTGATTCAGTTACAGTACATTAAGTAGGAGAAATAACCTGCCAGTAGTTCCATCCAAAAGTGCAGACACAAGTCACATGACTGGGGGCAGCTGGGAAACTGCCAATATGTCTATCCCCATGTCAGATTTCAAAATTGAATATCAAAAAAATCTGTGTGCTCTTTTGAGAAATGGATTTCAGTGGAGAAGTCTACTGGAGCAGCACTATTAACTGATGTGTTTTGAAAAAAACATGTTTTCCCATGACAGTATTTCTTTGAAAAGATGACTGTCATTGCTATTGAAATGGAGCTAAATTGCCAAAGAAATGCACCAACTGTACAGAATCACTTAGCTGAGACGAGAGTTATAGAATTAGACTGGCTAGAGTTATAGAATTAGACTGGCTGAGGAACTGCATTCGCTAGACTCTATCATGAAATGCTGGGTTCAATGTGTCATTAAAAATGCTGTGGTCACTGTTTAGTAAAATGCTGGGGCCATATACTCAGTCCAATATCACAATATTAAATACTAGATTTTCAGTTATGACTTAGGTGTATTTTATTCTGTTTGGGTTCTGGACTCTGGGCTTTTGGCTGTAGCTGTAATTTTTACAGCAATTATTATTGTGTAGTGGTGCAGTCAGGGAACCAGTAACTTTCATATAACTTTAGGACCAACGAATAGTTTCAATTATTGGGTAAAAACACAGACTACTGATTATATTCGTTTAAGCCGTTTCCAACCATGATGTAGTCGAGGATGTTGTCAGGGGAAAGTCTGATGTTGTTATTCTTCTGTTTAGGAAAGACAACCGAAACCTCAGATGAAAATATAGGGAACATAGTTTCCTGTGTGCAATTGTTTTTTGTTGTAATTGGCTGCATTTTATCATCCGTTCTTTTCAGGAGGGAGAATGAACACAATGGTCATGAAAGATCAAAATGTGTCACATGCATCAGCTTTATTTTGCCAGGTAAAATGCAGCAATCATTATTTGCGGGACAGAGATAAACTGTCAGTTCAAACTACAGATACATTAGTTCAGCACAGTAGTTCAGTACGTCTGGAGTAGATGGTCCAAGCTCTCTGTGTGACACTCAGGAGATGTGCTGCCCACTCAGAAGAGAAGTCTCAGTTCTGTGCTCCACCAAGTTGTGTCCATGCTTTTAAAGGAATTACAAAGGAATTCACATAAGGCAACTTATTTTGCAAACATTATCGACCACAGAGCTTCTTACAAAACACTCTTAAAGGATACTTAGCGGGACACTATCATGGGAAAAAAATTTTTCAAAACACATCCATTAATAGTGCTGTTCCAGCATAATTCTGCACTGAAAACCATTTCAGAGCAAACTGATTTTTTTTTTGAAAGCTGACATGGGGGTAGACATATTGTCAGTTTCCCAGCAGCCCCAAGTCATGTGACTGATAAACTCTTTACTGCTGTACTGCAAGTTGGAGTGATATCATCCCCCCCAACAGCCTAACAACAGAACAATGGGAAGGTAACCAGTTAGCAGCTCCCTAACACAAGATAGCAGCTCCCTGGAAGATCTAAGAACAACACTCAATAGTAAAATCCAGGTCCCACTGCGTCACGTTCAGATACGTAAATTGAGTAGGATAAACAACAGCCTACCAGAAAGCAGTTACATCCTAAAGTGCTGGCTCTTTCTGAAAGCACATGGCCAGGCAAAATTACCAATAATACAACTTAAAACAAAATACACTTGCTGGATCAGGAATGAAATTGTATATTTTAGAGTGAGTTATTTGCAGTATAAAAAGTGTAATTTAGATATACAGCATAAAAATCATGACAGAATACCTTTAATTAGACACTGGACTTATTATTTGGCACCACAGGCATCCTGACAAAGTAATTACAAATAGTGATGGGCGAATTTATTCGCCAGGGCCGAATTCGTGGCGAATTCCCGCGATTCGCCACTGGCGAATAAATTTGCGTATCACCTGCGAAATTTTGCCTGGCGAAAATTCGGCAAAAAAACGAGTCGCGCGTCGTTTTTGATGCGACGCGCCGGAAAAGGCGCGACGCGCCGAAATTTATGCGACGCGCGTCAAGAGTGTCCCGCGACTCGTTTCGCGAATTTCTGGCCGATTTGCGAATTTCTCTAGAAATTCGTGAATTTTTTGGCGAAGCGAATCGTGGGAGATTCGCCCATCACTAATAAGGCAAGAAATACTGGAAATGACTTGGATATGTGGCCATTTGTGATTCCACCCCTATCCCATATCTAATTTAGCTGCAGTCTGGGATCAGGTTGTAATATATTTGATGTTTTGATACACAACTGCTAGGAAGCATAATAAAAATGAGGCTCATAGGGAATACTAATGAATACAGGGTGCTAATAACATGATATCTTAATGGAGAAGAAAAAGGATACAACTACAATAGAGGTAAAACAAGATTGAAAGCAAACAGATTAGAACAATAAAAGGTTAAAGGGTTGGAAGAGTAGATACTAGTGATGGGCGAATTTATTCGGCAGGCGAGATTTGCGGCAAATTCCCACGATTCGCTGCCGGCGAATACATTTGCGAAACTTTGCTGGCGTCAAAAAAATGAGACGCGCGTCAAAAAACGTTTCTCGAATAATTTTGCTGGAAATTCGCAAATTTTTCAGCGAAACGGGATAGATTCGCCCATCACTAGTGGATACAATTAGAAGAGAAACAAATGAGCCAATGAAGGAAAAGGGAAAGGTTACTACATGTGGAAGAAGACTGTTAAAGGAGGAGATGGAAGAAATTAAGAGATACATATTCTTCAATTGGTATGTTTGCGACTGATTTAAGAATGCCCAAGCCTTCAGTCTACACAAACCATGGGAAACTTCTTAAACTCTTGCCCAGATCTTTATTCTAATATCTTGGCTTCCTTTCTCCAAAAACGAAGAATTGGCATGAAGTTGCAACATTTGTTATATTTCATTTCAAAACCTATGATATCAATCCCAAATCTTATGGAGACGATAAATAACTTTATTTTGTCTAATTTTAAAATTATTTTTTGTAAATCAGAAGCACTTAATATTAATTTGCCCAGTTTATTAAAAGATCAGATAGATGACATGTTCATTTTTCATTGGGTGGAAAATAAAATTAAATACGTGGGCATAAATATATCAGGCGATTTATCTAAGCTGTATGAATAAAATTTTGAACCTCTATTGTTAAACATAGAGAATCTGTTAAATAACTGGAGAAAGACTAATCTGTCGTGGCTAAATTACTCTATATTCTCCAAATGAAATAGAAAGTTTTTTATGGGCATAATATATAATTATGAATTATATATATATATATATATATATATATGAGTATGAGCAAGAATTGGGTATCAAATTATCTGGTGAGCATTGGTCTTCTGTTTATAAATCAATTCATAAATCTTTTAAATCATCTAAATCAGAATTTGCATACAAATTGGTATCACGCTGGTATTATACATTGGTTACATTGAAACAATTGTTTCCTGAATCCCAAAATAAATGTTGGAGGTGCCAAGAGGACACAGGTTCTTATATTCATATATGGTACCAGAGTAAAGATGTAAACAAATAATATCAACAATAGAGAAGGTTACGCATGACTTTTTATTGGAATTAATGATCCACTATGATTCTCGTACAGATACTACAATAAAAAATCAGTTAACACTCTTCATGTTACAAGCTGCAAAAGCCATGATTTCAAAAAAATAGAAAGATAGGAAGCCACCAACAATTCAAGACTGGTTTCTCCTTATGGAAGAAACCAGGGAAAATGGAAGAAAAAAGTGCTATGATTCTTCAAAAAAAATTATTATAATAAAAGTATTGACAGACATGGGATCCATAGTTAGAATACTTAAATATAAAGGGGTGACAGTCTCTAAATCTGTTCCACGATGATAGTTTTTAATATCAATGTAAATTTAAGAAATTTTGATAATCTGAGGCCAAAATAAGATTTTATCTAAAATTGAAAATGTTTGCATTTTTGTGTGAAACCATAAAATAGTTTCTCTATTGTTTTTTTTTTTGTTTGCTCACCTTCTTTAGGGGCAGAAGTAAAAAAAACTTCGAAATTCAACCCTTGAAGTTTTTTAAAGAGCTTTTATCAAACGAAATGGACCTATTTTGATGGAATAGGTCCATTTTTGATCTAATAAAAAAATCTCAGGAAAATCCTTCGAATTCTTGGAATTTTTGCAGTGTAAACAATGTAATTTTGAAATAAAAACGACACCATAAAAATCATGACCGTATCCATTTAAGCCATATTAAGCACATGGATCTAGTCAGTCCAGCCTAATATATAATAAATTCACAAACATTGGAGTGTATGAAAAAGGGACTGCCAGTGATGGGCGAATCTGGGGAGGTTTGCTTCGCCTAATTTTTTGCGAATTTCACGAGAAATCTGCAAAATGGTGAAAAATTTCCGAAAATAGTGAAATCAGAAAGTTCCGGAAAAATTCTAATGTTTTAATGAATAATTTGCGAAATTTAAACGTTTTCACGAAAAATTTGTGAAATTCGAAATATTTCAATATAAATTTGTGAATTTTGACCTAGTTCACTAAATTAAATTCAAACGTTTTCACTATAAATTCGTGAATTTCTAACTATTTCATTATAAATATGTGAATTTCAAACTATTTCACTATAAATTCATGAATTTCGAAGGATTTCACTATAAATTCATGAATTTTGAACAATTTCACTATAAAATTGTGAATTTCAAACGATTTCACAAAAAATTCAGAAAAATCGGAAATTGATGCGGGTGAATTTTCACGGGCGTTTTGCGAATTTATTCGCCGGTGGCAAATCAGGGGCATTCGCTGCAAATTCGAGCTAGGTGAATAAATTCGCCCATCACTAGGGAATGCCTGTGGAATGTATTACTGCACATGTATCTGCTACTTACATGATCTTACTGTACTATGTGCGTTAGGATATGCCCAACTGAATGAAGAAACTAACATTCAGCTAATCCTCACCTGCAGGAGAATTCCTATTCTCCGTCCTTCGTATTTCCACCATTGTCACCATCTTCTGTATTACTGTCATCAGCAGCGCCAGTTTCAAATAACGTCAATAACTCAGTAGGATTAAACTGTAAATACTCAACTATGTCTTCCTTTGTGATAGTTCCTGCTGTTATTCTATCTAGCACATCCTCAGAAGTCGTTTTGAGTATGGGAATAATCATTGAATTCAGAGTTTGAGAACAAATCTGCTTCTGAATATACTCAGAATATCCTTTTAGCTTTTCAAGTTCCTTTGGATCATCGAGCATTTCCATTACAGCCTTTTCCAATTTGTCGGTCAGAGGCAGGAGCTCTTTTAGCTCAGCTGGTAAATTTTCACTGTCGGGGCAGGAAAAGCAACTCTCTGTGTGAGCAAAAGAAAAATATAACCCAGAGAGAACATCATTACCATCAAGCTGTAAGGTGTCTAAGAAATTTTGCAACTGGACATTTTTATTTACCCATTTATTTTGTATTTTATTTCTTTCTAAGGGCTCTTACAGACGAATGTCTGAAGTTACGCTCCCCTGCGTTCTGGGAGCCGCAGGGGAGCGCAGGAGCAGACGATTTCATTTTTTTTCAATGGGGCTGTACTCACACAGGCGCATGTAGGCGCTGAACGCAGGTTGAGAAGCAACATGCTACATTTTTCCTGCGTTCGGCGCCTACATGCTCCGGCGATCCCCTGCGGCTGAACTCATAAAACCGGAACACACGGGAGCACAGCTTCAGACACTCGTCTGTAAGAGCCATTAATGATTAGTCTTTCTATTTAAAGGAAAACTATACACAACGAACAATGTAGGTCTCTATAAACAGATATTGCATAAAACAACTCATTTGTAAAACCTTGCTTCATGTAAATAAACCATTTTCATAATAATATACTTTTTAGTAGCATGTGCCATTGGGTAATCATAAATAGAAAATAGCCATTTTAAAAAAATAAGGACAGTCTCCTGGGATCCTAGGATCCAACGGTGCACACAAACATTCCAAACTAACTATAAAGTTAGGTCACATGAGCCAATTAACAGACAGAGTTCTGTGTTTAGCTTCAACACTTCTTCCTGTTAATAAAAAAATATTTCTGGTCAGGTGATCTCTGAGGCAGCACACAGACCATCATGAAATGGGGGTTCAAGGCAAGAGATGTAAAAGGGCAATATTTACTTAAATATATGTACCAGGTAGGTAAGATTCTTTAATATGTCACTTGATTTGTTATAAACTGTTGCTCAAAAATTCATTTTTGGGGTATAGTTTTCCTTTAACCAACCTGACTCTGTTTGCTTGTGTTACTGTTGATGAGTCTTCTCTGCTTTATTCTGAGGTCAGTAGAATCCTATCAACCAGCTGTAGAACATGAAAGTTCAATCATTCAAAAAAAAAAAAAAATATATGAAAAATGGATTCCTAATGATAATATAGTTTAAGGGCCAAATACAGTATATTTAGGGGCCCATTTACTAAATTCACATGAAGGATTCGAAATTTGATTTATTTTTTAACCCTCGAATTAGACTTTTTGTAAATCTGCCCCTAAAAGTCAAGTTTTTGGAGCATGAAAATGAATTCCTAATGACAAAATATAGTTGAAGGGGCAAATACAGTATATTAAAAGTCAAGTTTTTGGAGCAATCTGAGAAAATTGTGGCAAAGGAAATCACAAATTCAAATATTTTTGAATTCAAGTTTCATGAGGTGTATTTTCAACACAAGCTATTTTAATTTCCTTTTTTTTTCTTAACAAATTGAATTTTTAACAAATTAATTTTCCTTTGTTCGTGTTTAGTTATGAAGAAAGTTTTTCATTACGTTTCAGGGCGAAAATGACAGTTGTAGACAGCCATGGGGGACTTCAATTCATGTTTCACATATTGAAACGGATCAGGTTCTCCCGTCATTGTGTCATGGTTAAAAGGGCTGGTTCAGCTTTAAATTACGTTTTAGTGTGTTATAGAATGGCTTATTCTAAGCAACTTTGCAATTGTTTTTAATTTTTTCCTTTTTTTGATAAAAATCTAAATAACGAAAAAACACAAATAATAAATTAAAACCAATATCTACTACACACTGTACTAAAAGTTTATTTAAAGGTGGAAAAACCTTTAACCAATTACTTTTTTAAAAAATGCTGTTGTCAAGAAAAAATGAGATTATAAAAAAACTCAGATTTTTTTTCCTACTTGAGGGTTTGTTTAATGTTTACATGATTTTCTAGTAGACTTAAGGTATGAAGACCCAATTTATGGAAAGGTCCCTTACCCGGAAAACCACAGGTTCCCGAGCATTCTAGATAACAGGTCCCATACCTGTCCCTTGTACTTGATCCCAGTTAAGATATAATTAATCCTTATTGGAAGAAAAGCCAGCCTATTGGGTTTATTTCATGTTTACATGAAGGTTGTAAATGACCATATAATCCACATTAAAAAAAATCCTTTTTCTGTGTAATAATAAAACAGTAGCTTGTACTTGATCCCAGTTAAGATATAATTAATCCTTATTGGAAGAAAAGCCAGCCTATTGGGTTTATTTCATGTTTACATGAAGGTTGTAAATGACCATATAATCCACATTAAAAAAATTCCTTTTTCTGTGTAATAATAAAACAGTAGCTTGTACTTGATCCCAACTAAGATATAATTAATCCTTATTGGCAGCAAAACCAGCCTATTGGGTTTATCAAGGGGCAGATTTATCAAGGCTCGAATTTCGAATTAAAGAAGACCAACCGAAATCAATTAGAATTTTCTTTCGATCGAATAGGTCCGTTTCGATTGAATTCGAATTGATCGATTCAAATTTTTAGCGCATTTGATTCGTAGTTTTTCCCAAAAAGTCCACCCTTTGACTCCATATGGGTTCTAGGAGGTCCCCCATAGGCTAAAACAGCAATTTGGCAGGTTTTAGACAACAAATTTGAATTTATTAAAGAGACAGTACATGAGAGATTTTGAAATTCGAATTTTCTAATTGTTTGCAAATTGAAATAGAATTTTGACTATTTCCTAGTACAAAAAAAAACCTCGAAAAATTTGCATTTTTTTTTTTATTCGAATTTTCACTTCGACCCTTGATAAATCTGCCCCTTAATGTTTACATGAAGGTATGAAGATCCAAATTACAGAAATATTCCCTTATTCAGAAAACCCCAGGTCCCGAGCATTCTGGATAACCGTCTTACCTTCCTGCACCAAACACAGGACCACGAGAGTGAAAAAAGCAACCCGACACAACATGGCTTTTCCTGTTCTGCAACAGAATATTATTATTTAAACAGCTATTTATGGCCGATCTGTAGAAAGGGGAACATTAAGATAATCAGTGGAAATGACAGTGGAGAATTGTTCTAAAGGGCACCATTCAGGGGATAATTATACACAGCATTGCCAAAGTGAAAGAAACTTATAATTACCCTATCGCCTAACAGTTGTGGTTTTTCCTGGCCTGTGTGAGATTAATTGTAGGGGGATTGTGTTAATCCTGGATTTTCTAATATGGGAAAAGGGTATCTTTCCTTCAAGTCAACTGAGAAGTTTGGTTTTAATTTGATTCATTATATATTAAGCTTTCCAGGGAAGGAAACTGGAATGGGATGTAAAAGGGAATCTGTCATCATTTGTATGGCATAGTTTTTATTAATTACACTGTGTACATTGCAAGTGGTTCATTCTACTATTAAAAATGTTATTCTTTAACCAATAAATGTATTTTTAGTTTTAAAATTGGTGTGTAGGCAGATATCTTGGGTCATTATGGCCTTTCATAAAGAGCTAGCACTTCACAACGGAACTGCTTTCAGATAAGTTATTGTTTCACCTTAGAGTCCTGCAGCAGAAAGCCTGCAAAAAAATGCAGTACCCTGAGGGTTACGGGCGTAAGTTTCAGGTGTGGGCATAGATGCAAGTCGGTGGTTCTGAGGGTCGTGGGTCGGACCACAGGTTCTCAATAGCGATTTTCACTCCTTTGTTCTGATGACGCCTACTTCTGATGATGTCACTTCCGGTTAAAATGACAGCACTTCCTGAATTTTGATGGTCAGCAAGTCGCGGGTCTGGGTTGCGCAGTAGAGCTGATCTGGCAAATGCTCCTACTTCTCATGCGCCGCAAAGTGACGAAGAATCCAGGAAGAAGACGGCTGGGGAGAAGATGGCGCCTGCAAACTCCACGGTCCCGTCACTAAGAATGTAGAGAGTAAAAGATAAGGCTTTATATCTTTATTAGCAGATTTCATTATCTACTTGAAACAGATTCATTCATTCTTGATACTATGGGGATCACATAATGGAAATCAACTTTTATTATTTCCTTGCATCATTCAGAACTGTAAAGAGAAAGGCATAAATCTGATGAAACAAAATGTCACAAATTATAAAATAGGGTACATGTATAATCTTGCTCTATTATTCTATTACTTTTTTTTTTTTTTTTTCAAAGCATATTTTTTTTTATTGAGTTTCAACAAAAGGGGGAGAGGGGTTACAAAACAAAAAATGGGGAGGGAAAAAGCAAAACAACTCGATTATCTCCAATATGCACAGTACTGTCTGTTGTTCAAATCAGAAGCATACATGACATAGCAATTACACTTAATACAATCATTGAGGTTGATCACTCCTGAGTCCTGGGAGAATCAGCTACAGCTCCCTTTCAAGGATCCTGCTCTGGGTTTGAATCCAACCAGGGGGGACCATATTTTGTCAAATTTAGTGGGGCACCCTCTGGTTTCATATGTCGATTTGACATTTACCAATGACTTTCCCATATTTGTTTTAAAGTTTTTTGTGATTGAATACAAAAAATTCGATCGAAGGGTTAAAATCGCTCAAATCGAATTTTCTTTATTCATTTGGTCGAATTGCAACATGGCTTTTCCAGTTCTGCAACAGAATTAGATAATCTAAGGTTCTCGAAACAGCTATTTATTACTGATCTGTAGAAAGGGAGACATTGAGATAATCGATGGACGCTTAATCCGGATTAGATCAGAGAATTGTTCTAAAGGGCACCAATCAGTGGCTAATTATACACAGCAGCGCTAAAGTGAAAGAAACATATAATTACCCTTTAGTGTGAGACACATGGCTCTTCTGTAAGCCAGTTATATTATTCCTGGATTTGTAATGTGGCAAGAGAATAGATTGCTTTGTTGAAAATGAAAGGGATGGTTCACCCTTAAAGGGCAAGGAAAGTGTAAAATAGAATAAGGCTAGAAATGGTGTATTTTGTATACTAAACATAAACATGAACTTACTGCACCACAAGCCTAATCAAACAAATGATTTATGCTTTCAAAGTTGGCCACAGGGGGCTGTCATCTTGTAACTTTGTTATACATCTTTGCAAGACTAGACTACATACACATGCTCAGTGTGGTCTGGGCTTCTTAGGGATCATAATAAATGATCAAAAAACAAAGCTGCTTGAGTTCTGCATGGCTGGGAAGTAAGGCGGGGGCTCCCCCTGCTGTTCATAAGTATGATTGTTTCCCTGCCAGAAGTTAGGGACCGTCTGACAATTCCTATCCACAGCAGTAAATGAAGGGAGAATTTCACTGCATACAGCCTGGTTTCTTATAAAAATGGTACACATTTTTAATTAAAGTATATTGGAGATAGATTTCTTTTTCATTAAAGAAAGTCAAAATGGGATTTTATTTCTTTGCCTTTCCTTACCCTTTAAGTTAACTTTTAGTATGTTATACAATGACCCATTCTAAGCAACTTTTAAATTGGTCTTCATTATTTATTTTTTATAGTTGAATTATTTTGCCTTCTTCTGATTTTTTTCCAGCTTTCAAACAGGGGTCATTTACCCCATCTAAAAACAAATGCTATGGAAAGCTACAAATGTATTTTTATTGTTCCATTTTATTGCTCGTATTTTTATTCAGGCCTCTCCTGTTCATATTCCAGTTTCGTATTCAAATCAATGCAAGGTAGCTAGGGTAATTAAGACCATAGCAAACAGATTTCTGAAATTGCTTTGTCTCTCTACATCATACTAAAAGTTAATCAAAAGACAAATAATCTCTTTAATGGGGCAGTTTTAACATTGATACTGATACTGAAGTTTCCCAGGGAAGGATATTGGGATGCAATGTTGTATATAGATTCTGGGGAGGCTCATTTATGATCATTTTAATTTTTGTGGTTTTAAGGTTTTTTGAAACCATAAATAAGCTCTTTACCTCTAAAATCATTAATACCATGTGATTTTATCAAAAGCAAGAACACAGAAATAAACACTGAACAAATCAGTAAAAATAATGAAATCGTTGAAAAAAATCAATCAATCGGCACAGTTTTAAAGTTTTTAGACCCTCTAAGAAATGTGTGCACTATATGAATAACATATTGTAGTATAAAAAATGAACATTTAAGGACTGGGTTGACATTTCTAGACAAGGAATCTCTTCTCTAGTCTCTGTTGTCTTCATCTGTTGTTTCTAACATTCCATGTTTAATCGGGGGCACCATTGCTATTTACATAGTAACAGTTAGGGCTCGTACACACAGGGAGCGCAGGTATAGACGCACTCAATGCTTTTCAATGGGGCTATACTCACACAAACGCATGTAGGTGCTGAACGCAGGTTCAGACGCAACATTTTTCCTGCGTTCGGCGCCTACATGCGTTCGTGTGAATACAGTCCCGTTGAAAAGCATTGAGTGCGTCTATACCTGCGCTCCCCTGCGGCTAAACGCAGCAAAACGAAGGGAAGTGCAGGTAAAAACGCTTGTGTGTAAGAGCCCTAAGTTAGGTTGAAAAAAAACACACGTCCATCAAGTTCAAACTTTTAAACTCTAAATATAATCTGCCTAACTGCTAGTTGATCCAGAGGAAGGCAGAAAAATAAAATCTCAAAACCCAAGACAAAAAAATCCCATCTCCAATTTG
This sequence comes from Xenopus borealis, assembly GCA_024363595.1. Taxonomy (NCBI): domain Eukaryota; kingdom Metazoa; phylum Chordata; class Amphibia; order Anura; family Pipidae; genus Xenopus; species Xenopus borealis. The sequence goes on along the minus strand of CM044444.1, from coordinate 6,502,554 downwards.
CCTCAGAGGGGGAAAAAAAAGATCCTTCCGGACCCCAAGATGGAGATCGTACCAGTCCGTACCATGAGCTATCTTCCATAACCCTGTATTCCCTCACTCACTGCTAAACACCATCCAACTAGTGATGGTCGAATCTACCCCGTTTTGCTGCGCCAAAAAAATTGCAAATTTCCAGCTAAATACGCAAATTGGCGCAAAACTTCGTGAAACAAATCGCGCATCGTTTTCATTGCGTTTTCGGCACATTTTCGTTGCGCCGTTTTTGACGCGTGTCGCGTCAAAAATTACGCGTGACTCGCAGTAAATTTTCGCCTGCTGATATTTTTCCTAGCATTTCGGGAATCGCGGGAATTCGCCCCTGGCGAATAAATTCGCCCATCACTAATGAAAATATCCTACTGTTATAATTTCCTTAGTTATAATTATAAAATAGTAGAACTTAACCCTAAACACTTATATATGGCTAAAAAGGCTGCATTTTGTTTACTGATCATCTCTATCACAGTAAAGTTCCAGGCCTTCAAAGTTTTACCCAGCAGCTAACATCTTGGATCTTTTAGGAGTGTCAGTGGCACTGCACATGCTCAGTGTTGCTGTTGCTGAGAAGCTAAGCTTAGAGGTTGTCCCAAATCATCAAGCAGGTCATGCTTTAGCAATGTATTGTGAATGTTATATTTTAGATAAAATGTATATTGTTAGTCTTGACTTGGTCACATCATCTGCTGCTATGGTTGCCACCTATAATCCATCTATGTTAGCTGAGATAAGTGCATGAATCCATATTGGTAGCAAAACAAGCCTACACTTTGTCTGCTTTTTTACTCCACCCATTTCAGATAATAGATCCCATACCCATATAATACCGTCTCTGTCGAAAATGCTGCGAGCGTGTCAAAATCAACGCGCGTCAAAAACGTGCTGTGACGAAACGGGGTAGATTCCCCTATCACTAATTTTCATGTTATATAATTCTAAATGAATTCACTAATGTGTATTTATAAGGATCATTCTTTCCCAGTGCACATACTAATATTTTGTTTCTTGTTTCAAACAAATTCCCACCGGGTGGTGACAGTTTTGTCTTTATTTGGGCACCGTTCTGTCTTTAGTAAACCTTGGGATACAACTCTTATATACAGCAGTAGCTTGTATGAGATAATAAAGGAATATTTGCAATGACAGAAGTGCTGGCACTGGCGTTTTTCCTGCTGCAAGTTACAGTGCTCAGTCAGTCAATTTGTGAAGTCATCTTCAACCTAGATGAGTAAAGGATGTTTTTCATTAAATCTAAATTAAGTTCATCCAACTCTTAGTCAACAATTACCCATTTTATTGATGAGCTTATTGCTGTAATATTTCTTCTGAGTATAAACTTTTAAGGGGGGGCCTCACATTGGGACTTCTGTCTTTGTTCTAATTTTATGACTTACCCTGGTGTAGTTGGGAATACCCCTGAGCTATTCATTATATAGTTCTGTAGAGAGCCATAAGTTGCATTTGACCCTGGTTTATCTTTCTGTGCAAGAACGAAACCCATTGTATTCTACAGAGCCAGCTTTGGCCAGTTTCATTTCCATAATAAATGTTATTCATATCACTCCACGCACTAAATCAAGAAGTGACCGACCCCTGAGCTACTTTAAAGGGAAACTGTCATGGGAAAACATGTTTTTTTTTTTTAAATGCATCAGTTAATAGTGCTGCTCCAGTAGACTTCTGCACTGAAATCCATTTCTCAAAAGAGCAAGCAGATTTTTTTTATATTCAGTTTTGAAATCTGACATGGGGCTAGCCATTTTGTCCGTTTCCCAGCTGCCCCTGGTCATGTGACTTGTGCCAGCACTTTAGGAGGGAACTGCTTTCTGGCAGGCTGTTGTTTTTCCTTCTCAATGTAACTGAATAGTACGCAGTGGGACATGGGTTTTTACTATTGAGTGCTGTTTTTAGATCTACCAGGCAGCTGTTATCTTGTGTTAGGGAGCTGTTATCTGGTTACCTTCCCATTGTTCTGTTGTTAGGCTGCTGGAGGGGGGAAAGGGAGGAGTGATATCACTCCAACTTGCAGTACAGCTGTAAAGAGTGATTGAAGTTTATCAGAGCACAAGTCACATGACCAGGGGCAGCTGGGAAATTGACAAAATGTCTAGCCCCATGTCAGATTTGAAAATGAAATATAAAAAAAATCTGTTTGCTCTTTTGAGAAATGGATTTCAGTGCAGAATTCTTCTGGAACAGCACTATTAGCTGATGCATTTTGAAAAATTTTTTTTTCCCATGACAGGATCCCTTTAAGTCTACAAGAATAAATCATGTAAACATTAAATAAATCCAATAAGGTTTAATGATATCTTAGTTGGGCTCCAGTACAGGGTTCTGTTTTTTTATTACGAAGAAAAAATAAAATAATTTGTAAAAATTTGAACACTATGTAACCTTCTGTGTGGCACTGTATCAAAGTAAATCACAAAGTCTAAGTAAATCACATCCACTCATGATACAAGCAGAAAAGACAACAATAAGAATATTGGGAAAAAATTTAACACACACAGTTTTCATGCATAATGTTGATCTTTTTTTATTTTCTACTGTAGTGATTTTGATTATATCCAGATGTAATGTGATATACAGAGATGGCCTGTGTCAGGCACATTATACCCATGGTATACGGGTGGCACAGAACTCTGTGTATAACAACAGATTTTTATTGAAATAAAGTCAATGCTATGAGATTCAAGAGAACTATTTGTGAGTGATTGACTTTGCAGGTAAGGACAGCGCAGGAGTGATGCTAATGATGCGGTGGCTTGTGGGATATGCTGCACATTCTCTCCAAGTATTTCTACAAAGAAAAAAGAGAAATCTGGTTACTAGTCATAGATAAAGTCATTAAAGTATCTATATATTGTATTAGGGCAGATCTGTCAAGGGTTGAATTTCGAGGTTTTTCGTTTTTTTATGGCCAAAACTGTCAAATTCGACTAAGGAATTATCAGAATTCGATTCGAGTTTTAAAAAAAAAATTTAATTCGATTTTAGAGTTTTATCATACTTTGGCCCTTTAAGAACTCAAATTCAACTAATCGCCACCTAAAACCTGCCAAATTGCTGTATAAATCAATGGGAAAGGTCCAGGGATCAATTTGGCGATGTCTGCAGCCTTCCTGACATTCACGTTTTTTTCGGAGAAAAAACTCAAATCAAGTTTTTAAAACTCGAATCAACTTCAATTCAAGTTCGAATCGACTTTTTAAAACTTGAATCAAATTCAGTTCAAATTCGATTCGAGCTTTCAGGTCCATCTTATTCACCCAGGTTTAGAAAATTAAATTTTTATAATAAATTTCAATTGCTTGAGTTTGAAGTTCATGGGTGATTTAAAAAATGATGAAGATGAATTCGAAATTCGACCCTTGATACATGTGTCTCTAATAGTAGTAGATGGAGTCGTCACACTTAGAGAGAGGCATTATAAATTTATTTATATTTATTTGTACAGCGCTACGAAATTTGTTGGCGCTATATAAATAAATGTAAATAATAATAATAAAAAGGGGTTGTTCACCTTTGAATTAGTATAATGTAGAGAGGGATATTCTGAGACAAGTTGCAATTGGTTTATATTTTTTTATTTGTGGTTTTTGAGTTATTTAGCTTTTTATTCAGCAGCTCTCCAGTTTGCAGTTTCAGCCATCTAGTTGCTAGGGTCCAAATTACCCCAGCACACATAGATGTCTCCTCCATCAAGTTCTGATCTGCAATATCATTTCATTCTAAAATTGCCATGGAATTTAGTTTGTTCATAAAGAGGGACCTTGCCTCATAAAAGACAGGGCTTTCAAACTGGAGTCCAATGAGTTGCACAAAGCCCTCTATGGGCTTAATATGGCCCACACTATGCTCAAGAGTTACATATACTCATATGGGAGACACCATAATTTGAATATAATATAGATATATATATATAATACAGATATGTGCTATGTCAAATAATATGTCTACTGCATGGAATGAATTGGACCACACTGCTGTTGCTGTGAAACCTTCTTACCTTCAGCTTGAATTTTACTGTTTCTTATTTTCGTTGAGTAGTTTAGCAAGGCATTCCTCAATTTTTTTGAGTGGGTCATTCTCCAGGAAACTGATTATGTCTTTCTCGGTTGTGGAGCCATTTTTAAATCTGGTTTGTAAGTCCTCCAACTTCTTTGTGGCGGCAGCAGCAGTGTCAGAGTCAAGATTGGTGCTACAAATCTTGTCCTGTACCATCTCTTTTACAGTTTGAAAAATCTTCTTGTGTTTGTCGTCATGAATAATTTTATTGACTTCTTCTGACACTGAATCGGACAGAGCCAAGACTTTGCTTTGCAGTTCAGATAGTTTGATTTTACTCTTACATGAATAACAGCTGTCTGTGGGGTTAGAAAAGGCAGCATACTGCAAATAAGTACGGTAACTCAAAGGTGTCATTGTACAACAATCCAAACATCAAGGATTTATCAACCCCTGTTAATTTATATTGTTTGTGTTATCGCTAGCTACCACTCTATAAACATTCTTGGGGGGTTTAGATCTCTTGTTAAATACACAGAAGTAAATGGCCAACCCTTTTAGTTATTGGCTATTTAAAATGTACCCACCAATTCTGACATATGACTCAATTATGTGCCGCAGTTTGTAGAAGGCCCCTGTTTTAACATGACATTAAGGGGAAGATTCACTAAATTCACATGAAGGAATCGAAGTTCGAATTTTCAAAAAGATTCAAATTCGAATTTTGAAAATTCCATCGAATCAAATGATTTGAATAATTTAAATATTCAACTATTCAACAGTCGAAGTACTTCCCCTTTAAATTTTTATTCGACTGCCTAGTTCGCCAGATCAAAGCTACCGAGAATTGGGTTTCATTATTTTTGATCGAATAAAAAAAATTTGATCGAATGGTCAATGTCGTTTTTTATCGATCGATAAAATTTTTACTATTCGATCGTTCCACCAGTAAGGTCTATACAGAATGAGGTTGGTTGGAGTGGAAGAACTTCCTGAGCCTGCACAAAGCATTGACCTCATCCCAACTGAACCCCTGTGAGACAGGCCTGATCCCTAATCTCAGTATCCGACTTCACTAATGCTCTTGTGGCTGAATGGAAGCAAATCCCTCAAACAATGTTCCAACATCTTTTGAAAAACTTTCCAAGGTAAAGGAAAGGGGAAAAGTTGTTTAAGCAACATTATATAGCCAAACAAACTTTTGGCAATATAGTGTAGCCAAATGGACTACTAGGAATCCTTCTGGATTCCCTAGATTGATTTATATTAGTTCTGCCCTTATTTTTAGTGTCTACAGAATGCAGCAGAACTGTTAAGAAGCATGCAAAGCATTAAGGAAATTGAAGTGTTGGTTGGAGATACACTTTCAGTTGCAGTAATATTTCTAATTAAAATTTAAAACCAGTAAAGAGGTTGAATTGATGACACTGGAAATATGCTTATATTTTCTGTTTCTGTGCATACTTATGATCAGATAAAATTATGATACCCCTCCTGCACATGAGTCCTTCTGTAGTAACACTGTTCAAGTAACCCTAACAATCACCCTGCTTCCTAAATAATAAAAATGAAGACCTATATTTATAATCTTACAATGCAACTTTCTATTTTATACTAAAAATGATATGAAGGTAAATGTCTATAATAAAATTCTGTACTTGTTGATATTAATATCAAGACATACCTTCCTGCACCAAAGACAGGACCAGAAGAGTGAATAAGGTGACACGGCACAGCATGGTCAGTCTCTTTCCACAGCAGCAGAAGACAACACTGGATTTCTGTGCTCTTCCACCCAACTATATATTGCTCCTCAACACAATGGACCTTGGCAATAGAGTGGAACATTCAGCTACAATAACAAGTTTAATTGTCCAAAAGTTTATGGAATTATACTAAAGGTCATGGCATGGTTGTAGGTTCACATATAATAATGGTCAATTAAATTGTAATCAAATGGGCATTTGTGAATGGGTGCCTTTACCAATTGATGTGCAAGGATAAAGTTCATTGATGTCAGATATAAAGCACATAATTACAGGATTAGCTAAAATGCTTCAGGGATTGGCTCGTTTTACTGTAATAGTCTCTTTTATCCAATGAACCTTAAAAAGGTCAACGTGTTTTGGCTCCTTATCACATCCAACTTATTGGCCCAATGCACCTTCTTTAGAGGTCATGTCTTACTAAATCTGACTTACAAATAATGGATTCAACTATCCATCAGGTATAGTTGCAAGTCTGGGTAGTTAGTTTCAAATACATGGAACAAGCCCAAAGACACTTCTGAACACTTATAAGTCAACTAGTTGGTTTCAAATTCAGACGTAAGTCAGATACCATACAGGAAAAACAGCAGGGAACCTGTTGTGTACTTGTGCTAAAGATCATTTATGGGTAAAAAGGTCCCCTGCTATTTGTTTATAATGTACTTGTAAAGTGTCATGTCCTCTCTCAATCATCTCTTTTTTAAGACAAAACAACCCCAATCTTGACAGCTTGCCCTCATAATTTAACTCTTCCATGCCTGTAATCAATTTAGTTGCACTCTCTCCAGTTCATGTATATCTTTCTTAAGGTCTGAAGGCCAAACTGCTCTGCATACTCCAGGTGAGGCCTTATCAGGGAACTATAAGTGTATGCCCTTTTTATGCAGGACAGAACTTCATTTGCTTTAGTGGTCGCAGAATGACACTGCTCAGAATTGGACAACTTGTTCTCTACAAAACCCCTAGATCCTTCTCAGTTAAGGAAACCTCATTTTCCAGTTTGACATCACGTTTTCCAATTTAATCAAATCACTCTGCAAAGTGGCAGCATCCTGGATGGAACCTACAGTTCTGCACAATTTAGGTAATTGATAAACAAGTTGAAAAGCAAAGGACCAGCATTAACAACACTGGTCCAATTAGAAAATGTTCCATTTACCACCGTTCTTTGTAGTCTATCATTAGCCAATTCTCCATCCAGGTACAGATACTAGGTTCCAGGCCAACATTCCTTAATTTAACCAGTAACCTTCTGTGTGGCACTATATCAAAGTCTAAGTAAATCACATCCACTGCCATCCCAGAATAGAGGTCACTGCTCCCCTTCTCTTAAAAGGAAATTAATTTAGTCTGGCAAGATCTATTACGCTATTAACCATGCTGACACAAACTCATAGTATTATGATTTGCAATGAAGTCCAGTATCTTATCCCATAATACCACTTTGAAAAGAAGCTTTCCTATCATTTATGTCAGACTAACAGGCCCATAGTTTTGAGGCTGAGAACTGGATCCAGTTTTGAATAGCGGCACCACATTATAGAATACATAGAATAATGAAGAGCTGGAAGATGATGCCCATGAAGTCCACTGCGCTTACTCTGCACCTATAGGTGAGGATTGGGGGAATGCTCCTTCACAAAAATCAACAAATGCAAGTTATAACTCTAACAAGTGTGGGAGTAAAGGGGGCCATGCATGGGACAATAAAAGCTGCCGATAGACCAAGTCAGCTTATTGGCCGGCATACAGGGGCCCTCCAACTATCTTCCCTGGCCAATATCTGGCTTAAAAATGGCCAGATGTTAATTGGAAAGGTTAAAAAATCCAAACATTTTGCTAAAAACATTTTGCTAAAAATATGATGTTTTTGGCCCTAGAATGGCATCAAAAGCCAAGGGCTGAGCAACATTGAAGCCAATAGTAATAATAGTTATAACTATAATGAAACGGGAAGAGAGACTTATAAAGTAGGAAATATATTGCAGAAGGGTCATATGACATAAGGTTTCAGTGGGCACTTTGCACTTTATCAATATCAATCAAATACCACTTTCAGTCAAAATACAGAACCACATGTCTAGAAACGGATATCCTACATTCTCCTATTCTTTTGCTTATTTCAGTCTCCATTTTGACTACATTGAATACATGGCTTGGTTCAACTATTTTCCTGAAAAAGCATCACATTTCCCTAAAGCTTCCATGTAATGCAATTTAGGTATAATGTTTTTCAAACACAAAGTTGCAAAAGCAACTGGTGACAGTTTTTTATCCAGATTCTCTGAAAGTGCAGAAGTTGGAATATATGGATACATCTGAGAGTACAGTAAGCAATGTACAGGTCAGTGCTCTAAAGCTTTTTTATTGGACTAGGGTGGCAAGTGCCCACTAAAACACTTTATATCACAGACACGCTCTTAAAATGTTTCCACCACATGTGTACTTATTCCTTATTTTTCCCTTCTCTTTGCATAATATCATCTATTCTTGCTTAAATTTTTCTTCTGTTTTCTCATACCATACGGAAATGGGGAATGACCGTGATACAGGCATATAAGGCCGATTGGTTAGGTGACCAGGAGGGTCCACTTAAACCTAACCCAAAGGAATTTACCTGATACCCTGGTGGGTCAGTCCACCATTGTGCCCAAGGAACAATGGCATATAACAGTGGCATACTCATAATTACATGTTAATGTACATCATGATCATTGTTTTCAAGGCTGCTCTGGAAACAATGAGCTATGGAATTTTAGAAGGTACAGTTGAAGCCACTTGGATTTGTGTGTTAAATGCATCATGACTAAGAAACTGTCGAAACTGTGTTATCTAAAGTCATCTTAACTCATTTAATGCAATTAAACTTTTCATTAGGATACCAAAACACCATTGTTCACAACAGTGAATGTTTTAGTTAAATGAGAAGCTGTGACAATTTTCTGTGTTATAAGTAAGTGGGATATCTGGGTTTAGCTATTCTGTGTCAAACACACAAACCAAAGTGGCTTCATCTGTACAAAGGACACTGCTGTCCAGAATTTTTCTGGCCTATGTGGTGGAGGGCCATTAATGGAAGCCAATTTTAACCACTCCCTGTTTTTAAACCACACCCACTTTAAACTAAATTCATTTTACCACAAGAGCTTTTAAGACCATATCCACATTAATGGTGTTAGCAAATAAAAAAACAAAAACAAATGTAAGTGATATTGAAACATAACCTTAAATCAAAATGCCTCTTCTTCCCCTTTGGATAACACTGCACCCCCAAGCACATGACAAAATACCTTAGGGGCCCCTAACAACAATTTCCAAACCCCCAGAACAAACTCTACTAGGCTCAAGTCCCACAGGCAGAGTATTCTACACTCAGAAAGCATAGGGAAGTCAGAGTATGACACACACAGGGAGCATAGGACATGCAGAGTATGGCACACATAGGGAGCATATGGCAGGCGGAGTATGGTACACATAGGGAGCATAGGGCAGGCAGAGTATGGCACACACAGGGATCAAAGGGCAGGCAGAGTATGACACACACAGAGCATAGTGCAGGCAGAGTAGGGCACACACAAGGAACCTGGGGAAGGCAGAGTATGGCACACATAGGTTGCATAGGGCTGGCAGTGTAGGGCACACACAAGGAGCATAGGGCAGGTAGAGCAGAACACACAGGGAGGGATGGATAAGATCAGGAGACAGGGAAACCTGTCAGGACCACACAAAGATGAACAGTTCATCCTGTGTTACATACAGGGACACAATGCTGGTGCCCCTCCTGCAGTTTGTATGAGGTGTGAACAGGTGAACAATTTAAGCACTTACAGTCTGGGTCTGATGTGTAAACATTACAGGGCTGTGTGAACAGTTCAGGGCTTTAGGGTTGTGAACAAGTGTGAACAATTCAGAAGAATTACAGGTGTGAACAGTGCAGTAGTGTGTTGTGTGAATTTGAAGTTTAACAATGCAGGCATCAGTTAATCTCAGTACTGATACCTTTTAAATCTAAGGAATCACAGCAGGCAGACTTTCATGTGGGGGGCCACTGGCCCACGGGTCGCTGGTTGGACAGCGCTCTAGGTATATTTCTAACTTTTAAAATGCAAGGAGGTTTAAATACAGTTGTCTGTTTTAATGAAACTCTAAAGAATTTGCTATCTATAACATTTTTCATCTTTGAAGAGTTTTCAGTTGGTAGATGATGTTGAAAAATGTAAGGTTTTGCATTTGAGCTTTAGAAATAGGCCTGATATTCTTTTAATGGGTACTATTTATGAGAAACCTTGGTGGGTGAAGAACTAGTAATGTTATAAGATCTAACAAGTAACAATGGTCTCCGGTAACTATAAACAACTCATTTTGCCATGCTTAAAAAGGGACACAGAAAGATTATTGCACAACGATGCCTCCTTTCCAAACATCTCTGTAGGTTTCCATTGGTCTGTGGATTATGTTGTTCCTGAGGCAAGCTGTATCACAACTCCTATACGTGTATATACACAGAAAAAAGAATGTTTTGCTTAAACGTTTAATGTCTGGTGGAATATTAGCGGACACTAAGGTAATTGCAAACAAACTACATAACACAGCCTATCTCTGTTTGTCTAATGGAATTTGAATAAAACAGCAACACAATATAGAGAGATTTGCTATAGTTTAATCCTAGTAATTATTTCATGATCAATCATTTAATCAACCTTGTGCGCTCAGGTTCTCTACTGACTCCTCGGTCATCCAGTTGTTGTGTCCTCAGTTACCTTTTGGTTTTTCAAACTGAAAATAAAAATATTGTTGTTAATGTTAGAAATAAGGAAACAATACAGTATAAGGATCCTTAGTTTGAATTAGGAAGTTGATTTGAGATAAAATCTGCATGTCTTATTCTAGCAAGCAAAGAGCCTTTTTACGCAGAAAGAGAACTCAGGTCCTCTATTGTCCCTACTTGTTTCTCTTTTGTCCCTGCTTGTTACTCTATTGTCTCTAGTTGTTGCTCTCTTTCCCATTGTTAGGCAGGGAGGTGTGGATTGGACCCTATAGAAAGGAACAGGGATGTCCTAGTGCATTCACCTCTATGGGGTGGGGAAATGAGCTTAGATTGATGGAATATTTGCCCTCTAGTGGCAAAGTCCAAGTTTCAGACCATTTTGAAAGATGAGTGTAATAATGGACCATCCCTCAACATTCATGGTATATTGTTACAGAAGCAATTGTACCTAATAGCTGGCCAGACAACCTTAATTATAGATACAAGAGGATTCTCCAATGAGTCATCTAATTGTCTTCTGACATTTTTTGCTTGCCGATATTATCTGAAGGGTATAGACTGTATGATGCAATCTACGAGTACAGAGTTAGAAGAACATGATACTAGGGAGGTAGGACTGGGACTGGATGATATTCTAGTATTCTTGATCTACAGAGCTGTGAAAATGTTTCATCAAGTTGGGTGATACTATTTGTGTTATGCATCTGGACCTATCCAAATTGATCTGGTTTGGTGAAGCTGCTTGCAAATGTTTTTCACTAATGTAAGACAGTATTTTACTGTATTATTTGCAGAACTAGTTTGACTTAATAAGTCATGTGCACAGAAACAACTTTCTTATCATGCTTTTTACTATGATCTGTGCATGAGCTAAGCTTTTCTTTGTTCTTACCAACAGTATGATATTTCTTATTAGGAGATTTCTGATGATCAGATATGTCTGAATTTTTGTCTTTTTGACAACTGGTGTCTCACTAGTTGAACATTACATGAGCTTTACTTTTCTGTATTATCAACAGAGTGCAGGAGTGTCCATTATAGGGAATAACCAGTGGTGTAACTACCAGGGGTGCAGGGGGGTGCAGTTACACCAGGGTTCCCACACCCATGGAGCCCATCGAAGCCACAAAAATGGTTATGGCAGGCGGTTATCTATGGGGAGATTTTACAGCACACATGCCATCAACACTCCAGCATGCGATTCATAGAGGTAAGGGCCTGACAGAGGGGCCCAGGTGCCCATCCTGTACTGGGGAACACCAGAAAATAGTTACACCACTGGGAATAACATGCTGCATAATGTAAAATATAAAGATATTTGGAGTTCCATGACCATATAAAAGCAGGAGGCTGCAGGCCAAATGCTTTTATACAGGTCATAGAACTCTAGCAATGGAGGCTTTGACTAGCTTTCCCAAGATGCCAGCTCCATGTATTCCTCTAGCTACAAAACAGCAATAAGAGAGGGATGTCCTCCCAAAAACAACATTTAAAACAATTACAATTCTAATTATGCACACATTATATGCAACGTTTGTATATCTCATGTACAAAACTAAAAATGGTCATTGGCAGGTATAAAAAAATAGCAGGTATGCAAAAAATATTTGCAATCCCCAATATCACTAATGACCAAAGGATTGGAAGAATGTGCCACTTACTATTGCTTTCAGCTTGGGGGGGACACAGAGTCCTTTCCAGCAGACTAGGGGTTCTCTACAGTTATTATCCTCCTTGCAGGTCAGCTCTGGCAAGGTAAAATGTATAAAAAAAATCTTGCATTGTCAAATAATGCTTTTTATTTTATTTACCCTGTAGAACACATTATAGACGAATAAAGAGACTATTTCATCACCGTTAGTAATGGGCTCAAACTTATTTATAAATAAATATATAATAGATGTTTGGATATTGGACTGGAGCGAGTAAAATGCCACTGAAATAACATTATTATCAACAAGGTAACAGAATAATCTAAGAAATTTTCAAGATTCAACTACTTTTCCAGTTTTAATGGTTTAGAAATAGAATAATAATGATAAAGTGGTACAGGTATGATATCTAGAATCCCATTATCCAGAAAGCTCTGAAAGACTGTCTCCCATAGACTCCATTTTATCCATTTTATCCAACTATTAAAAAAAATATTTTTCAAGTACCTTGTACTTGATCCCAACCAAGATATAATCAATCCTTTTTTGGAAGCAAAGCCAGCCTATTGGGTGGAATCCAGCATAGTACATGTTTGCAGGCTGGACTGAACTAAAGCTTATGTCATTATAGGAAGTATCTGGAGTCAACGGGCAGTTAAAAGTAATAGACATTAATTATGCTTTCTATGCCAGCTATTCCAAGCTCACTGCTGCATGGCATTAGAACTACAATTAGTGATGGGCGAATCTGGGGCGTTTCACTTCGCCAAATTTTTTGCGAATTTCCCCGAGAAATTTGCGAAATGGCGAAAAATTAGCAAAAATGTCAAAATCGGAAAATTCACTATAAATTTGTGAAATTTTAACTACTTCACTATAAATTCGTGAATTTTAAGCAATTCACTATAAATTTGTGAATTTTGAACTATTTCTCAAAATACGTGGAATTCAAACGTTTTCACTATAAATTCGTGAATTTCGAACGTTTTCACTATAAATTCGTGAATTTCGAACGTTTTCACTATAAATTTGAATTTCTGGTGAATTTTCGCGGCCATTTTGTGTATTTATTCGCCGGCGAATTCGAGCTAGGTGAATAAATTCGCCCATCACTAACTACAATGCCTTTTACTGTAATGCTAAGCTAGAACTTGGCAACCATGTTCAGATGGTTGGTATATGAAAAAATGAACAACATGGGGAAAAAAAATGGAAATGAAATTTACCCTAGTTTCTGTAAGCCCTCCATATATATACTCACTGTATTCTGGCTCAACACATTTCATTCCACAGATGGTGTTACAGCATTTCTGAAGTCCAGCACAGTGCATGTCAAAGGAACACTCTGTGATGGAACAGTTTAAGCCTCCAGGGCAAAAGATTGTACAAGCCACAGGGTTAATTTTGCTTGGACAATAACCACCCTTCTCACCATGATTCTCTTTGCTCTCATCTGATGATACTGATGCATTATCTTGCTCATCGCTATTTTCTTCACTTTCATCCGATGATGGTGATGACGAACCTTGATTTTCACTATTATTCTCTTCCGATGATACCGTTGAATCTGCCAGGCACAATGAAAAGGAAAAGAGTGCCACTTTGTATCACATTGAAGAAATGTTCAAAGAAATGTTACCCTACCATAATTTAGCATGTCAAACAGAGGTAGCTCAGATATGTGAGACTAGGCCAATACCTGTTGGCATTGCTGCCCCCACCCATGTAATAAAAGGCACTAAGTTTGCCCAGGAGCAGGAACCCATAGCAACCAGTTCAGCAGGTAGAATTTACTGATCACCTGTTTAAAAGCAAACATCTTATTGGTTGCTGTGGGTTACTGCTCCTGGGAAAACGTAGTGCCTTTTATTGCATATGAGGGCATGTCTTTTATGTTCAAATACAATTGCTTCCTTCCTAATGACATCAACTGATACTACTATGAATGAGAAGCATTGAGTTAAAAAGAATTTTACATCCTGAGCCATAATATTATATTTTAGCCTTATCATGTTCTTCACTGCCGCCATGTGCCAAAGCCAGGCAAAGAATAGCACAGAAATTCAGAACTTGCAGTTTCATTGAAGGCCTTCAAGAATCTCTTAAAGGAAAACACTGTTAGAGAATCAAATAATATTTGTATTTTGATATTGCTGATGAAGTCGTGGGATAAACCGACTAGAACGAGACTGTAACAATATACCAATGGACGGCTTTTAATATACAACTCTAAATTTGTTAAGTCTGACATTAAGTCTAAATTATTCTTCATATAGAAACATTTCCAAAAGCTTATGGAATCAGAAGGGTTCTATTGTAGGAAAGGGAGTCATTATTTCACTTCATATGGCTTCTGGACACCTTATCCTCAACACTTTTTGTCTTCTGTGAGCGAGGTCTTTTCTTTTTTGTCTTTTCTAAGAACATAAGCATGGTCTCACCCTGGGATTCTGAGAAAATACCAGAGTTGAAACTCCACCCATTCTCAGTTGTCAATAGTCTTCATATGCTACTGTCTCATGTACATGATATACAAGTTTAGAGGTCACACTACAGTTTTGGAGAGTCACTAATGACATTGAACACAGTGTGCCGTATTCAAAGTGTACTTTATGATGCAATAAACATTTTTTACCCATAATGTAGCTTCCCCCCTGTTTAAAATGGTAATAATGGCACTTAGCACAGCTAATCAGAAGAGCAAGAAGTATGTTTGGATGCAAGAAGCATCAATACACGCATCATTTGTATCCCTCACATGTTGATGTGCAATTGTAAATGAACCCTAGAATGTGATTGATTTGGAGCAAGTCTGTAGTGGCTATTGATGCACCCACTAGATAACTGGGCCCCACAGCAAATAATTTTTCATGCCCCCCAAATATCTAGAGATTGACTTGTTTTACCAATATTTATTGAAATTGTATATGAATTAGGGCCTCATGTACCCCCTATACCTCCTGGGCCACCCTGAAGCCAAAGGGTCCAGTGTTAGACTGGATACCAGGAAAACTCCTACTGGGCCCACATGTCATTGAGCCCTCTTGCTTCTAACAATTTGGCCAATTTCATGGTCATTCTCTATTTCTTTATGGGAACAAAGAGGCTTAATAATGGTAGACTAGAGTATAGTATGTAGCGAAAAGAGACTAGCAGAATACAGAGGTTGAGTGAAGAGAGGAAGAATAATAGTTTTGAAAGAGGCCCCACAGTCTAAGGTTTTCTGGTGGGCTAATGGTATCCCATTCCATTCCAGCACTGACATGGTCTACTTTCTCTGTAGTTACACCCATGAAACCACTAGAACTACCATCATGTTCAAGATGACAGCAGTTCCAGGGTTTCCTTCCTTTAGTAGACATATCTGTACACTATTCATGAGGGCAGGTTGGACAGTTACATTGATGCTCAGCACAAATACATATACTGTATATATATATATATATATATAGATATATATATATATACTTTGTCTTGGCTTACCCCTTAGGGGCCCTTGACACATGTCATCTCCACTTTACCCTAAAGCCATTGTTGAACGTGTGAACAACCTTGGCAGTGTCTCCTATAAAAAAAGGGCTGGTTGAGTTTTCACGGATATCACTTCTCAGGGCACTGTTACTTGGCAAAACACTCCTCTCAAACAATAGGATAGATCAATTGTCAAATGTTATGTTACAAGAGGAACACAGCCAAAAGTATAGTACAAAATAATAATAACAATAAATAAAGTTCACGGCTCAGGCGGCTTTTCATGCATGATGCCAACTCAGTAAGAACGTACAAGTTTGTCTCAACAGTTACCTAGAATTTAACATAGTTCCACCAGTGGGTAACACAACACCAATTTCCCTATAACTGCCCACGGTCCAACACTATCTCCACCCTACTATGACTAAGGGGCGGGTTTACTAAGGGTCGAATTTCAAATTGAAAAAAAATCTAAATTCGACCATGTGAATAGACAGGGAAGTAAAATCCTTCAAATTCGACTATCGAATTCGAAGGATTTTACGGCAATTCGATTGGTCAAATGATTGAATAAGAAATACTCGATCGATAAATCGTTCAATTCCCAAGATTTTATCGATCGAATATTTTCTATTCAATCAAAAATAATGAAACCCAATTCGGTGGCTTTGATCCGGCGAACTAGGTTGTTGAATAAAAATTTAAAGGGGAAGTACTTCGACAGTTAAATAGTTGAATATTTGAATTAAATTTTATTCGAATCATTTGATTCGATCGTATTTTCAAAATTCACTGGTCGAAGTGGTCTTCAAAAACAATCGAAAATTCGAATTTGAATGTTTTTGAAAATTCGATCTAACTTCGAATCCTTCATGTGAATTTATTAAATCTGCCCCTTAGTGTTTGTAATACAAAACGCATAAGGCTGTGGATACAAACTCTTTTACTTTGCTTCAACAACCTGGTGGAAGACTGTTTTCATTTGAGTGCCTGCTCCAAAGTATTTTCGAGTTTCTCAACTCAACTCATGGCACCCCTGACCCTGCCCACTTCATGACTCTCCCATGGCAACTGAGACCATTGGGAGGTATCGGCTTTTATTATCCCAAGCTTATCTGTTATGTTCTAGCAGACTGGGCTGACAGGACACAGGGGAAAAACCCGGTGGGCCCTGGCTCTTGGGGGCCCCACCGGCCCAGACCCACTCCCATTAATAATTAATTTCAGGTTGTGGGGAAAAAAAGTAGGCGCCCGGAGACAGCCTTGGTGGTCCTTAGGCCCCCCTGTCTGACCCTGCACTGAAACACTGTGGCTGATCCAAAGAGCTTGCGCACTTAAATGTGTACTCTCACAAAAGGTGGCGTGGAATTTAGACTACTAAATTAAGTAGGGTACAAAGCAATTTGTCTCCCCTACTGCTCAAGAGCTCATGTTTTGTTACCTATGCCTTTTGGCAAGGAAGTGTGGAAGGAAGGATAGTGTGACCATGTCTTACTTGTAATTTAATTAATGTGAGAAAGCCCATGTTTTTTGTCTCTTTCAGCTCTACATATGACATGGGGTGGATACTCTGGGGAGCCTGTAGTCTCAAGTTGAGCCCTAAGGTAGCTCAAACATTAGAGAGGTTAGGACAGCAGGCATCCCAGACAATGAAGGCTAGCTCCTATCAGAGTACATCCCAGGGGTGTAAAATAATCATCCTATGATTACATGTCAAAACGCGTAAGGCTTTGTGTACATCTATTATTAGCTTAAATAAAGTCCTCAACTCCCTGTAAGTGCCTGGTGCTTTTCTACTTGGTCTGTTATCTCCACCTTGAGCTGTAAGTCTGGGGCGTGTATCCATACCCCACATGTAAATTATTTATTGTATCTTGTAAAATAGTCAAGGCTAGTAAACCAGAGCAGTTTTGTGCTTCATCAAGGGAAGTCGTACGGTTAATGATTCCTTGATAATATCGACCAGAGTAAGGACTCCAGCTTGCAAATGCCCAGGGTAGAAGGTATTCCATTGGAGCACCACTTGATTCAGTACACTGGAGCCAATACTTGTGGTGAGACTACCTATTACTGACTTGCTAAATCCATTGCCTCGTCCATTATTGCACAAATGATGTTCCTCATTTGTATTCAATAAACACCAAGATCATAGTAAAGAACAACTGGAACCCCCTTTATTTGGTCTAATCAATCAATTAAACAAGTGAAGGATGTAATTATATAGGCATATGGACCGGGCGTTCCAGTTGATGTCATTTATTTAAGTTTTGCTGAAGCTTTTGTTAGAATTTTTGATAGAATTGATTTTTTTTAATCTAT
This sequence comes from Xenopus borealis, assembly GCA_024363595.1. NCBI lineage: Eukaryota > Metazoa > Chordata > Amphibia > Anura > Pipidae > Xenopus > Xenopus borealis. The sequence continues at coordinate 6,484,528 of CM044444.1, read as the reverse complement.
TATGAAATATAATGTAGTGTGTAAAAATGTATTAGGAAACTTAGTCTGTACATTATTCTGGGAATCAGGGACTGGAGTGAATGATGGGTAGACATGACAGCACTATATAAATAATATAATCAGTGATGGGTGAATCTATCCTGTTTTGCTTCGCCGAAAAATTAGTAAATTTCAAGCGAAATTCGCAAATAGGTGAAAAACGAGTCGCATCACATTTTCAACGCGCCTCTTTTTTTTTTTTTTTTTTTTACGCCAGCGAATTTTCGGCAGGTAAACTATCGCTTTTGTTTTGCGAATTTATTAGTCGGCGGGAAATCGCGGGAATTTGCTGCGAATTTGCGCCTGGCAAATAAATTCGCCCATCACTAATAATATATATACAGTATATATAATAGTAAAGACACATTAAAAACCTGGTACATTGACTCACTGTATTCCGGGTCAACGCAATTCATTCCACAGTTGGTTTGACAGCATTTCTGGAGTTCAGGGCAGTTTATGTCGGAGGAGCACTCTGAATCAGAGCAGTTGGAGCCTTCAGAGCAAGAGGCAGGACAGGCATCAAGGGTAACATTATTCGGGCAGTAACCTCGCCTCTTGCTATTATTTTCTTCACTGTCACCTGAGGATACATTTGAATCTGCACAAACAGAAAAAAAAAAAAAATAGATTGGGTGCCACCTTAAAATAGAGTACAGGTATGGGATCTGCTATCCAGAAACTTGTTATTCAGAAAGCTCTGAATTACAGAAAGGCTGTCTCCGGTTCATTCAATTTTATCCAACCAGTCCTCTGTAATAATAAAAACAGTAGCTTGTACTTGACCCAAACTAAGATATAATTAATCCTTATTGGAAGCAAAACCAGCCTATTGAGGTTATTTAATGTGTACATGATTATGAAGATCCAAATTATGGAAGGATCTCTTATCTGGATAACCCCAGGTCCTGAGAATTCTGAATAACCGGTCCCATACCTGCAAAACAACTCTATTGATGCGTTTCAAGAAATAGACCAAGGCCAACTGGCATGCTGTCCTTTCTGCTACGGCTCCTTGATGACTCCAACCAACCCACAAGTTACAACTAATTTTTGTGCTAAAAGAGGGGGCTTCACCTCCTCCATAAGGATAGCAATAGCTACTACTAAGTATTCGGAACAATTAGCCCACCTGACTTTTGCACAAGTCTCACAGTTTGAGTTCCATTAAACTCCCTTATTGTATATTTTGATTGAACTGTTTTCAGCACCACCTACCTATACAATTTGAATCCCCACTTGCTTTGCATGTAACATTGGTACTTTTAGTTTTACAGTTTGCTAGTTGTAAATCAGCCTTACCACTTTCTTCACTGCTTCCATGGGCCAAAACCAGGCAAAGGAGGGCAGAGAAAACCAGAAATCGCAGCATCATTGCAGGTCAAGAGGAATCTCAGAATTTAATAGCACGGTTAGAGAATCCCACACTATTTATATTTTGTTATTGCTCATGATGACAATAAGATTGTAACATCATACCACGGTTATGACTTTTCCTATACAACTCTATATTATTTTAAAGGTTTTTTTTTGTCTTGATAATGGTGTCATCCTGGGATCTTGAAAAAGTACCCAAAACTCCACCCAAAAAAAAAGTACAGTTATTATTAGAACATCTTCCAGTGCCAATTTCACAATTATATCCAGAGTTATAATAACCATTATCTGAGACCTTCTCTAGTTTTGTGTCCATTTGTCACTTGCAAACTTTCTGCTTTTATGTTAGTGCTCTCTGCAAATACTGTTTGTAGCTGGTCACGGGGTAATCAAACAATGGGGTGCAGGGGGGTACGATCGCACCTGGGACCGCACCCCCTCAGGCCCACCAGTGGTTCATGTGAATGAAAATCCGTTGAAAAAAATCAAATGCAGAATTAATACTAACAAGATATTTGTTTAGATCAGTGATCCCCAACCAGTGGCTCACAAGCAACATGTTGCTCTACAACCCCTTGGATGTTGCTCCCACTGGCCACAAAGCCAGTGTTTATTTTTTTTAAATTCCAGAAGTTTTGGTTGCATGAACACCGGGTGTACTGCCAAGTGGAGCCTCCTGTCGGCTGCCAATGACCATAGGGGCTACCAAATGACCAGGACATTTTTTATGCTTGTATTTCGCCCCAACTCTTTTAATATCTGAATGTGGCTCATGGGTAAAATAAAGTTGGGAACCTGTGGTTTAGAATATGGATTATATCAAGGACAAAGACGGACTTGGCTGCTAACTTTATCCAATACCAAGGGGCAAATGTACAAAATTCACGTGAATGGATCGAAGTTCGATCGAATATGATCGAATTACGATCGTGCGGTTTTTTTCGGATATTCGAATATTCAAATACCGAATTATCGAATAGATAGAATGATCGGATATTCGATAATTCGATGATCGAAGGAATCAGAATTTTAAAATCCTTCAAATGCCTACTTTGCCAGATTGAACCTACCGAATACCAAGAGAAGCCTATGGGAAGCCCCCATAAGCTTCTTTTGCTAACGCCTGCTCGAATACCATTTCTACGATCGAAGCGTTCGATCGTTCGAATCGCACAAATTTTTCGAAGGCTCGAAGGAAATTTCATGATTCTTCCATGAAATCGAACGATCAGTATCCGATCATACAAATTCATTGAGAAATCGAATATCGAGCAAAATGATGAGCCTAAAACTATTCGATAAGCATTCGATATTTGAATGCTTATCGAATTTCAAATAAATTCGTAGGATTTTGGGTGAATAATAGTACATTTGCCCCTAACTGTCTACAACCATCCCCTCCAATGACTAGTCATTATTAACTGGGTCATCTGGCCCAGTTCACTCTTTAATTAAAGGGGTAGTTCACCTGAGTTATCTTTTAGAATGATATAGAGAGTGACAGTCTGAGGCTATTTGCAATTGGTTTTCATTTTCTATTATTTGTGGTTTTTGAGTTATTAAGCTTTTTATTCAGCAGCTCTCCAGTTTGAAAGCTGGAAAGTACTGTAATTTAGAGACTATAAAAAATACGAAATGAAGGCCAATTGAAAAGTTGCTTAAAATTAGCCATTGTATAACATGGTAAAAGTTAGCTTACTGGTGAACCACCCCTTTTTGAGTAACAGTCACTGTTGGCTTATTCACAGCTCAAAAACAGCTGAATATCAGTGATTTACATACTGGTACTAAAATAACACATACTTCATCTAAAGGGTCCCTCTGAGAGCTCTGCACAATTGCCCTCTCTACCCTAAAGTAAGTCTTGAAATCTGGGAACAACCTTTCGCAGTTAGTGATGGGCGAATTTATTTGCCAGGGGCGAATTCGCGGCGAATGCCCGCGATTCGCCGCTGGTGAATAAATTCGCGAAACAGCATGAAAAAGTCGCCGCCAAAAATTCGCCGCTAAAAACGAGTCACTCGTCGTTTTTGACGCGACGCGCCAACGAAAACGACGCGCGACTCGTTTTGCGAATTGGCGAAAAATTCGCGAATTTTTCGGCGAAGCGAAACGCAGCCGTTTCGCCCATCACTATTCGCAGTGCCTTTCACCTATAAAAGTGAGTTTTCACAGATATCACCTCTCAGGCCACTGTTATTTGGCATAATTCTCTTCGCAAACATTGAAGGATGTCAGTTGTCGAATGTTATATCAGAAAACCAACAAAAGATGATACAAAATAATAGTAACAATGAACAAAACACGCTGCTCTTTTGTTTTAATAGAAGATCAGATCACCCTCCTTGGCGAGCTTCTCAGTGACGTGTAATATCACACAACTCCAGTGGAGAGTAGTAGAACCCCAGCTTCCCAGCAACTGCCCGGGGTGCAGCAGTAACTCCTCTCCCTGCTGAATTTCATACCATAATCTTACCAGATCACTTGAAAATTCAGGGTCAGTATATGCATGTGACAAGGCGGGAATGACGGCGATAGTTTAGATGGTTTTCTAAACTTGTCCCTTAATTTTTAAGTGATCTGATCCATTGTCTACAGTGGGGATTCTAGAGATGAATTCTAATCCGTTCTTCTTAATCATTTGCCGGGCTCAAAGTTGATTTAGTTGTGGGAACCACATAGTAAACATTCAGAAAGATTTGAACCTTTGGTATCATTTCTTAGCAGTCTCAGGGGTGAGGTGCTGACAGGTAACACCAAAGGGCTGGTTGCTGATGTAAAGGAGTGGCAGGATAGGAGGTTCAGTGATATTAGGGAACAGGGAAATGGGGAGAGGGTTGGAAGGAATTAAAGACAGGCTGGTAAAATACTGGCTGTGTGGCAACCCTATGTAAAAGTTGGTCACAGGGGGCTGTCATCTTGTAACTTTGTTATACATCTTTGCAAGACCAAGACTGTGCACATGCTCAGTGTGATCTGGGCTAAGCTTAGGGATCATCATAAATAATCAAAACAGCACAAGTCAAATAAAATCTGCCAGAAGCTGATACAGCAAGACTGATTAATAATCAGAATATACAGACTGCACTGGGTCCTGTGTTGTCATGTAATCTAATGTGGCTTTTATAGTTTTTGTATTGTTTAATAGAAACTTTCTCCAACTCTGCAGAACCAGTGGCTGCAGCAAAATAATCCTCCAAATAGAATCCCAGTTTATCCGTTTAAATCTGGCTCCATGATCTTTGTCCCTGCAGCTGGAGTTGGAAACAGTAAAGGGGATGTAAAGGCAAAAATAAAATCCAATACAAAACTTTACACAGTCGCCGACTGCTCTACAGGGAAACAAACAAAGCTGCTTGAGTTCTGCATGGCTGGGAAGTAAGGCAGGAGCTCCCGCTGCTGTTCATAAGTATGATTGTCTCTCTGCCCAGCAGTTAGGGTCCGTCTGTCAATTCCTAGCCACAGCAGTAAATGAAGGGAGAATTTCACTGCATACAGTCAGGTTTCTTATAAAAACGGTACACATTTTGTAATTACAGTATACTGGAGATAGATTTCTTTTTCATTAAAGAAAGTAAAAATGGGATTTTTTTTGCCTTTCCTTGTCCTTTAAGGATCGAATTCTTGTTTAAAGGTCTACTGGTAGATCCTGATCTACCTTTTGGGCAGCCCTGCATTAGGGTGTTCCTAACATACTGCCCCCAACCCATTTATTGCCATTTTCATTGTCCATGAATTTGTTCCTAAGGAATGTGACCCATTGGTACCAAACCAGATTAAAAAGAAAAAGCAGCTCGGCTACAGCTTGACTAAGCTCTCTAATTACTCAAGGGTGTATCCCATAAGCCCTGGCTCTTTGTTCACATGGTATCATCAGTTGCTTTATGTTCAGAGAAAATAGATACCATGGAATTAAGAAATGGATTTGTTCACATTAAAGGACACCTCATTCATCAATTCACTTCATTTAGGTTTTAACATCAATATCCAATTTCTTTCCATCTCATTCATCTTTACCCTTAGAATAGAAATACTTTTCAAAGTCCATTATAAAAGGAAGATGGTATATGTTTTTGCAAGGTTCCATTTATTACTTATTTTTACTCTTTACATGAAACTGACTTTAAAAACATAAAAAATAATAGTAAATACTGCTCCCCTATTGTAAAATACAAATATGTTGTAAGTCACAAGGAGTTGTATACATGTCATGGAACTCTAATATTCTAACATACAACAGGGGTAGTTCATTTATTATAACACACACGTTTAAGTGAGTCACTTAATAGAAATGACATCACTAAGCATCCATCACTCAGCACCCTTTATAAGGATTTAATTTACAGGATATTCATGGCTCTTGTTTAATATATAATTCTTTACACTGAAAACCCACAGTGACCTGATTATATGATTTAAAGGGCAAGGAAATTCTAAAATAGAATAAGGGTAGAAATGCTGTATTTTGTATACTAAACATAAACATGAACTTACTGCACCACAAGCCTAATCAAACAAATGATTTATGCTTTCAAAGTTGGCCACAGGGGGCTGTCATCTTGTAACTTTGTTATACATCTTTGCAAGACTAGACTACATACACATGCTCAGTGTGGTCTGGGCTTCTTAGGGATCGTCATAAATGATAAAAAAACAATGCTACTTGAGTTCTGCATGGCTGGTAAGTAAGGTGGGGGCTACCCCTGCTGTTCATAAGTATGCTTGTTTCCCTCCCAGAAGTTAGGGACCGTCTGAGAGACTGCATGGGGCAGGGCTATTATGTGATGATCAGCGATTGGCTGTTTGTCATGTCAATCAAGTGGGGTCCAGCTGTCTTGCCTTCCTTGGAAAATTGGGCAATCTGTCTTGACTCGGGCAACCCTTCTGAAAAACCGGACAGATGGTAAACAAGGAAATTTCATTTGGGATAAAATCATTTTCAGCTCGTTGAGAAGGTGAATGCCTTACATCAAGAAGATCTTAAAGACATAAATGAACTGGAGCAAAAATATATTAGTCAGTTTTATTAAAGCTTCCAAAAGATCTATGGACACTCTGAAGGAGGCCATACATGGGCAAATGTTGCATGGTATCCAATAAGTCAGTTCAGACAGAGACATCTATTGTTCCATTTATTAAAGGGGTTGTTCACCTTTGAGTTCACTTTTAGTATGATGTAGAGAGTGATATTCTGAGACAATTTGCAATTGGTTTTCATTTTTTATTGTTTGTGGTTTTATAGTTATTTAGCTTTTTATTCAGCAGCTCTCTATTTTGCAGTGTAAGCAATTTGGTTTCTAGGGTACAAATTACCCTAACAACCCTGCACTGATTTGAATAAGAGACTGGAATATGAATAGGAGAGGGACTGAATTGAATGATAATTAATAAAAAGTAACAATAACAATACATTTGTAGCCTTACAGAGCATTTGTTTTTAGATGGTGTCAGTGAACCCCATTTGAAAGCTGCAAAGAAACAGAAGAAAATTGCAAATTATTTTAAAAAACTATGAAAAATAAATAATGAAGACCAATTGAAAAGTTTCTTAGAATTGGCCCTTCTACAATATACTAAAAGTTAACTTGAAGGTGAACCACCCCTTTAAAGGCAAATGCTTGGAATAGCAGGAAGTGACCTTAAACTGTGGCTCCTCTTCATTTCCTAAACGCAAATGATTGGCACAGTATACACGTGGTCACACAGTGTATGTCCCTGGCCAATAGTTGTACTATATAGATATCAGTTGGGACTGTGGGGGTCAGCAGACATGTAAGTATCAATGTATGTGTTTATAATCAGCTTTATGACACTTTGTACAAATTTACAGCTTACATTTCCCATCAGCCATTTCTTGGGGGGTTTTGGAAGGACACAGCGTCCTTTGCAGCCGATACGGATCCCATCCCAGACTTATACAAACCTCCACATACAGGCAATAAAAGGACATGGTTATATATATAAGCCTTAACATGTTCTTCACTCCTGCCATGTGCCAAAGCCAGACAAAGGAGGACAGAGATGATCAGAACTCGTAACATCATTGAAGGTCTTGGAAAACCTCAGAAGTGGGTTTGTGTAGATAATCAATCTGTTATTGCTGATATCATCATGTTAAAAAAACTCTAGGACAACAGAGTTGTAATAATATAACAGGTCATGCTCAACTAACGTTTGTTAGATCACCTGACAGTATCCTAACCCAGGAGAATCTTAAGGTTTTATATTTTATATCTCAGTCCAAACCTGCTGAGCATTGCCATCCAGAAAACAAATCATAAAGTTTCTATTTTGGTAAAAAAACGTCATTTCACTTGATATGGTTTCTGTACATTTGGTCCTTGATGCCCTTAAGCTTATATGAACAGGTTTTATTATCCTCTAAGAATAAACCCATTATGTCACCCTGGGATCCTGAGAGAGAGCCAGACTTGGAAGCATTCATAGCAAACTCAACCCAAAGAAGAAAAGTAATTCTCAGTATCAGTAATATGACCTCAAATAACAGTGTCTCATAGTCATACATCTTACAAAAATCACAAGCCTCTGTAGCTTTATGTTTCACTGCTTGTCAGATGTAACCAATTTCTGCTTCTATGATAGTGTTCTCTGTATATGTTGTTTGTGTGTTGTCTTAAACTAATTCAACTTCGAAGTTATAGAACAAAATAATTATGAGGAATAGTGCCAAATGACTATTGGATCCATTATCCAGAAGACTTTCGTTTTTTGTGTAAAGGTTTTTTTTAATTCATAATATGGAACATAATTCCTTAAGGTTACTTAGCTAAACATTTAAAACATTATTTTGGTACCAACATGGATTAATACACACTTAGCTGCTACCAACTAAAATTAATCAAACCCCTTACTGTAAATGTTAAGGATGTTAGGATATATGTGATATATGTGACCATATAAAGGCACAAGGCTGCAGGCTGAGTTATACAGGGAAATCTGAGTATCACTCATGTATTATAAGGGATAATGTACCCCCTACTGTAAATGATAAGGATATTAGAAGTCACTGAGGGGTTGTTCTGTGACCATATAAAGGCACAAGGCTGCAGGCTGAGTTATACTGTACAGGGAACTCTGAGTATTAATCATGTATTATAAGGGATAATGTACCCCCTACTGTAAATGATAAGGATATTAGAAGTCACTGAGGGGTGTGACCATATAAAGGCACAAGGCTGCAGGCTGAGTTATACAGGGAACTCTGAGTATCACTCATGTATTATAAGGGATAATGTACCCCCTACTGTAAATGATAAGGATATTAGCAGTGGCGTAACTACCAGGGGTGCAGGGGGTGCAATTGCACCAGGGCCCCCATCCCCTTGGGGCCCATTGGAGCCACAAAAATGGTTATGGCAGGGAGTTATCTAGGGGGAGATTATACATCACACATGCCATCAACACTCCAGCATGCAATTAATAGAGGTAGGGCCCTACAGGGGGGGGGCCCAGGTGCCCATCCTGTATCCTGGGGCCCACCAGGGAGTAGTTACGCCACTGGATATTAGAAGTCACTGAGGGGTGTGACCATATAAAGGCACAAGGCTGCAGGCTGAGTTATACAGGGGGGAACTCTGAGTATCACTCATATATTATAAGGGATAATGTACCCCCTACTGTAAATGATAAGGATATTAGAAGTCACTGAGGGGTGTGACCATATAAAGGCACAAGGCTGCAGGCTGAGTTATACAGGGAACTCTGAGTATCACTCATGGATTATAAGGGATAATGTACTGTGCCAAATGTTATAGAGGCTTATGGTGGAAATAAGAATGAGGGTAATGGAAATAGTCTGATAGGGTGTGGTCCAATTTGGCAGCCCAATAACAAGTAACAGTTCATAATTCTGCAGTCCACCTTGACAAAATCTTGCCAACAGCAACAACTTGATGGTGGATGACAGGCAGAGTTTCCAGTAGAAACAGCCACATGAGGGTGACAATCACAGACAAAGACAATCCATTTATGCATGCCACTAAATACCAAGGGGAAATGCATTTAAGATGAGAAAGATTTGAACCAATAAAGATAAACTTTCAATGCATGATGCCATAAGCAGAACAATGCACCTTTCGATGGCAATGGAATCCAAAAGCTATAAAGGTCCCTATAATCCTCAACATTATGTAGGGACTCATAGGGTTAATATGCTATGGCTTTAAATCCCTACCCTTCCTCCTTTTCCCTGTTTGCTGGGCAAAAGCCCGTGTATCTAGTTTACATTACTTAGTTATTGGCCAAGAGGTGTACTAACCATCTGGATGTTCACATTGAGCCTGGGTAAAACAAGGCCCAGTAAAGCCTTTTTGCCCTAGAGGGACCAGCACTTCTAGTGTACAAGTTGGGGAGCAGGGACCCCATGAACAAGGCCAGCTAGAGAAAGGTTTAGATCTGTTATAGACTCTCTAGGAGAGTAAGATAGTGAGGAGAGAGAGAACACGCGGCTTTATGCTCCATCAAGGATCTGTAGCAGGGAGTAGCTTCCCAAGGCTCCTAGATTGCCTTTAGTAAAGGGACCACAGTGGATAGGGTGTCAGGCTTAGATTCTTCTCCCTGAACCACTCCGCTGGGTGGGATCCGAGCCACTTCAAGCTATATCTGCCTGGAGGTCTGCTTTAATGCTTGACTACATTCCTCAGGGAAGTCACATTCTCAGTTGTCTCATCCACCTGTCTTAGCCTGCTAAAGTTAATCTGCATATGCCTTTATTGCTTTGTAAGTAAACCCTGTGGGTCATTTGTCTCTGACATATAAACTGTTATCATCTGTTTTCATTGATAGGACCTCCTGACGCCCATTCCTTTACATTTACAATGGTTAATTGTGTGTTTTGACAAGCAGACTAAAATCTCAATTATTATTAATATTCTCTTTCTTAGGGTCGATAAAAGATATGGATTTAATGTATTACCTCCAGAGAACCTTATTAATCATCATATTTGTGTTTTCTAAATGTTTACATTACTATCTTTACACATTAAAAATATTCAAGCCACTTATACCTTTAATGGGACTGCACTAGGCAAGACCATTATGGAAAAGGACCTTGGAGTCCTTGTAGATGATAAACTTGTCTGTAGCAAGCAATGCCAGTCAGCAGCATCAAGGGCCAATAAGGTCTTGAGCTGCATTAAAAGGGGCATTGAGTCACGGGAGGAGGGGGTCATTCTTCCACTTTATAGAGCACTTGTAAGGCCACATCTAGAATATGCCGTACAGTTTTGGTCTCCCTCACTCAAACAGGACATTATTGTATTAGAGAGGGTACAGAGAAGGGCAACTAAGCTGGTAAAAGGTATGGGAAATCTTAGCTATGAGGAAAGACTGGCCAAATTGGGGATGTTCACTCTGGAGAAGAGGTGCTTAAGGGGTGATATGATAACTATGTATAAATATATAAGGGGGTCGTATAATAATCTCTCTAATGCTTTATTCACAAGTAGGTCTTTCCAGATGACACGAGGTCACCCATTCCGTTTAGAAGAAAAGAGGTTTCGCCTAAATATTCGGAAGGGGTTTTTTACGTTGAGATCTGTGAAGATATGGAATTCTCTCCCTGAAACTGTTGTACTGGCTGATACATTAGATAGCTTTAAGAAGGGGTTGGATGGCTTTTTAGCAAGTGAGGGAATACAGGGTTATGGAAGATAGCTCATTATACAAGTTGATCCAGGGACTAGTCCCATTGCCTTTTTGGAGTCAGGAAGGAATTTTTTCCCCCTCTGAGGCAAATTGGAGAGGCTTAGGATGGGGTTTTTGCCTTCCTCTGGATCAACTAGCAGGCAGTAAAATTTAAAAAAAAAAAAAAAAAAAAAAGGTTGAGCTTCATGGACGCGAGTTTTTTTTCAGCCTAACTTACTATGATGTAATACAAGACTGGCTAAACAATTAACGCTACACCCATCACTGGAACAAAACACAGTTACTCAATCTGACCCAGAACGAATATACCCATAGGCTAAAATAAAACCAGGGAATAAAGAGCAGTGCAGAGCTGCACCTTCTTTTTATAAAAATGGCAGTGAAAACGTGTACCTGTCAAGGAGTAAATCTGCCGGATGTATAAATATGTCTCCATAAAATTTCTGATAGTGACGGGCGAATCTACCCTGTTTCGCTTTGCCGAAAAATTTGCGAATTTCCAGCGAAATTCGCGAATTGGTGAAAAATTTTGCAAAACGAGTCGCGGCACGTTTTTGACGCACGTCACATAGTTTTCGACGTACGTTGCGTCGTTTGCGTCGCTTCATAAACGACGTGCGAATTTTTGCTGGTGTTTCGCGAATTTATTCGCCAGCGGCGAATCGCGGGAATAAATTCGCCCATCACTATTTATGAAGCCACTGTTTGCACCCACATTCTCCACCAAACTGAAAATGACAGAACGTCTTGCATAAAGCTCTATAATCTCTTAAAAAGCTTCAAGTATGCTTATTGTTGTGTTATAGCACTTAGTAATGATGGGGAACATTCATATGTGACTAGTTCCCATAGGTTTCATCTATAGCAGCATAACAAGCCTGTGCTTTGTAAGTACAGCGGCCTTTTTCCACTTTCCCTTTGGGCAATAAAACAGTGCTGTTCCCTGTTGGGTAGAAGCATCATTTTAATTTCTCCCAACTCCCTGCAGCTGGAGTTAGAAGCAGTAAAGGGGACATAAAGGCAAAAATAAAATCCAATACAAATCTCTATACAGTCACCAAATGCTCTACAGGGAAACAAACAAAGCTGCTCGGGTTCTTCATGGCTGGGAAGTAAGTCGGGGGCTCCCCCTGCTGTTCATAAGTATGATTGTTTCCCTGCACAGCAGTTAGGGACCGTCTGACTATTCATATCCACAGCAGTAAACGAAGGGAGAATTTCACTGCATACATTTGGGTTTTTTAAAAAAACGGTACACATTTTTTAATTAAAATATATTGGAGATAGATTTCTTTTTCATTAAAGAAAGTAAAAATGGTATTTTATTTTTTGCCTTTACATGCCCTTTAATAAGGTGTCATTTGGGACAGATGGGGCCATGGACTAAAGCTTTCTGGTTTCCTACTCAGTAATGCTGGGAGCTATATATTTTAGGATTCAGTCTAGGTTGGCTGTAGACTTCATGTAAAATTCATTGTTGGATCAGTAGGACCTGTTGGAAGGTGTGAACATGCCATCCCATGCAATGAATATCATTGGATTGTATGCCTTTTACCATCTCCATTGAGCATTTAGCAAAATATAATTTGCAAAATATGCCAAATAAAGTCATACAATCTAGTGTTTTATACTTTGAGTAAAACATATTACCAAAACCAACATGAAAAATATCCAAATATGAGTTAATTTACCCCCTTTACCCTACTGACGCATTCCATGCCTCTGGACAGAGTGGAGCGGTGGCTTCTAGACCGTATTGATACATTAGGAAAGAGGTTAACTCTTGATAGGAATATAAAATATCAAAGGGATAATTTACAGAGATGGACAAAAGGGCAAAAGCAAAAAGTGGAATACGTAATTGTGGTGTGGACATTTCCCTAATCCTGATGCCAACTGCAATAGGGCAGAGGAAAGTGAACCTATAAGGCCTACTGAGAGAATCAGGAAACTACCTGCATGGACCAAGGACTATGTCATGTGAATAATGTATATATTGCTTTAAGATACATACTGTTTAATTGTTACTGTTTATATATTTGTCCAAATGCTTTCCTACTATAGGGGGAATATGTGGTGTTTATACAAATGGCCTGCAGGTGGCACTGTGCATACATAGGACTTTCTGTACAACTTGAAAGTGAAAGTAAGACTTTATGCTGTTATGCTAATAAAGCACTGTTATACTCTCCTCATCCTCGGCTACCAAACACAACAGTAATTACCAGGAAGAAGGGGCCACTGGCCTAAAAAGAAAGAAATAACAATTAAGCAAATCACGGTAAAACTGAAGATGCTAAATTATATCTGTCGCTTGGTTTCTATGGTCTATAATGTTAATAAAGCAAAATGACACACATTAAAGATGATGGCCCCATGAAAAGTTGCATAGTTTAGGTCCTAGTAAAAAATGTAATTTAAATATTAAGTTCGCCTATAAAACAGCTGCATAAAATAATTCTCTGACAAATACTGTCCCAATGTATTTTTTTTACCACTAGGTGACAGCAAAGTGCAAAAGGTAATTTGTACAACACAATTGTATCATGGCCACTTCTATTTAGGACTGGCTAACTATATTTTTATGCACAGGGTTTGCTGTTATTGGCTGCCATAGTCAAACAGATTAGTAAGGCTACCATCTCTTTCAGCAATTGGGGTGAACTACTGGATCAGTCAAAACATGCCAAATTCCAAAGTCCATACCAGAAAAGCTGTTTTTATTGCAGTGTTGGCAAAATGATTTGACTGTTCTGATGACAAAACTGCAGTATGTTTTTATTTCTTTCTCTAATTGTGTCTCAGACAAATTCTTCATTTGCTAGGAAATCATGATTAATATATTTTTTTTATTTATTTAAGAGGTTTTACAAAAAGACTGCCTTTTTTTTCCTTTTTCTTATTTGGTTTTTTTACCCTGATGAAGAGCTTTTGGTCGAAACGCAATAGGGCCACTACTTGGGGCCATTATTTGATTTATTATGTATATTTTTGTATTGTAAAAGAAATTCATTTTTTGGAGAGTGCGATCCTCTTCTTTATTTTGATTGATATTATATTGTGGTAACTGTTGTGGGGAGTACATGTAGGACTGCACCTCACCTTATCAAATTGGTACTCTTACAAAAAGCAACATTGGCAATATTCACCAAACAGGCCCCTGAGTGCATTCTGTTTGATATCAATAGATTGAACCAGGCCAGAGTGTATAAATCCAGTTTAACCATTGCCTGGACCATTTTAACCCTTAATCTGGATGCAGAATTTGGCGTAAAAAGAGTCAATAAAGCTCATGGGGTCTCTGACATCACAGGAGGTGCACAATAAGCAGCTGTTTTGGGTCCCTTGTGACATTGATGTCAGCAGAGCAGAGTATGTTGGCTGCAATGAGTGTGACTGTGTACAGAAGCTGACAGTTCACTGGGTGGCGTGAGAGAAGAAGTCGCTGATGTGTGACTCTGCAAACGCCACGCCATCCTGTGCTGAGCTTCTGATACGGTTCTCTGCCTTTGTCTGAAGAAGGAGCAGCGTTGTCAGATCCGGCTGCGGTCATAGGCAAGGTGTGTTACACCATGTAATCCAACATCAGCAGGGGAAAGAGGAAAACCAGGAGAAATCATATTCTGACATAAACATAGTGAAATCACTTGGGATATAGCAATGCAATGATAAAGTATAATGTCCCGTTATGAAGCAAAAGTAGAAAAAAAGATGCACTCTTACGATGCAAAAAAGTAAAATCCCATTTTTACTTTCTTTAATGAAAAATAAATCTATCTCCAATATACTTTAATTTAAAAATGTGTATTGCTTTCATAAGAAACCTGACTGTATGCCGTGAAATTCTCCCTTCGTTTACTGCTGTGGATAGGAATTGTCAGACGGTCCCTAACTGCTGGGCAGGGAAATAATCATGCTTCCCTGCCATGCAGAACTCAATCAGCTTTGTTTGTTTCCCTGTAGAACAGTCAGCGAGTGTGTAGAGATGTGTATTAGATTTTATTTTTGCCTTTATATCCCCTTTACAGTTTCCAACTCCAGCTGCAGGGACAAAGATCATGGAGCCAGATTTAAACAGATAAACTGGGATTCTATTTGGAGGATTATTTTGCTGCAGCCACTGATTCTGCAGAGTTAGAGAAAGTTTGTATTAAACAATAGAAAAACTATAAAATCCACATTAGATTACATGACAACACAGGACCCAGTGCAGTCTGTATATTCTCATTATTAATCAGTCTTGCTGTATCGGCTTCTGGCAGATATTATTTGACTTGTGTTGTTGTCATCATTTATGGCGATCCCTAAGCTTAGTAAAATTGGTGTGGGCGCACTCACTGGCCTTCTTAATGGATGAAACCTGGTGCTCAGTCCTCTGGGGAGACGGCACTCCCCCAAGTCCAATGGAGAAAAAGATAGGAGGAACCAGCACACAGGAATGCTTGCAAACGGGGTTAACCCCTTACGTGTTAAAGATCCAAATTATTGAAAGATCCATTACCCGGAAAGCCCCAGATCTCAAGGTTTCCAGATAAGCCTATACCTCTGGGCCCCGGGCAATGACAGGGTCTGTTCAGCGCCAGAGTTACAAAGCAAGCACCGCTAGGCTCACTGATGTTCATCAACCCCCCCCCCGTCCTCTCACTTTTATTCACACAAATTTTCATTTTCTAGACCAGAGCAATGGGAATTGAAGCACAGGAACTTAAAAAACTATTTTATCTCCTGTGCTTCACTTGTGTTTCTGAACTAATGTGGGTGTGGTTGGGCAGCAGGCCACCCCCTAAAATCCTGCTGCCCTAGATAGGGTTGTCACCTATAAGCCCGGTGGTGACAAGACAGGGGGCGGAGCTGTGATGCAGAGGGGTGGGGCTGTGATGTGGATGGCTGCAGTGATGTCATGGGGTGGGGCTATGATATGGTGATCGCTGATTGGCCAATCTCCATGTCAATCATTTTGAATCCTGTCCAGTTTTCCTAATCTGGAAAACCAGGCAGGAAGTTTTGACAGCCCATCAAAAACCCAGGCTATCAGGGTCAAAACCAGACAGGTGGTAAACCTAGCCCTAGGCCTTGGCCTTGGTGGCCTTTCCACCAATCCGGGCCTGGGTCTGTTTTATCTATAGCTAGGCCCTTGGGTGTGGTGGAGCCAACACAGAAATCTTCTTGAGCACAGGTAACATCTCCCATGCCGGCGCCATCACAGAAATGTTGACATAAGTGTCTTATTTTCATAGGACAAGGAAGAAGTCACTATAAAGTAATAATGGCTCAGCTGAACAGCTGGCTATAATGGGATGTTAGTAAATAGCAGGCACCCCCAACCTTTTGAACCCTTAAGCAACATTCAGAAGTAAAAGGAGTTGGGGAGCAACACTAGTATCACTTGACGAAGGGGCTTGCCCCCGAAACGTTGTGCATTTTTTGTGACGTTAAAGGAACAGTAACACCAAAAAATAAAATTGTATTAAAGTAATGAAAATATCATGCTGTGTTGCCCTACGCTGTTAAAACTGATCTATTTACTTCAGAAACACTACTATAGTTCATATAAACAAGCTGCTGAGTAGCACTGGTGGAAATTGAAAAATGGCTATATGGCACAGGATAAGTAATGGATAACAGATAACATTATGTTCTACAGAGCTTGTCTGCTATCTGCTGTGTAACTTGAGCCTTTCCTCCTTTGAGTAGTTGCCCCCATGGCTACATAGCAGCTCATTTATATAAACAAAAGTGGTGTTTCTGAAGCAAACACTGTAATTTTACCAGTGCAGGGCAACACTTCATTATATTTTTATTACTTTAAACCAATTAAATGTTTTGATGTTACTGTTCCTTTAATTATATCTTAGTTTGGATCAAGTACAAGGTACTGTTTTATTATTACAGAGAAAAAGGTAGTAACTTTAACAAATCTGGATTATTTGGATAAAATAGTGTCTAAGGGGCAGATTTACTAAAGGGCGAAGTGAGTTATGCTAGCGAAAATTCACCAGCATGACCTAATTTCATTAGATTTTATCTTTCATCAATTTAATAATGAACATAGGTGCCCCTACGCTAGCAAAGGAGAGGCATGCTAGCATTGCTCCGCACTATAACGCCAGGCGAATGTTCGCTCTGGGTTGGACTGGTGCAGGGGGGCCCTCCGTGGGTGCAACTTTCATGGCCCTCCATGCAAACTGAAGGGCCCTTGTTTCTTCTAAAGAAACCTTCTCCTGTAATCCCAGCCTCACGTCATTCCCAGCCCCCCCCCCATCCACACACTCATAAACACGATGGTGAGGGCACATACGTTCCCCCTGCCCTGTGACCAGGTCTAGCCAGGTCAGAGGAGAGGGGACCATCGGGATGGGGTAGCGGGTCCAGATCAATGGGGCCCATGAAAGCCGGGGGTAGACCAGTTTTTTTTTCCCTGGTGTCCCACCAGCTCAAGTTCAACACTGGATCTGTTTTTCAACATTTTCTGCTTGTTTGCGCTTCCTAATGCTTCTTCATCCTGAAGCATTTACAAATTGCAATTAGAAACAACTGACTTCTGGGAAATGTTATCCAACTGTGGCCTTTAATTTTATTGTGGTTCACTTAATCTGCTTAATACGAAAAACCTTTTGTGTTTTGGAAAACCCACTCTCTGTGGCCAAATAGAAATTTTAATTCCAGGATTAGCTGTCAAATTCAATAGGAAAGGTAACTAATTATATGATGAATATGTGAGATCCAGAGCATTTCACCTCCCTAAAGTTTGAAGAGTCCACATCATTCATGCCCTGCATAATTTAACTTTTTCACTATTACTTTTTACTGCTACTACTAGTTATCGGCGAATCTGGGGCCATTTCGATTCGACAAATTTTTAACAAATTTATAGAGAAATCGCGGGAATTCACTGCGAGCTACTACTGCACATAGAGAAGCTAACGTCCTATTAAGAAAGACTCCTCTTAAAGTTATGTGTTTTCGATCAGGTTTAGGAGCAAATTAATCCGAACACCTACAGGATGTCCAACAGATAGTAGTGACTGTCACACATTAATATAGTTATAGGCAATACTTGCAGAGAATTTATCGTTAGGCGACAGAAAACTTCTAACCTGCTGGAAGAAGACCTTTTACCATGGGATGTCTTCTAGTTATGCCACTGTTTGCTTACTGTGCACCCTGTCATCCTTCCCTGAACCTGTAAAACTGCCCATTCTGGCAAATTTCCCCTACTACTACTATAAACAGATGTAGCCCCATGAACCTATCATGTAATTGTTTTGTATATTTAACATAAAGGGGCAAATTTACTAAAGCGCTAATCGTCCAATGCTGACGCTTATTCGCCAGTGTGACGTAATTTCGCAATTTCGCCAATTCACGAACAGTGTCCCTGGTGAAAATTCGCTAGCGAAGTAGATAGATTAACGCAACTTTGCACCCTTATTCCAGGCGAAGTTGTGCGCTGACGATGGGACGTAACTACGCTAATTCACTAAGATTCACTAAGATGCCCATTTCACAGGTCAGACCTGTTGAAGTTCAAAACAATAGATAGGAGTTTGAAAAAAAACTTGACATTTTTTCTAAGTCCCAAAAAACCGCTGGTGTCTTACTTTTTTTAGGGTAATAGTCTGAAAAATAGCGTAATTTTTTAGGGGTTAACCTCCTTCCCCCCTACATTTTTTAACATATGGCAACACAACTATACAGGGGGCACATGTAGGGCAATAGGACAACTTTATTTTATTTATTAAAGGTTTCCTGGGCTTGTGTAGTGGAATGTAGTGGCTGTAACATATACTTCTATTACGTTTAACTTTGCGCTGTATGCAAATTAGGCATTGCTAGCGTAAATGCACTTTGCCTGGTGAAGCAACGGTAGTGCGACTTCACTACTGTTTGCCTCCCCGAACACAACGTCGCATTTTAGTGAATTAGTGGCGGGCTGGCGAAAATTCGCCTGGCGAAGTGCGGCGAATTGTGGCGAAGCCATCGCTATCGCATTTTTGCCACTTAGTGAATTGGCCACAAAGAATCACGTTTTAGTTTTCAAGAACATTTTACTCAATTCATCAAAGGCTTACAAAAAGGAAATATATCGCTCATAGTAAACATTGTAGAACTTTAGGATTTAGTAGATTTTAGAACTTAAGGAGTTGCTGATTTGTTTTGCTCAGATCTACTAATGCAACATAGGGATAGAGCAGATGTTATCGGGCTCAGTTGGCCATACCATGTCCCAAGTATCTATTTTGCACACACTTTGGGTGGAATTATGCTAAAAGGAAATAATACAGCATAAACAAAAAAGGCAGAATCATTAGTGTTTAACTCCTTTATAGAAACCAGTGACCCAGACAAGTACAGGAATGTTGCTGAATGATTTATTATGCTGAAGAGATGCAGACTAAATGACTAATGCAGGAAGGAGAGGAAAAGTCAAGCAGTTATTACAGTCACTTCTGGGGAAGGCTTTATTTCATACCTGAAAAGGAAACACAAGAGGATTCAATTTAATATAACAGCACACAGACATTATATATATTCTGTAGGTCAATTGATTTCTGGTGAGCCCGGAGCAACATGTTGAGTGCAGGGCCCTGATTTAAAGCGGATGTAAAGCCTCCATAAATCTCTTGTCATTTTGTTGCCAGGTTTACGTGACATTAAAGGAGAACTAAAGTTTAATTAAAGAAGTAGGTAGAAATGTTGTACATGATGTTTTGTGCTTGTGTACCAGCCCAAGGCAACCACAGCCCTTTAGCAGTAAAGATCTGTGTCTCCCCAGTAGATGCCCCAGTAGCTCCCCATCTTCTTTTCTACTGATTCACTGATTCACATGCTCTGTGCTGCTGTCACTTACTGAGCTTAGGGACCCGCTCACAATATACAGTACACATAGGGGCAGATTTATCAAATTCGTGTGAAGGATTTGAATTTCGATCGAATTAAAAAATTTCGATTGGTCGAATTTTCAAATATGCAAATTAGGTGACTGAACATCGAATTAGAAAAAATTCGATCAAATCGAATAAATCAAATAGATTGAATAAAAATCTATTCGACTTTTCGATCATTCGATGGTCGAAGTACTTCCCCTTTAAAAAATAAATCGATAGGTCAGTTCGCCAGATTGAACCTACCGAATTGCTTTAAAACCCTATGGGAAGCTCCGACAGGTGTTTTAAAGCGTTTTTAGATCGAATAAAAAAAAAATTCGATCTAATGGTTAAATTTGTCCGACTTGTTCGATTCGAACGATTTAATCGTTCAACCAAATTTTTTTTCTCTATCGTTCGACCAATCGAATTGCGGTAAAATCCTTCGAATTCGAAGGATTTTACTTTCTCTTTAAATTCAATGGTCAAATTTGAGGGGTTTTTAACCCTCGAATTCAACCCTTAGTAAATCCGCCCCATAGTGTAATAGTAGTCACAATATAAGGCTGATTAGTCATTAATACAGATAATTAGAAACCAGTGCAATTAGCTGCATCACAATTTAATAATCAGCAAACCTGTAGCATCAGCTTATATTACAGCCAGGGAAGCTCATTTTCTGCTGCTGCTGGATAATTAGTGACGACCCCTAAGCTTAGCTTCTCAACAGCTGCTCAGAGCCCACTGAGCATGTGAGTGTCACAGACACTTTCCAAGATGGTGACCCCCTGTGACAAGTTTGATGTCCTGGATCATTGCTGCTATTGACAAGCTGAAACTTTAGGCTGGTGCTATAAGTTCTGTCTATATAAAATATGGCAATTTTAGCCTTATTCATTTTTAGGGTTTAGTTCTCCTTTATACTTCATATGAGACTGCCTTCCATATCAGTTATCTTGCTGTTATTTAAATTGCTTGGCGTCACATTATTACGCTCCAATCAGAACAGTGAGCTTAAGGGCCCTTACACACGGGCATTTTTACCTGCGCTCCCCTGTGTTCCGTTTTGCTGCGTTCAGCCGCAGGGGAGCGCAGGTATAGACGCACTCAATTATTTTCAATGGGGCTGTACTCACGCGAACGTGTGTAGGCGCCAAACGCAGGAAAAATGCAGCATGTTGCGTCTGAATCTGCGTTCGGCGCTTACACGCGTCTCGTGGGTACAACCTCATTGAACAAAATGAGGTGCGTCTAGACCTGCGCTCCCCTGTGGCTGAACGCAGCCAAACGCAACGCAGGGGAGCGCAGGTCCAAAACGCCCGTGTGTACCGGCCCTAAAGGAGAAGGAAAGGAAATAATGACCTGAGATCCTGGGCCAGTGGAGCAGGTGAGCAATTATAATCACTGAGGGGTGTCTAACGCCCAGTGCTTATAATATTCCTTCTCCTTTGAGCCTGTTTGGGTATTGTTGCTCGAAAACTGGGTTTAACGACACTGACAATGATATGATGCACACATACACAGGGAGCAGCAGGGAGCCCACACAAAACAAATACAATGCATCAGTGGTTTGCACAACCAATATAATCAAAGCACAACTTTATCACATAGATGTATGGATCTCTGCACTGGTATTGGAACCAGAGTTTTTGCTGAATATAGACAATAAATAACTATAAATGCAGTACGTACTCTGTCATTTTTTTTTTTTTATCTACGAATGTTGAAAATAGAACGGTTTCTTTTCCTGTGATGTTTTTTCCCATTATTAGCATTTTCTTTTTTGAAATTCTTTTTCAAAGGTTTAAGATCCAATTTATTGGAGAAGGGAATTTTAAATCCGTTGGCAATGGGCTTGTCAGGTGCCTCAGACCCTTTGCTGGCAACCTCTGCTTCTTTAGCCTCAGCCTCCTGTGCAGGAGCTGCCTCTTCAGTGGGGGCAGCAGCCTCTTCAGTGGGGGCAGCAGCTGCTGCTTCTTCCTTAGCGTCTGCTTCCTCAGTAAAGGATTTTACTTCTTTATCTTCTTTGGAAGAGCTGCTTTCCGCAGCGGGTGGGGCATCCTTCAGTATATCTGCAGTATAAATCAAGTTTTATAAGAATATTTTTACATCATGGTTGCTGCGAAAGTAAATACAGATATCTAGTTGATCATCAGTAGAGCAACATGTCATTTACAAGCACAACATTCCCATGTTCAGTATAAACAGTAGTCAATTGTTGCCTATCTTATTTACAGTTGTAGTCACTGGATCGCAGTTTGTCACCATCACCTCAGGTTTTGTTATTGTGGAGGCTCAGAAGGTATAGGCATAGACCAGGTATAGCATAAGCATTGCCAGCACCAAGCATAGCCAGGCATAGACTTTGACAATATCATAGCCTTCATGAAAAATGTATTATATATATATATATATATATATATATACAAATCCACAGGGATTCGGCACTCACGATAAAGAGTATAAATTTGCCTGGGTGCACGATCAAAAATCTCTCAAAACACTTGCAAAGAAGATGATCACTACTTAGGTCTTAAAAATTAAACTTCATTTATTCAGCAACAGACTGATGTTTCGGCTGACTCCTCAGCCTTTCTCAAAGTGCCAAATACAATTGAAACCATGTCTTTTAAACACTCACTGGCGGGAAAACCCCCAGCTGTAATGATATCACATGCTTAGAGTTATAGTTAAACATCAATTAAATATTCGGCTATGATTACATCTGGTCAATTTGTATACAAAATGTCAGTACATACACATCAAATTTATTATACAAACTAGATTAAAAGCAAATAACAAAAAGCAATAATGTTGTTAAAACTATCCTGGTGCTTCACAAAAATGTTCATAAATGTTACCATTTCAATCTACAGCTTTCACATTAAACTTGCACTCAGGGGAACGAATAGTTAAATTGCTCCTGTGAGAATTGTTGAGACAAACACAACGGGCTCCTCTACTTAAGTTGGAATGTAAAACTTTGCTTATATTGGTATATTAACTCCTGATTCTATTAATGCCACAAAGCTATAGCCCAGTCATGAATGGTCTATGTATGAATGCAAACTAAACCCAGGTGACCTCAAGTTCTGGTTTCCCTTAATTATATAAGTAAATGGACCTACCAAACATCCCACTGTTATACTGTGTTAAAACCTGAGAAGTGCTGATCTTCTTTGCAAGTATATATATTTTTATTTTTATTTTTTAAATATGTTGTGTCTGAATATGCCTAATTCTGAATTGCATATATTTGAGGTCAGATTAGTACAATGCAGTTTAATTTCTACTTTGTAATGTTTCCATTCTTGCAAAAGCAACCCAGATGGTGCCTGTTACAATTACAGGCATCTAGCAATTGATAGAAGGTCACTACTGTGCACCACCCCATAAGCTTGAATTTATCCATCTTTTTTTTTTTTTTAGTGTAAAATCTTACTGTATTCATTCCAATGTATTAGCAGATAAAATTATAAAAATAAGTATGTCCAACCTGTGGCCGTTCATTTCTTAAACAATAAACCCCTTCAATCAACTACAAACCTCAGCTTGGAGGACCTGTATGAAAATATTTCCCTTGCAACACATAAAAGAGGGGATGCATATGGGTGGCACATAGGCATCCACAGTGCTTTCCTTGCTCATTATTCATTAAGTGCAAATATGGAGCACCAGGGGTAGCAAAGTTCTGCACTTGCAGAATTTAGCATGATTTTGTTAGGTTGGCTCCAGCAATTGCATGCTTGCCCATAGTAAATGAACCCTGAAGCCCCTAAATAGAGTGCATTTGTCAAACTGCACTACCAGTCTTTTACTAGCCATACCCATTTTAATGTCTTCCACAAATCCACAATTAAAACAACCACTGAAAGACTGATAATATCAAGATATAAAGATTTCATATATCAACAAACCTTCTGGGTTCTTCAGTAAAACAAGCTGTACCAGAGGTAAACCACCAAGATTTTCATTAAGGTCTTTATCACTTAGTCCAAAGTCAAACAAGGTTGGCTTCCCTGGGACGGGAAACTCTGTGTAATGGAGAAACAAGTAATGGTTAGTATTTGATGAACTGCAAAGAGTGTATCCATTCATTACATGCCCTGCAGTCACCATAGTTACTGCCCTTCTAATGTGAGATAAGAAACTGCACCACTCTGCCTAATAAAAAGCCACCCATTCTACCACATTTTGTGCTGTTCCTTTATTTGCTTTTGATCTGGTATTCTAATATGTCCTTCAAATCCCTATGGTAAATCTTGCCAAAAAAATACATTTAATACCAAGAGGTATGAACCTCAACTTTTCTGGTTTTCTGTGCCATTATTCCTCTATTAATCTTGAAGCAAATGCTTCTCAAAGAAAATGCTGAATCAGGCAATAGGGGAAGTGTTTGACTTGAAGACCAACTTTCATACCATGTGTTCCTTATTCATTTCTCTCTGCAGCATCTTTCCTTTCTTGTATGAAAAGAAGAAATACCTTGCAGATTTATAAACCAGACCTCATTGCTATTCCTACCTATCCTTGTAACAATGGATTCATACTTCTTTTGGTTCAAACTCCCATTTGAGGTCCAACTTTTGGTTTGAGGTTCCCTTGGCTCATAAACAAGGAAAACTTTGCTGTTTCATTTACTCTGCCATAGTTTACAAACTATTGTAACAGCAATAATTGTTTAGCCGAAATGCCATGCTGAATGATCCTTCATATTGGTCTTCAAGGAGTATTTAAATTTGTAAACAGGAAGTCTTCTCAAATCTAGCACTAATTAGCTTTCAAACTGGGCCCTTAGCAACTGTTCTGAGAAACCTTAGTATGATGCAGCTCCACTGTTTGGGGACCACTGCCTTATAATATGCCACAAGGTACAACTTTCATCCATTGTGACCTTCACAGCTGCCATTTTCCTAATAATAGTGCATTCAGGATAACTGACCAGTCATATTATTGTTAATAAGTCCTTGTGTTGATAGTCAATTTCACCTTCTCAACCCCCCAACACCCTCAACCCCATCAAAAGTAAATACATGTTACTTACGTTCAACTGGAAGAGCTGCACTGATAGCCAATAAGGCAAAGCCTATTAAAAGCTTCATCATTCCTGGTGTTTCTCACAGCCCCCTTGCTACAATGGTGGGAAGTGGAGGCTGGAGAAAAATACCAACTTAAAAAGGGAGAACATGGCCTTAAATAAGGTTCATGTCAGGGTGACAAAGGAGGGGCAAATAGACACGGCTATGGATTCAGAGTCTGTAAATATCTGTAAGACCTATAGGCTTTCTAGGATTTGGCCAGCAATGATTAGTTTCAGGTATTTTACGTATGAGTTATACTCAGGTGCTTTTTTTTTCCATGACAGAAGACGTCGAGACAATGAGAATTGGAAATATGGGTGGGAATACCAACTTTACTTACGAAAAAATACGTTTGAACATTTTCTGCATGACCGACACAGGAGAGAAAAGGTACAGTAGCTACATGAAGATAGCAAACATGAAGCTCAACTAATGGAATATCAACCATCTCTTCTGCTATCACCTATCCAGTTTAAAAAACTTGTTCCCATCAATTATATTGGGATTAATGTACCCCTTGCTGTAAGGATATTAGAAGTCATCGAGGAGGTCCATGACCATATTAAGGCACAGGACATAGAGAGCTTTTACACAGGTCATGAAATTCCAAGGCAACCTCAAATTTTCTTTTTATCTTTATTTTTTGTTATATTACATCACAAAAAGCACCTATCATAACTCATGACATTTTTTTTAGATTCTTAGATAATTCCAAGGCAACCTCAAATTTTTTTATTATTTTTATTTTTTTTAATATGACATCACAAAAAGCACTGATCATAACTCATGACATCCCAGCCCTTTTTCGCCTTTGATAGATAGCTATACCATTTCCATGATACTATACTCTCCCATTAAACGTTGCAAATAATGGCGCAAACAGACAAATCTAACCAAGAAATTTAAAGGGATACTGTCATGGGAAAAAGTTTTTTCTCAAAATGCATCAGTTAATAGTGCTGCTCCAGCAGAATGCTGCAGAATTCTGTACTGAAATCCATTTCTCAAAAGAGATTTTTTTTAATTTGGAAATCTGTCATGGGGCTAGACAGTTTCCCAGCTACCCCTAGTCATGTGACTGATAAACCTCAGTCACTCTTTACTGCTGTACTGCAAGTTGGAGTGATATCACTCCCTCCCTTCCCCCCCAGCAGCCTAACAACAGAAAAATGGTAAGCTAACCAGATAGCAGCTCCCTCACTAATAACAGTTCCCTGATAGACAGGCACTCAATAGAAAAATCCAGGTCCCACTGCAACACATTCAGTTACATTGAGTAGGAGAAACAACAGCCTGCCAGAAAGCAGTTCCATCCTAAAGTGCTGGCTTTTTCTGAAAGCACATGACCAGGCAAAATGACCTGAGATGCACCTACACACCAATATTACAATTAAAAACAATACACTTGCTGGTTCAGGAATGAAATATTATATTGTAGAGTAAATTATTTGCAGTGTAATTTAGAAATAAATAATACATCATAAAAATCATGACAGAATCCCTTTAAGGACCTTGATCAACTGTGCTTCCACTTTATGGATATCTGCTCTGTGGCCATTGCAATCTGTTAAGGGGTTACTTATCTCCTTATATTATTATTAGGGGTATATAATCAATTTATCAATGTAAAAAGGAGAAATTTGAGTGGAACAAAGTTGGAACCTCCAGTGAAATGCCAGGGAATGGGAAAAACTTCTATTGATAGACTTTGTGTTTCCTCCTCCAGAAAAATAATCCCGGACCTGCCTTCATATAAATAATAACCCACCCAAATGCTTCAAAGACTACAAGACATTGACAAAGAGGACAAAAGATTTGAACAGAACCGGTTCTGCTACTGTCTGTAAATATTAACATTTGCAGAACAAATATAAACTTAATTTTCCCCTCTTTAGAAACTAAAACATCATCACTGTTGCTTTTCCTACTATCAAGCCATACTACATCAACACATTCATTTCTCATTGTAACATCTTTGTGTTAAATTAAATAAAACTGTAATTTTAGCAAAATCATTAGCCTTCAATTTTTTTTTTGTTTTAAGCACTTTATTGAACTTTGCAATAAACAGGAAATAAACAACATGACAGCTTCTAATATGCAGTTACGAGAACATGCTATATTTGAAACATTGGAAGTTTTTTCCTAAATAAACTGGAACATAGAATGAGAAAATGAACAGCTAGTCAACCCATTTTCTAACACTTAACAGATAGAACTATAATAAAGTAAATACATAAATTAAAAAAACAGTGTATGTAAAAGGAACAGAAAAGAAAAAGCCATTGTTTTCAGAAAAAGCTAATTATTTTACATTCAAATTAATCTAAGAATTTGATCTCTGTTTCTGGAGTCAAAGACCTCAAAGTATAAAGACCATGTAAGCTTGACGGACTCTGTAGACCTGTCTGCAATTGATTTAACTTTCAGGGCTTCCCACCAACTAAGTTGATTTAGGTATGAAGTGATATCTGTTATTGAATGAGTCTCCTTCTTCAACCAGTAAGTAAAGAAAGCTTTCTTGGAGGAAGCCATAATCAGAGTTACCAATGTCTTATATAATAGATATATTCTAGTTTAGGATACAAGAATCCAAGATCTACTTAAAAGAAAAAAAAAAATGTGATGTAATCCTTCTGTATACAGTTAGCACTTATGGTTAAAGTCTTCCATTTAAAATCATTGCTCTGGAATAATCTATTAATAAAAGGTATTTATACAAGGCATGACGCTCCTTGCCTTGGTATACTGTAAGTAAGCCTCTCTACATTGAAAGTCAATGAAAGTTAAACTTGTTTCTCTTCTGTGTGTTGAGTCACATTTGATTCAAATCACCATGAAGATCCAGTTGATCTCTGTGTTGCTTTTGATTGGGAGGATCGTCAATGTACAAGCACAAAGTAAGATGTTAATTTTATTTTTCTTATGTTATTGGTGATTTTTAAATGACTATTGTATTCAGATATTTTTTGGATGTGGTCGGGAAAAGTCACACCAGGAAAGGTTTAGAAAAATGTGTTCAATAAGAATAAATGTAGGTACTTTCTTTACACAATGTGTAGAATATTCCTGGATGTGGATTAGACAGAAAGATGATAATGTAAAATACTGAGATGAGGTGAAACCGCCAGGGTACAGATGTTAGAACAGCACTGTATGTAGCAAAAATGTGGTGTCGAAGGCCCCCACCTCTGTTCAGGGATGGTTTCTCCACCTTAACATGAATGGCCTCTTTCACAACTCTTTCAAGCCAGCCTTCTTTATCCAAGATTTGGACATAGTAACAAGTTAGGTTGAAAAAAGACACACGTCCATCAAGTTCAACCTCTATTTTTTTGCCTGCCTAACTGCTAGCTGATCCAGAGGAAGGCAAAACAAATCTGAAGCCTCTCCAATTTGCCTCAGAGGTGGAAAAAATTCCTTCCTTACGCCAAGATGGCAATTGGTCTAGACCATGGATCAACTTTTAATATGAGCTATCTTCCATTAACTCACTTGCTAAAAAGCCATCCTTAAAGCTATCTAATGTATCAGCCTGTACCACTGATTCAGGGAGGGAATTCCACATCTTCACAGCTCTCACTGTAACAAACCCCTTCCAAATATTTAGTCGGAACCTCTTTTCTTCTAATCGAATGGGCTTCCTTGTGTCAGCTGGAAAGACCTACTGGGGAATAAAGCATTATAGAGATTATTATACGATCCCCTTATATATTTATACATAGTTATCAAATCACCCGCTAAGCACCTCTTCTCCAGCATGAACATCCCCCATTTGACCATTCTTTCCTCATAGCTAAGATTTTCCATACCTTTTACCAGCTTAGTTGCTCTTCTCTGTACCCTCTCTAATACAATAATGATGGAGACCAAAGATAACATTGCTATCTTACATGAGTGTCCCTTGTCTTTTAGGTGTGAAAAACACAGGGAATATAATTCTCCTGAGTTTCTCAGACACTCCAGCTACATATGTTTCACCTACTATGTGTCTCTGGGCGGTTGGATTGTGATTGGATTATTGGAAGAGTCTATATACCGAGAACTCCCCTACACCAGTCAGTTGAACCAAAGAAGCTGCTTGGAAGAGCAGTGAAATGTCTTTGTTAAAAGAGAAGGAAACCCTATCAGTGCAAAACCCCTTCTCCTTTAAAATTTCTCAGCAAGTCCAGTTGTTTTGAGTTACATGACCTGGATGAATTAGAATCTTCATAGTCAAACAAGAAAGATGTTTTACCTGCACACTATTGTCTGATTTTACCTCAAAGACATCAATTAAAGCATTTGACTTTTCTTGGCAGGCACTAATAGATCCCACAAACAGGCTTACAGGCATGGCCTTATTCATTTTATGTTGTCCAGCATATAATAATATGCCATTATTGAGGCTACAGTATGTATTGATTTAGTTTTGCTACAAAACAAAGTTTTCTGTCTTTTTACAAGTCTGTTTGTGGGATCTGTGAGTGCCTGCCATTTTCTCTGTAGGTTATGAGCACCCAAACCCCACATATTATTGGTGAGATAATAAACTTATTGATTTTACGCTGGGATTTATTTATTTAATTAATTTTTTTTTTAAACATTGACTTTTCTCCACTTCAGAAAAAAATGAAAATCAAGGGATGTGCATATTTTTGAAACCCACCCAGAGATCTGATTGTAGACTCTATGAAGAATAACCAGAAACTTTTAAAATACCCTCTTTCCTGACTTTATTGCTATGGAAGACTGTTTTAAGGATGGAGACTGTCCTGACAACATGAATTACTGCAAAAGCTTGAGTGGAATGTGAACAAATTAAATGTAAGTATCTTTTATCACCAGCACAGTTACCAGGTATTTTGATGACCTACCTCCTCGTGCTGGATGTTATTCATTACACTCTACAATGTACTGGACAAATGTATCTAATAGAACTTGCATTTAGATTCTTACCTGCAAGGGAGCAATACACACCATGAGTTCCAGGATATCCAACAGGCCAGCTGGACAGATCTCATGATCCATAGATATTTAGGACTGTGCAGTTCATGGCCAGTGACCCACATGTGGAAAGAATAAAGTTGTCAGTGACCCTTATTTAAGGTTATTCTGACGTTTTTCAATTTGTTTGACCAAACATTAGGGGGGTACTTGCACACACCAGGGATTAGAACCCCCACTGAAAAATCATGGCACTCACTTTTATCTTCATGTAATAAACCACAAAGTTGAGGGTTCACTTTTGGAAAAAAAAAATGATACACAGACAATAGCCTTATCAACCATAATAAACTTTAGCTATAAATTCAGGGAGAACCCGAAGGTGGCCATACACAGACCAATATTATTATACAAAATAGTGCAAAAGCCTTCGATTTCGGTCGCCTCGTTGATGGGACAGGATGAAAAATTTCTATGGCTCCTGAACATTGGCCAAACATTACTGATGCTTTCTCAGATATTCTATTGTTTTTACCTGCATATGTGACAATTCAGCTCTTAACATTTGTAGAGAGAACAAACGAACTATGTCAGTAAAGCATTAACCAGTTCTTAGCTCATAAAGCAATCTTTGAAAGCACGGTGAATAATTTACTCTCCTATACTTCCCGGGAAGCTGAAGGCAGCAAATGTGCACTCACTGTAACATATCTGACCTTCAGTCTATCCACCTTTTAATTGACTTGACCCCACAGTCTGGGAACCACTGCACTTAAAATATAGCAATTGTGACATCTACAGCTCCTATAATTGTGAAATTTGCTGCTCCTTCAGAACAATAGATCTAAGTACCCAGGGATATCTGTTTCCTTATTTAATGTTGTGCATAGATATTAATGTTCCCAAATTGCTTTACTACACCCAAGCACGTTCCTTTGAGACACATCATTACACAAGTTATCATATTCAGGTATATCATAATTTCTGATAGAGTTGATTTTCCTACTGTGCAGTCTGGAAATTAAAATTAAATCATGATGTTCCATGTTCAATTTTCTAATGTTCTAATATTGTGGTTGGTTTCCAGCCCTGCCAATTTCAGTGATGCATGTCTACTAGCCAAAGCCATGCTCAA
Organism: Xenopus borealis; assembly: GCA_024363595.1. Taxonomy (NCBI): domain Eukaryota; kingdom Metazoa; phylum Chordata; class Amphibia; order Anura; family Pipidae; genus Xenopus; species Xenopus borealis. The sequence goes on along the minus strand of CM044444.1, from coordinate 6,453,437 downwards.
AAGTTTCCACCTGTATATCTCCTTCCTACTGCCCAACTGCATCAAACTCTCTCCAGAGGCTGTCCCCTTCCCCCATATCCCTTTGGCCATATATGGCTTCATGCCACCAGGCATCCAGGCTCCCCACCATTGATTGCCGAGGTGGGCCATGCATACTGGAAATCATTGTGATCCTTGTGGCCATTAAGCACCAGGAAGTCTGGACACCAGATGTAACATAGCCAGACATTGTGGAGGAGGATTAGAGATCTGCACAGGGAGGAGTTGGGATTTTCAGTGTCCTTTCATACTTTCATATGGCTCTGTTTTTATTCAGATTTATCTGAAAGTGGGCTAATCTGAGAAGGTTGTTAATGCCAAAATGCAAATCAATGCAAATGCTAAAAAAGTTTTTTTAAACTTTGAGCAAGAAAATATAAGCGACTGTCTGGGTGTCCAAGATCACTTTCAAAATTCAATACTTACTGTATATTATTATATATATTATATCTTCAAACTGGAGCAGACAAAGTTCCAGAAAAATCTGTTGAACAGAATGAAGACCAAAGGGAGGGGGCAGTGGAAGTTGAAGGTGAAGACAAAGGTCAAAAGAAAGAAGAAACCTAGGGGAACTATGGTAGGAATAGAGCCATAGTGAAGAAGAGCAGCATAGCAGAAGCCAAGAGTATTAAACCAACTCTGTTGAAAGGAAAGAAAACCAAATAAGACAAGAAAGATCATATAGGGTTCACCAGGGTGGTAAAGTAGTAGATAACAAAAACAAGGGGAAGTAGAAGAAAACCTGAAACTAAAGGAAAAGCAAAGGGAAAGGGAAAGGAAAGGAGAAGGGGAAAGGAAAGTGAAATGGGAAACTAAAGGGGAAACAAAAGGGAAAGGACCTGAAGAATAACTTAACAACTGCATGGAAGCAGTACTACTATATGCAATAAAACTTTTAACAAAAAGCTAAATATTTTGTGTAATTATTATCTCAATAATTCTCAGTGGAGATTTTTTTTAATTAACATGTAGGGGATTGTTTTAGTTTAGGCAGTCACCTAATGTGCTGGCCAGCTAAGTGGGTCTTAATATAGAGTTTTGGACATCCAAGTGTGGTGCTTAGTCCATCTAGTCACCATGAGAGGTTTCTGCCCTAACCCTTCTGCAGATTATCTTTGGTCCTATTTACAAGTGTTATCCGGTTTTTGGGCTCCTGCCAGAGTTTGGCTGTTGATCCGGACAATAATGTTCAACAATTGCAAGTTTAACACCCTAAAAATGTACTTTACATTTTCTTAAATCAAACATTTCACTTAGCACATTAATTACAGGTTTTAGATCAAGGCCTCATAATTGTACAAAAAAAGATTTGATGGAAAAGGTTACTGACAATCTCTTCCTTCAAAATCTTTCATCTGGAATAATTGCATAATAGAAGGTTACGATGCCTGTCCTGGGCTTGGGCTACAGTGAGTTGGTACAAATAAGGCTGTTTTCCTTTGAATATTGTATCAGAACCTCATCTTCAGTAGCCTGAATACTGTATTTGATTCACAATGAAGACAGAAGTTGTTTGCGTGTTGCTGTTCCTCGTTGGGGTCAGTGCACGTGTGAAAGGTAGGATTAAGAATGTCTTTCGGCATTGATTTATTCTGTCACTGTTGTACAGTATTAAGGCTTGGACTGCAAGAACGTTAGTAGAATTTTAACCCTACATTGGGGTGAAAGTGTATAGGTGAATGGGAACCAATAAGGGAAGTAAAATAACAGCATGCTCAATGTCACTTAGGTAGTGTCATATATCCTGGTTGGGGGTCCTGTTTCATTGTTTCCACTAAATAATATTTATGTATTCAGCATCAGTGTCTGACCCATATCCCTCAACTTCTCAATGTGTAGTTTATGCCTCTTCATACTGCAATATTTTTCATTTTGCTGGCGGGTCTATAGTTACTCCTAGTTTCTCCACTGATCATCCCCTGCACATGATTGCAATGCCAACATATATTTTTTCAGTGTTAAAAGATTCTAATTTGCCTGTTTCCAACTTTTTTGATCTGGTTGTTGGGCATTTTTCACCCTTAACATAGGAAAAAGTGGATTGACTATGAGGCTTCAGTTCAAGCATTCAAGCATATTTTTATTGCTTATCTTTCTATTCAAGCCTTAGTTTACTTACTATTCATCTTTAGTGCTGTATTCTAAAGTGCTGCCTAGTTAATTAACCTCTACCAACCATATGGCAGTGGAAATTCCAAGAACAGGTGCAAATTGTTCATTTGCATGAAGCTAAAAGTTAATTTATATATTTATAAAAAGATATTGCATAAAACAACTCATATATCATTAAAACCTTGCTTTATGTAAATAAACCATTTTCATAATAATATACTTTTTTAGTAGCATGTGCAATTGGGTAATCATAAATAGAAAGTTGCCATTTTAAAAAATAAGGACAGCCTCCTGGGATCCTATGATTGAACGGTGCACACAAACATATCAAACAAACTATAAAGTTAGGTCACATGAGCCAATTAACAGACAGAGTTGTGTCTTTTGCTTCCACACTTCTTCCTGTTAAGGTTAGAGTTGAAATATTTCTGGTCAGGTGATCTCTGAGGCAGCACACAGACCATCACGAAATGGTGGTTCAAGGCAAGAGATGTAAAAGGGCAATATTTACTTAAATATATATACCAGGTTGGTAAGATTCTTTAATATGTCACTTAAAGGACAAGGAAAGTGTAAAATTGAATAGAAATGCTGTATTTTGTATACTAAACATAAACATGAACTTACTGCACCACAAACCTAATCAAACAAATAATTTATGCTTTCAAAGTTGGCCACAGGGGGCTGTCATCTTGTAACTTTGTTATACATCTTTGCAAGACCAAGACTGTGCACATGCTCCGTGTGGTCTGGGCTTCTTAGGGATCATCATAAATTATCAAAACAGGGAAACAAACAAAGCTACTTGAGTTTTGCATGACTCGGAAGTAAGGCTCCATCTGCTGTTCATAAGTATGATTGTTTTGGGACTGTCTGACAATTCCTATCCACAGCAGTAAATGAAGGGAGAATTTCACTGCATAGAGCCAGGTTTCTTATAAAAACAGAACACATTTTTAAATTAAAGTATATTGGAGATAGGTTTCTTTTTCATTAAAGAAAGTAAAAATGGGATTTTTTTTTTTTGCCTTTACATGCCCTTTAAATTGATATAAAATCTGTTGCTCAAGTATTCATTTTCAGGTATAGTTTTCCTTTAAGGCAGGTTGATCCATTTAAAGGCAATGGTAGGAAGGAAGACTGAAATGTATTGTATTTTTAATGACATGATGTTTTTTGTTACCAGAAGTCATTCAAGAGGACAGTAATGAGAATTGGGGCATGTGCCCCAAAGAGTATCTTCTTAAGCACCCGGAGCTAAAAGTACAACTAAATAAAATGAAACTATTAGACAAACAATGCAAAAATGATGATGGTGGAGAAGGTTGCTTTGATGATCATCCAGGGGAGCATCACAAGAGACACATCAAGCTGACTGGCATGGAACACTGTGCTACAGATGGAGACTGTACTGATAACATGATCTGCTGCCAAAGCCCACATGGAATGAAGTGTATGAAGCCAGTATTCAGTAAGTACCTCAAGAGCAAACAGAAACAAACATTTGTTAATTTTGATTGTACTGGTCCATGACACAAGACTTAAAATCCAGTGCAAGGTACAGAGCATATTGTTGTGCTGAGAAAGGGAGCCCTGCCATGTCACCTTGGATTCCTGGAGTAATCCTATTTTGCACTTCTGAACACATGGAAGAGGGTGTTCCAGGGTTCTTACCTATTGTCCCTTCAGAGAACAAATGGAACAGTTTAATTGAATCCAATTTGAATCCCCATGCACAATATTCTCATATCTTTATTCTATTATTTTTAACATTTATCATGAATATTATTTTATTTCATAGCTGATGAAGACCTAAAGAGGTTTTATAGAGGAGATGAAGAAAGCAATCAAAAGGAAGAAGATACTGAACGTGATAATGAAGAGCATATGAATGATGCTGTGCATAGAAAAGTTCACGAGATAGAATCAGAGCATGGGAAGGGCCAGAGGAATGTAGTTCAGAACAGGAAGGGAAACAGAAAAGTAGCAGAGAATGGGCAGCCTCACAGAAAAGGTGAAGAACATGAGGATCAGAACTGGGAAGAAGAAGAAAATAGACAGAAATATGGGAAAGGTAAAGAGCATGGAAAGAGTCACAGGAAAGGAAATCAGAACAAGGTGGGGATTAGGGAGAGAGTAGAGAATCAGCAGAACCAAATAAAATTTGAAGAAGTGGGTGATCAGGACTGGAAAGAAGAAGATAATCAACTGGGATATGGGAAAGGAGCAGAACATGAAGGGGGCAGTAGGAAAATTGTTCAGTACAAGAAGCATCATAGGGAAGGAACAGAGAATGTTCAGCGTCAAAGAAATATTGAAGAATTTAATGGTGATAAGTGGGAAGAAGAAGAAGATGAGCAGGGATATGGGAAAGATCAAGAGCATGAGAAGGGCAACAGGAAAGTAGCTCAAAACAAGAAACACCACAGTGAAGGAGTAGAGCATTGGGATGACAACCGGGCAGAAAAAGCTAATGGACAGGAATATGGGAAAGTAGATGAGCATGAGAAGGGTTGCAATAAAAGAGCTAACAGCAATAAGGGCCATAGGAAAGGTGCAGAGAATGGGCTCATAAAAGGTGAGTACAGGGATAATAACTGGGAAGAAGAACAGAACAGACAGGGATATGTGAAGGTTAAAGAACACGCAAAGGGACATAATAAAGCACAGAATAAGGTGGGCCACTGGGAAGGAGCAGATAATGAGCAGAGTCACAAAGAAGTTGAAGAACATGGGGATCAACACGGGGAAGAAGAAGAGAACAGACATGTTTATGTGAAAGGCGATGAGTCTGGGAAGGGATACAGAAAAGGAGTCCAGGGTAAGAAGGGACACAAGGAAGGAGAAAATAATGTAAAGGGCTATGTGAAAGGTAACAAGAGTGTAAATGTCTCTTGGAAAAGTAAAGAGAATTTGAAGGGCAAAAAGAACCAGGAGAAAGATAGGAAGGATGAAGGAAGAGATGAAAATGAGCAGAGGAGAAGATTAGATAAAAATGACGAGAGTGATAGTGAAGAGTCACATAGCTCAGAAAGCAGAGAAAGAGTGGGCAGCTTAAAGCAAAATTAATCACATAAAATTAAAAATAATAAGCAGGGACACTGTTTTCGTCTCAGAGGAGACCCAACCAATAAAACCTCTCCCTGAAACTTGAATGTCTTAGTCTAAAATCCAGCACAGAGACACCTAGTTAATGTACAAGAAACACAAACAATAAAAATCTGAAAAAAGTCTGTTTGTTTTTCATCATTCTGTAAACATGGCATAAATGACATTTTACACGTATTCAGTATCTTAATCCAGGGATGGCCAGATCATGTCTATCAGTCTTCAACGTCAGCTCAAAGTTAACAGGCTGTCTATCTCTGGTTCAGTCTATTGGTTTAATCTAGTCTTCACATCCTCCTGAAGCATGGAAAAGGCAAATATGACTGATTTTTTGGGACAGGTTTTGGGACAGTCTCTTTCCCTATTTTTACCTTAAAACTTGGTCATCACAGTACATCTATTTTCAATCTCCAAATCAGAGCAGGCCTAATAGGGTAATGTAATAAATGTGACAAAGTTTGTATCAGGCCTAGGGGTTGATAACATCCAACAGATCTGAATAAATGGAAACGAAAACAGAATATATTTATGTATAGTACTATCAACGATGACAGACATTGGACCTGTTACCCAGAATGCTCAGGGCCTGGAGTTTTATTTTGGATAACGAATGTTTCCATAATTGGCATCTTCATACTTTCAGTCTTCTAAAAAAAAAAATGTAATAAACCCAATAGGCTGGTTTTGCTTCCAATAAGGATTAATTATATCCTAGTTTGGATCAAGTACAAGGTACCATATTATTATTATTACAGAGAACAGTAACGTAACTGGGTGGGGGCGGGCCTGGGTGCAGGCCGCCCAGCCGTCTTAAGAAGGCTGCAGCGAGGCAAAATCTGCCGAGGGGGCCCTGCTGGGGTGCGGACCCTGGTACACTTGCACCCCCTGCTCCCCTGGTAGTTACGCCCCGACAGAGAATAAGGAAATAATTTTTAAAAAATTGGTTTATTTAGATAAAATTGAGTTTATGAGTGTAATTCAGAGCCCATACCTGTAAAAAGGTAAGCCTGTTTCCAACCTCTCCCAACCTGACTTTGCCAGCTGCCATTACCTATATGCCATCCCTGTAACACTGTTAAGGCTGTGAAGGGCCTCACTAAGTTTTGAACGACATAGGAGGCAAAAACCTAAGATACATACAGGTTAATGTAACAGCAATTCTAATGTTTCCTCAGGTCTAGTAACCCATACAGACCAATGATATGTTTGCTTTCTAAGTAATGTAACTGCCTTCTTTTGATTGGTTACTTGCACTTGTGTGGGCAAGAGTGACCTCTAGCGGTGACAATCAGAGTTTCATAACAGCAGAAAATTGTTAATCTTTCTCAGGTCTAAATGATAACCAAGACCACTAAGGGTCAGGCAGAAGAGTCACCTGCCTAGGGAGCAACGATGGGGGGCACTGGGCAGGTACGTTAAAGGGTCTTCTGCCTACCCCTAGTCCAGGGTGTCATGCTCCTTCTGCCACTCTTTCCTAGTTCCGGCCCTGGTATATATATATATATATATATATATATATATATATACTGTATATATGTACAGGACCAAGGACATCACTCTTAGGATTTTAAGTAAAAGGAAAGTTAAACTAAACAATTAGGCTGGAAATTTTGTACATGATGTTTTGTGCTTGTGTACCAGCCCAAGGCAACCACAGCCCTTTAGCAGTAAAGATCTGTGTCTCCCCAGTAGATGCCCCAGTAGCTCCCCATCTTCTTTTCTGATTCACTGATTCACATGCTCTGTGCTGCTGTCACTTACTGAGCTTAGGGACCCACTCACAATATACACCTGATAGTGTCATAGAAATATAGTCAAAATATACAGTACACCTGATAGTGTCATAGAAATATAGTCACAATATAAGGCTGATTTGTCATTAATACACATAATTAGAAACATCAAAATTTAATAATCAGCAAACCTGTAGCATCAGCTTATATTACAGCCAGGGAAGCTCATTTTCTGCTGCTGTTGCTGCTGGATAATTAGTGACGACCCCTAAGCTTAGCTTCTCAACAGCTGCTCAGAGCCCACTGAGCATGTGAGTGTCACAGACACTTTCCAAGATTGTGACCCCCTGTGACAAGTTTGAAGTCCTGGATCATTGCTGCTATTGACAAGCTGAAACTTTAGGCTGGTGTAATAAGTTTAGTACATTAAATGTGACATTTTTAGCCCTATTCATTTTTAGGGTTTGGTTCTCCTTTAAGGAGTTGGCAAATAAAAATTTTAATGCAAAAGAAAAATGTATTACTCGACATTTCTGTCATGTGACAGAAATGACATTACTATGCAACAATTAGAACTGATGACTTTTATTGATAAGAGCCAAAGGATATAATGTACAGTACAGGATATCCATGGCTCTTGTGTAGCATATATATACAGTATGCCTGCAAAATTGCAAAAAAAAAAAATGCATCCACCATAATAAGTAAGGCACAAATATTTGCACAAATAGGCATACGTTGGCCTTTTAAGAAAGTAGCAGCACATGACATATACATCCATCAACCTCATGTGGTACAAGTTGTGCAACATTCAGCTGCAACAGATGAACGTATCCCTGTACTTAGAAGGGTTGTCACCTTTCCTGTCACTAAAATCTGGGAAGTAGTGACGTCAGAAGTAAGGTGATGATGACACCAGAGGATGGAGCTATGTAGTAACATAGTAAGTTAGGCTGAAAAAAGACACACACCCATCAAGTTCAACCTTTTAACTTTTTTTTTACCTGCCTAACTGCTAGTTGATCCAGAGGAAGTAAAAAAAACCCATCTGAAGCCTCAGAGGGGGGGAAATTGTCTTCCTGACTCCAAAATCGGACTAGTCCCTGGATCAACTTGTCCTATGCGCTATCTTCCATCATCGTATTCCCTCACTTGCTAAACACCATCTAACTCCTTCTTAAAGCTATCTAATGTATCAGCCTATACAACCAATTCAAGGAGAGAATTCCACATCTTCACAGCTCTCACTGTAAAAAAAAAACCCTTCTGAATATTTAGGCGGAACTTCTTTTCTTCTAATTGGAATGGGTGACCTTGTGTCAGCTGTAAAGATCTACTGGTGAATAAAGCATTAGAGAGATTATTATATGATCCCCTTATATATTTATACACAGTTATTATATCACCCCTTAAGCACCTCTTCTACGGCGTGAACATCCCCAATTTAGCCAGTCTTTCCTCATAGCTAAGATTTTCCATACCTATTACCAGCTTAATTGCCCTTCTCTGTACAATAATGTCCTGTTTGAGTGATGGAGACCAAAACTGTACGGCATATTCTAGATGTGGCCTTACAAGTGCTCTATAAAGTGGAAGAATGACCCCCTCCTCCCGTGACTCAATGCCCCTTTTAATACAGCTCAAAACCTTATTTGCCCTTGATGCTGCTGACTGGCATTGCTTTCTACAGCCAAGTTTATCATCTACAAGGACTCTAAGGTCCTTTTCCTTAATGGATTTGCCTAGTGCAGTCCCATAAAGGGTATATTTTGACATCCCAGGTGCATGACTTTACATTTATCAACATTGAATCTCATTTGCCACTTAGCTGCCCAGATTGCCAAGATCCTGTTGCAAGTGCCACATCATGGATAGAATTAATTGGGCTGGATAGTTTTGTGTCATCTGCAAACACTGATACATTACTT
>CM044444.1:6375471-6417928 GCA_024363595.1 Xenopus borealis | reverse complement strand
CTGCATGAAGACAGAATGAAGAGAAACAGATGCTGAGAGAAGAATAGTGAAGATAAACTTCAATAAGAACTTCATAAGAATTTTTAATTGATTGTATTTAGAAAATGTTGTAGTTCATTATGCTTAAGCTTATATAAAATTTTCATTTTCAGATCATTCCCCTTTAATATACATTATATGCTGTATGTATCAGAAAATCTCAGCCTAACAGAAATCCAACATTGGAGTTTATTCCATTAAAAAAATATATATATAAATAAATAAACAGATCCTGTTAGGGAACATGATGTGGCTGTACTGTAACCTTTCCCTGAAAGGATTGCTTCACAAAGAAACAAAAAACTAATAAAACTTTAATTCCAAGAATACATTTAAATCTTTATTTCAACAAAAAAAAATGGTTGTGTTTCCATGAACTTTTAGAACATTCCAGCTTGTGATTTAATGATGGGTTTCAGGTTATGATGTCATATTGCACTGCTGAAACAAAAGAAGTGTTTGGTTAGAGAAAAGGTTACAGAAATCATCTCCCAATGCTAATCCTTGATAAGGAATAATGACGTGAGGACTGTGCACCTCCAGCCCCTTTGGTTTAGTATAAATACTCCTTCTAAGCAGAACATCTCCATTCTCCGGTGTATTGAGTCCCATCTGACTTGAATCACCATGAGGACTGCAATTCTTGCCGTGTTCCTGTTCATTGCTGTGGCCGCTGCGAGTGTATTACGTGAGTATCAAACTGTATTGCCTAATCCATCTAAAAAGGATTCTCCATGCATGGTACTCTGAGAAACTTATCCTAGAATAAGATATACTTTTGAGTCTACAGTGGTTCCTTCCCGTTTAAACAGGGTACATTTCCCTGTAATTAAGCCTGTTTAGTCATGTTTGGAGCATCCATAACTAACTATGTGAGCTTCAGTTATATAATCCATATTTTTTGCAAAGCCGTGGTACTTCCATAATGTGCTCCATGAAAGGTTCCAACCAGGTTGTACTGTATTATAGTAGCAATATCAAAATGTACTGAATGTTGTTGGAGGCTAAATAAAGTCATAGGTTTAGGGTGGAGGTCTCTCAACATCGTATAAAAGTAAACAGAGCATTGGTTCTTAGCCAGTTGGTCGGGACCAAAGATTAGGCCACCATGTTTGGAGTGGGGAACCTTGACAGCCCTCAGTACAGTTTTCTAAACCTAATTTTTGGTTTGCATGCTGATTCCCAAAATTTGCTTGGGTAAAGATTAAGAAACACTGAACCAGTGGTTCCAATGTACATGCAAGTTTGTAGTTGAGTATAATTGTATTATTGTATGTCTTTTAGGCTTCCTGGACTATTGTCTTATGTTATTGCTTAAATCTGCAAATTGTGATGCAGTGCTGTGCTACATGTTGGTGCTAGTGATGGGCGAATCTACCCAGTTTCGTGTTGCCGAAAAATTTGCGAATTTCCAGCGAAATTCACGAATTGGCGAAAAAAATTTGCGAAACGAGTCACGGCACCTTTTGACGCGTGTCGCCAGGCGAATTTTCACTGGCGTTTCGCGAATCGCGGGAATTCACTGTGAATTCGCCCCTGGCAAATAAATTTGCCAATCACTAGTTGGTGCTCTAAAAAATTATTAATAATAATAATATTATTTAATATAATTTAAGAATAATATTTTGAATGCAATATGAACATTTAGAGACTAGTGATGCATGGCAGGTAGATTAGTCCATAATAGCCAGTCACATTTTCATTATTCTAAACTGAGCTAGACCAATTAAAGATAACAGGTGATTTGTTGTTAATACTAGACTTGATCAGTGTTAACTATTCCCAATGTAAACTACACAAAGCAAAGATACTGCAGAGTAAGAGTTGAAATCAAACTTTGTCATTCAAGCACAGGATACACAGTAGATAACAGATAAGTACTACTATAGTTTATATAAACAAGCTGCTGTGTAGCCATGGGGGCAGCCATTCAAGCACAGGAAACACAGTAGATAATATATATGTTCTGAAGAATATCATTGTATACTACAGAGCATATCTGTTATTTGCTGTGTATCCTTTCTCCTTCTTCAGTTTTGAATGGCTGCCCCCATGGCTACACAGCAGCTTGTGTATAGAAACTATAGTAGAATTTCTGAAGCAAACACACCAGTTGTACTAGCACAGGGCAACACTACATTATTTTGTCATTCCAACACTTTATTTTTTTTTTTTGTATTACCGGTGTGGGCCTGGGTTGAGAAAGGGCAGGTTGGAAATGTTTAGATCTGCATATATCTGGTAAGAAGTAGAACTAAAAGAAAATCAAAGCAAAGGAAACTTATAGTCTCTTATATAATATCAGCAGAGGTTTCTGATAAGGCAGAAGATGGAAAGAGAGGGATGTGCCTTGGAGAGTTTTTGGAGAAGCACCCAGAGCTCAAAGAAAAAGTGGAAGAACATTTCCAGAAAAAGAGCAAGAAATTGAAAGATGACAAGGACGGAGAGGGACATTCTAAGCACTGCTCTCACCACTCCAAACGGCCAAACTGTACATTGGATGAGGACTGCACTAATAACACTATATGCTGCAAGACCCACTATGGTGCAATGAAGTGCAAGAAACCTATATTTTGTGAGTATCTTTTTACTCCATTAGCAAAATGAAAGCCAAATGCAAATTGTCTCAGACTACATCATACTAAAAATTAATTTAAAGGTTAACAACCCCTTCAAATAAAACCAATTTGGGCTCTATTCCCTTCTGAGGCCATGAGGGGATATGGTCCTCAGTCTATATATCCATGACATCTTATACATAGCAACTGTGTCAGATTAAATTAACTGAAAAATGTTTATCACTTGAAAACTCATGGAGGAGGTTCGACTTGAGATTCAATTAAATGCATTTCACTGTTTTTCTTGTGAAATCTCAATTTAAGTCCTCAAATCAAACCCCATCCATGAGTTTTCATGTGATAAAACTTTTTCTCACTGAACTGAATCTGGACCATTTTTTGTTAAAATGTAATATCTGTATAAATGTAATATCTTCTGCAATATCTGTATGTTCCCTCCATACCTGCATTGTAATCAGTCCTGGGGCAGGGATGTTGCATCGCCTGTATAAAACACTTCAGAATATGTCAGCCCTGTATAAATAAAGGACAACAATAGCAAGGGCCTATAGACCAGAGTGGTCTTAACTGAGTTAGTTGCAATAAGTTCCAATGAAGGTTTAATCAGATAAGAACATTTTGCATCAAGAATAAGAGCTGTGCCTCTTTTGACTGAAACCCTTTTTCCATCAATAATTTTTGTTTTATATATTCCAGCTGAAAAGGACCTTACCTGGTTACATGATGGCAAAGGACATGGGAAAGGACAAGAGCATGGAAAGGGACATGGGAAAGGAGAAGAACATGGAAAGGGACATGGGAAAGGAGAAGAACATGGAAAGGGACATGGAAAAGGAGAAGAACATGGAAAGGGACATGGGAAAGGAGAAGAACATGGAAAGGGACATGGAAAAGGAGAAGAACATGGAAAGGGACATGGGAAAGGGGAAGAACATGGAAAAGGACACGGGAAAGCAGAAGAGCATAGAAAGGACCATGGCAAAGGGAAAGGCAAGGAAGTAGAAACAGTTACTGAACAGGTTAGGCAAAAAAGATCAAATGAACAGCACAAGGGAGAGCCTAAAGGAAAGCATGAGGGAGAACATAAAGGAAAGAATAAAGGAGAACATAATGGAACGGATAAGGGAGAGCATAAAGGAAAGAATAAGGGAGAAGAGCATAGAAAGAACCATGGCAAAGGGAAAGGCAAGGAAGTAGAAACAGTTACTGAACAGGTGAGGCAAAAAAGATCAAATGACCAGCACAAGGGAGATAATAAAGGAAAGCATGAGGGAGAACATAAAGGAAAGCATGAGGGAGAACATAAAGGAAAGCATGAGGGAGAGAATAAAGGAAAGCATGAGGGAGAGCATAAAGAAAAGCATGAGGGAGAGCATAAAGGAAAGAACAAGGGAGAAGAGCATAGAAAGAACCATGGCAAAGGGAAAGGCAAGGAAGTAGAAACAGTTACTGAACAGGTGAGGCAAAAAAGATCAAATGAACAGCACAGGGGAGAGCATGAGGGAGAGCATAAAGGAAAGAATAAAGGAGAGCATAAAGGAAAGAAGACAGGAGAACATAATGGAAAGGATAAGGGAGAGCATAAAGGGGAGAATAAGGGAGAGCATAAGGGAAATAATTAGCCCTAAAGAATATCATAATAAATGACATCTGAAGAAATATGTAATAACCCCCTCAGCCCCATAATCCTCTAATCAAAGTATAAGCAACAGATATACAGTTTTCTGTTCATGCAGAATCAAATTCAGAGCATTAAAATGGCAAAACAATGAAAGTCTGTTTGTACTGTTACTGTCTCAAAAACAAATTTTCTTCTGGGATATGAGAACAACAGCAAAATAAGAAGTTTGTGAGCTAGACGGTAGATGCAAATTGTGATAAATCTGTAGTTTTCCAAACTTGTAGGTTCAAGCACAAATATTTAATCAGGTCTCATTACTGCAAAACACTGTTAAAAGGAAATTCAGATATGTCCATATCCATATCCATATCCTGCTATAGTTCTGTTAGTATCTAAGCGAGCCTGTAAGCATTCAACTCCAAATCTGCAGGTGAACATCCACCCACTCAGATAAATGTTCATTGAAAAAGCCAATACATGAAATTATAGGCCACCCTACAGCAATATTTCTCTGTTTCTTGTGTTATCAAAAACTAGGCACCAGGTTCAGTTAATGCAGTGGTTCCACAAGGTTCTGTTCTTGGTCTTTTGTTATTGTCCTTACACAATTAGTCTTTGGGAGATCTTATGATGATGATAGCTATATATATATATGTATACACCCCTGTATTAACACTTTACACTGAGAGTCAAACAGTGTCGGACTGGGATGCCAGGGGCCCACCAGCAAACCTTAGACCAGGGGCCCAACTTTCCAAACTATAATTCCTTCTCCCCTCACTTATCCTCTTTATTCTCCTATTATTTTAGATCTATTTACTATACTCTATTCTTCCATTATTAAGCCTCTTTCTCCACATATAGAAATAGGGAATGAACAAGAAATAGGCCAAATTGTTAGAAGCAAGAGGCCCACTGACACCTTGAGTTTTTCTGGTATCCCTGTGGGCCAGTCCAACACTGGAACCAAATATCAAAGTGCCTCATAGCAATCTCCAACTGGATGGAGAGTCTCAAACTGAGCCTCACTACAACTGGACTGATTACCATTCCACCAAAACCTGGTCCACCATCTCCCACATCAACTCAGCACATTATCTACATCAGTATTGCTTTAGAAATAAAAAAAATTAATACAGAGATAAGACATATGGAAAGAAAAGAAACTACAGCTAAGAATAGATCAAGATAGGAAACTACAGAGATATGGCATGGGGATTAAGGAAACTACAGATACAGATACACATAGATATGAATAATGTGAGGGAGGAAACTAAGAAGAGGTGACATAGGGATAAAGATATGACACATGTAGAGACAGGAAACTACAAATATGATTAAAATATGGAAGGAAACTAAAAAGAGAGGACGTGGACATGTGGGCAGGGCACAAACTATGGATAGGTAGAAGGGCACTGCCCTGGGCCCCCTAAGTTTTTGTGGCATTGGGGACCCAGCCGTGATGCACGGACTTGTTCAGCCAGGCCCTCCTGCTGTCAGAGAGCTGCAGACTTTGGAAGGGAGCTCACATGCCGGCATCATCTTCATGCTAGCGGCTTTTCTTTACTCCTGATTGGTCGCTGAAGTCCATGGAAAGCTGCATGGGGATTGGAAAGGATGGAGGGGAAGTTTTTTTTTAATTTTGGGGGGGCTGGCCATTAATTTTCTTTAACTTGTGGGAGGGCAATGGCCACAAATTTTGTTTAAGTTGTGAGGGGAGGGGCCACCAGGGTTTTTTTTTACTAGTGGACTTTTTTTTTTGACCAGTTGATTAAAACAAATGAAGTGCAATTTAGGTTACAGGCTGTACCTGCTTAAATAGTCATCATCTGATGTGGTGGCATGGTTTATAATCCTTTTGCCAAAAGTGTTTCTACTGTTTCAGCGCTCATGTCTGTGTGGCCTTTTTACTGTGGGGTAAGAGGGGTCTGGGGGGTGGAGCCCACGTGGTCCAGAAAATGTTTTGTTGCATGGGGCCCCTCAATTTCTGATGGTGTATATTGTGCAACAGTAGAGGTGCTAGGCACATACCTCTTTGGTCTGCCTACCTCTAGTCCAGAATTTCTTCCACAAGTGTGGAAGGGGGCAAGGTAGCCAGCCAGGTTGCCTAGGCTGCCTGCTCAGTTTGGCCAGTCTCTGCATGGGCTAGAGAGGAATAAAGAATACAAAGATAGAACACATGGAAACTACAGATAGGATAGCGGTAACTACAGAAATGACACAGGAGAAAATACACTACAGAGATATGGCACATGGTGGCACAAGAGAATATAGATGTGATACACGTAGAGACGGGGAAATTACATATATGGATAGAGTAGAAACTACAGGGACACGACATGGGGTAGAGAGGAACCTACAAACATATGATAGATGGAGACAGAAAATTGCACATATACTGTACATAAGGTTGACAGGAAATTTAAGGGATGTGAGAAAGGAAAATATATAATATTGGGTAAGAAATTATACAAAAGGACACAATGTTTCACTTCTAGAAAATAATAAGCAGCTCCATTTACAGAAATGAAGCTGAAATCGTAAAATTCCTGTGTGCACAGATATTAAAAAGACACCTGAATCCACAGGGGGACACAAACAGATAAATAATCAGCATTAGAAATGAAAAAAAGACAGATTTAATGGAAATCATACCACTAGTAAAACTAGTCCACTTGATAATTTCTATCCTAAATGAAAAAGTGGAAAATCATTTCACAAAAACCCCACCCACATTATAGTTTATTCCACTAAAACAATAGCAATACGTTCCTGTGATATGGAAGGACTCTTTCCCTGAGGAACCTCCCAAAGCAAGACTTGAGTCAACGGAAAGACTTGAAAACTTAAATTGATAAAGTTATTTATACTTTCGAAAAGATAGAGATAAACCTGAAATATCCTGAGGTTCACCTTGATTTAGAAACATCAATTCTTCATCTTAATTTCATACGATTTGACGTGTACTTTTTTTTATTTGTTATATGTAATTACTTTTGCAAAGCAAGGAAAATAAAACATTATGGAAAAAAAAAGAACTTGGTTCAACACCAACAGTAAATACTGTTACGCTTTATTCCAACTGTTGTTTTTCCATGACAGTTTAGAACATTCCAACTTGTATGTTAATACTGGGTTTCAGGATATGATGTTATAGCACATTGCTGAAACAAAAGCATTATTTGATTAGAACAAAGGTTACTGAGAACTTCTCCCAACGATATTCCTTGATAAGCAATAATCCTGTAAGGTCTACCTGCTACTGGTCTCTTTCATATAAATAAGTCTTCCGCTATTTAGAAATCTAAAGAGAACGTTCCGACTTCTGACCTGAAACACCATGAGGACTAAAATTCTCGTTGTATTGCTGTTCGCTGCTGTGTGTACGAGTGTGTTAGGTGAGACGAAAAACAAATTATTCAATACAAAATTCACTGTTCTGTTTGTTTTATTTTTGTTAGAAATACTAATCCATAATGTTAGATTTTGCAAAGTCTTGGTAATTCCATTATTTGCACCATGCAAGATTTCAAACAGGTGGTCCTAAAATAGGCAATATGAAAATATTTTCAATTTAAGTAATTAAGTTTTTTTTCCCACTGAAACTAAGTTATGGAAATCTTGAAGAGACTCAATTTAGAAAAAAAAAAAAACCCAAATTGTAAGAACTTGATCACTTTAATTATTAATCTATTTTTTAAAATTCAGCTTGTTAAAAAAATTCAGGTATGGGATCTGTTACCTGGAAATTCAGTATCCAGAAAGCTCCGAATTACAGGAAGACCATCTCCCATAGACTCAATTTTAATAAAATAATTCACATTTTTAAACATTATTTACTTTTTCTCTGTAATAATAAAACAGTCCCTTGTACTTGATGCCAAGTAAGATATAGTTATTCCTAAGTGGAGGCAAAACAATCCTGTTGGGTTTATTCAAAGTTGAAATAATTTTTTAGTATAATTAAGGTATGGAGATCCAAATTATGGAAAGACCGTTTATCTGGAAACCCCCAGGCCCCTAGCATTCTGAATAATAGGTCCCATACCTGTACTATAAAATAGCTTGAATGCTGAAAAAACACCTCCATTAATTTTGATATTTTCTTGGGGAAAGAAACTGAATTTTAAGGGGTGGTTCACCTTCAAATTAACTTTTAGTATATTGTAGAAGGGTCAATTCTAAGAAAGTGTTCAATTGGTCTTCATTATTTATTTTTCATAGTTTTTTAATGATTTGCAATTTTCTTCTGATTCTTTGCAGCTTTCAAATGGGGGTCACTGACACCATCTAAAAACAAATGCTCTGTAAGGCTACAAATGTATTGTTATTGCCACTTTTTATTACTTATCATTCTATTCAGTCCATCTCCTATTCATATTCCAGTCTCTTATTCAAATCAATGCAGGGTTGCTAGGGTAATTTGTACCCTAGAAACCAAATTGCTGACACTGCAAAATAGAGAGCTGCTGAATAAAAAGCTAAATAACTATAAAACCACAAACAATAAAAAATGAAAACCAATTGCAAATTGTCTCAGAATATCACTCTCTACATTATACTAAAAGTTAACTCAAAGGTGAACAACCCCTTTAAGAAATATCACTTTTTAATTTCATTTTGCAACATGATTTTCTTGAATAGCAGCCAAAACTCAAGTTTGTATTTCAATACATTTGCTCTTGAGATTTCTCCCATTAAAACTGGACTTTTTCAAGTTACCGTTTACGTCTGTAAATTGTTATAAACTGTACTTTTTTGTTGACTGCATTTTAAAAACAAAGGAACAATTTATTTAGTATTTATTCAGAACTATTCTAGATCTGTAACAGCTAACAAGTGATTGGTTGATGTGGAGTTCTAGACTAGGCCAGTGTCTGCCACTGTTACAGAATTAGCACAGTTCAGTTTAAAATGAAGCTATCTAAAAATTATATTATAATAATAGAATTAAACTTCATTATTAGTTTGAATCCAATTGGACTTACCTTGTCCTGCATTGAAAAGGGGGCAATCAATGGTTTCATGATGCAATGAGATGCATGTAGTGCCAAATAATATACAATTTTATCCTTTAGGGCTCCCTGGAAGGAAACAAATACACATGGCTGTGGAAAGGGATTGAGGTTCATATATGGTTTGAGGTAGACCCACAACAAAAGAAAATTAAAGCAAAGTGAAAATTAAAAATGATGGTGGAAATTAAAAAATGAATGTGGAAACGTACTCATTAGGAATTAAATCTTATTTAAACAGGGGTTTCTGATAAGGCTGAAGATGGGAAGAGAGGGATGTGCCTTGGAGAGTTTTTGGAGAAGCACGCTGATCTGAAAGAAAAGTTGGAAGTGCGTTTCCAGAAAAGGAGCAAGAAATGGAAAGACCACTCTCACCACTTGTCCAATCTGCAAAACTGTACATTGGATGAGGACTGCACTAATAACACTATTTGCTGTAAAACCCTATGTGGCTCAATGAAATGCTTGGATCCAATATTTTGTAAGTATATTTCAACCCCAGTGGCAAATAACTCTTTTTGTTCAGTGTTTAAAGTTTCACGAAAAAAAAAAAGTTACTTTTGGCAGATTGTCTCCTGCTCCTCAGATATTCAAAATGCCTTTGTGTAAATGGTAAATGAGAAAGACTTGTGCCGGCTGGAGGTGCAAGTGCAGGTGTACAATGATCTCGGCTGCCCATATTTATGGCTGCATTGACTTTTTGAAAGACATGAAACATTTTTATACAAATGAAAATCCATAGGGAATATGTATGGTTTGTAGTGATGGGCGAATTTATTTGCCAGGGGCAAATTCGCGCGATTCGCCGCTGGCGAATAAATTCGCGAGACGCCAGCGAAAATTCGCTGAGTCGTGCAACGCTCATTGAAAACAACACGACAAAAACGACACGACACGAGGCGCCGAAGTTGACGCGACGCGCGTCAAAAAACGTGCCACGACTCGTTTCCCAAATTTTTCCGGCGAAACTGGGTAGATTCGCCCATCACTAATGGTTTGGAGAAAGGAATAAGGACCATCTGTTTCTTGATGTAAGGTTAGCTTTATTGTTATTATAGAACTACAATAGACCTGCTGCATTTCTATTCTCAGCACATTTGCTTTTGGTCTATGACCTACAGTATTGAAAGAGATACTGTCATGATTATTATTTCTAAATTACACTGTTTACACTGCAAATAATTCACTCTACCATGTAAAATTTTATTCCTGAACCAACAAGTATATATTTTTTAGTTGCAATATTGTTGTGTAGGCAGCTATCTCAGTTCATTTTGCCTGGTCATGTGATTCAGGCACTTCAGAATGGAACTGCATTCAGGCAGGTTATTGTTCCACCTACTGTACTCAATGTAACTAAAGGAGTTGCAGTGGGACATGGATTTATACTATTGACGGTTGTTCTTATATCAATTAGGCAGCTGCTTTCTGGTTACCTTACCATTGCTCTGTTGATGGGCTACTTGGGGGAAGGGGTTGCTATTACTTGCATTGCAGCTGTGAGTGACTGAAGTTTATCAGAGCACAAGGGGTACCTGGGAAAAGGACAATAGGTCTAGCCACATGTCTTATTTTTAAAAAAAAAAAGTTTTTTATTTTGAAAAACTGATTTAGTGCAGAATTCTGCTGGATCAGCCTTATTTCTGATGTTTTTTGAATAGAAAATATGTTTTCCTTTGACAGAATTCCTAATATAGCTGAAAGCATAGCAAGGAACTTGTAGAAGTAGAGGGAAACAAAAAACATTTTGATAAAGTGCCTTGTTCAACCATTTTTATATATCATTCCCCAGTGTCTCAGATTCTTTGCGTAATCCTGGCAGACCTAGAACAAAACAAAAATGAATGCAAAGTAAAAATTTGTATCCCAGATTTGATAATTACTCAGAATTCATAAAATCTTTTACAGAGGTTTCTGATAAGGCAGAAGGTGGGAAAAATCCTACTCATGTCTCACACTTGATCTCATGTCCTGGTGTGAAGTAATATCAAATAGAGTTATCTCCCAGGGGTATAACTATCTGCCTTGACTACACCAAGAGTAGCATCAGCAGTGTCTGGTTCCTAAGGTAAGAGTAGACAAAGAGCTCATTTATGAGTCACAAGTGCTTTTGCAGTTGTATAAACTTGCTGCATGAAAAAATTCAATTCATAAAAGGTTCTTGTATCCAAAGCTGCTCCTTGCAATTCCATATAGGTCTGCTCAATGCCGGACGCTAGGGCCCATTTACAACAGAGAAACAGATATAAAGCTCAATGTCTATTTGCACTTTGCACTTATTCTTATTTATAGAGACACCTGTACCTTGCACCTGCCATTGGTATATGAGCCCTAATGTTTTGTTTATTAGTAGTGGTGACTTCTAAAAGAAAATTCTTTCGCTTGATATTTCCAGCTGAAAAGGACATTAAATGGTTACACAAGGATGACAATGACAAGAGTCGCAAAAAAAGAGAAGCCGAAGGTGAGAATTTTAATTAGGTACTAGCACTCATTTGCAAAAAGCACATCCGAACGATCTTGTTTTTTTTTTGCAGTTAGCACCTTCCCCTTCATAATATATAGTACAGTAAACAGTAGGCTTGACTGAACACCTTTTCCAACCAGAACCACTGCTCAATATCATTCACCTGTAATGGAATTGTCATTACACAACCATGTCAAAAATATAGAAGAGAAGCTGAAAGTGGGAATGTTAACCTGACCAAAGTCAAGAGGAAGGACAAGGAAAACTACCTGCACAAGGGGAAGAAGCTACCAATGGTAAAAGACAAGGAAAACAGCGTGGAAAGGATAATAGAAAAGGAGAAGAGCATGGGAAGGGTCATAGAAAAGATAATGAAAGAGACATAAGAAAGGGCAAAGCAGGGGAGGAGACACAGGGAAGGAGCTATGCATGGGAAGCTTTGGGGGAAGGGGCAGAACATGGAGAAGGAAATGTGAAAGCAAAAGTGCGAGGAATGGTGTCTAGGAAGTGACAAGGGCTATAGAAAGGAATGATGACGACGATGAGAAAAACAGTATACTGCCAAATGTTGTCTGTTACAGATTTTTTCAATTCCCTTTTTAAGCATTATTTATCGGCCCCAAGTGTCACAGATTGTTTGTTGTAATCCTCACAGTCATAAATATGATTGTGGAAGGTGAAACTATTTCATGTACAGTGGGAAGTAGACCTACAACAAAAGGAAACTAAAGCAAAGTAAACATTGTATCCAGGATGTAATATTTAGTCAGTATTAATTAATATGTCTACAGAGTTGTCTGATAAAGCAGAAGGTGGGGAGCGAGGGATGTGCCTTGGAGAGTTTTTGGAGAGGAACCAAGAGCTCAAAGAAAAGATGAAAGAACATTTCCATAAAAAGAGCAAGATATGGAAAAATGACAAGGGCAAAGAGGGGCATTTTAAGCACCACTTTCATTACTTCTCCAATTTGCCAAACTGTAAAACAGATGATGACTGCACTGAAAACACTATATGCTGCAAAACCCGACATGGCTCAATGAAGTGCATGAAACCAATATTCTGTAAGTATCTTTCAACCCCTGTGGCAAAATGGTTTCTTTTATTCAGCTTTTAATATCTGACAAAAATATATTTCAGCCAAAAAGGTCCTTAAGTGGTTAAATGATGATGATGATGATGATGAAGAAGAAGAAGAAAAGAGTCGGGATGAACATGAAGGTGAGGATGGGAATAAAACCTAAGGCCAAAAAGAAGAAAGGCATGAGGGTAAGAAAAAATGAGGAAAGATCTAAGTGGGAGATGGTTTTCAGGAAGGGACTGAGCATGGGAAGTGAAATGGGGTAGGAGATAAGCATGGGATCACAGAAGAGCATCAGAAGAGCATGAAATGGGCCACAAAAAAGGTTTATGATAATGATGGAGGAGTGGTATAGTACCAAATGCTGTCAGATTTTTTAAATTCCTCTTTTGAGCAGTGTTATTTAACGGTCCCCAATGTCTCCGATTGTTCTTTGCAATTTACACATTCATACATGTGATTATGAAAAGTGAAACTCAGTCTTTTATCATGGTGAGTAGAGCTACAGCAAAAGAAAATGAATGCAAAGTAAAAATTGTATCTTATGTTTGATATCCTCAATATTATTTAAATCTGATGAAACTGAGGTTTCAGATAAGGCAGAAGATGAAAAGAGAGGCATGTGCCTTAGAGAGTTTTTGGAGAAGCACCCAGAGCTCAAAGAAAAGATGGAAGAACAATTCCAGAAAAAGAGCGAGAAATGGAAAGATGACAAGGACGGAGAAGGACGTTCTAAGCACCACTTTCTCTACTCCAAATTGTCAAACTGTACATTGGATGAGGACTGCACTAATAACACTATATGCTGCAAAAGCCATTTTGGTGCAATGAAGTGCATGAAACCAATATTCTGTAAGTACCTTTCACCCCCAAATGCAGAATAACACCTTTTTAGCTTTTAATCTTAAATAAACCATTAAATATGACTTTGGGATAATAGTCTCTTGCTCTTTATGTGTTTAAAATCTCTTTGCTTAAAGGGAACATTTTAATTTCTAAAAAAAGTGTTGGCTTTATAAATGTTGATACAAAACATATGGGCACAGATTATTTTCCCCAGAAAAACTGGATTATCTTGATATTTGAGTTTAGTAGAAGCTGCCATGCTACTGTGGACAATGGCAAAAATGATTGCCCAATAGCAAATGGAAAAGCATAGGTACTGAGAAAGGAAATAAGAGCATCACCCTTTGAAAATTCTACCCATTCCTGGAGAGAAACAACATCAAATACAGTTATTTCCCAGTGGTATAACTATCTGCTTTGACTCTACTGAGAGTGGCTTCAGTAGTGTCTGGTTCCAAAGGTAAGAGGACCTTCAGGGATTTCTAAACTCTAATAAATTTGATTTAACTCAAAATTCGATTGGGGGTTCTTTATTTAAAAAAGTATATCTTAAAGAAGAAATTTTACCGACCCGACTGACCCGGATCAAATTTGAAGTTTTTTTCTCGAATGTCAGGAAGGATGCAAATATCTTCAAATTGGTCACTTTATCTCTCCCATTGACTTATACATGAATCCGTCAGATTTTAGATGGTGAATAGTCGAGCTGGAATTCTTACAGGGCCAGAGTTTGATAAATCTTGAAAATCGAATTCGTTCTTCATCCAGTATGGATAATTCACTGTCGAATTCAAAGACAGTTTTGATTATAGAAAAAAATTTAAAAATTCTAATTTGAATTTTCGATTAAACCCTTAATAAATCGGCCCGCTAATGTATGCATCAAAAGCAACTTTGCAGTGGTGCAAAGTTTGGTACAGTTGTTACAAGATAAACTGCCATTCATTAAAGGTTCTTGCTTCCAAAAAAAAAAGCTTCCAAAGCTGCTCCTTGCATTTCCTTATAGATGTTTACTGGACGCCAGATGCCCCATTATAATAGTTGCAAAGGGCAATGTATCTTAATCCTAATGTATTGCTGATCAGTAATTAGAGTGGTGACAGCTGTAGGAACATCTTTTCCACCAACTATTTTTGTTTGATATCTTCCAGCTGAAAAGGACATCAAGTGGTTACACAAGAATGACAAGAAAAAGAGTTGGAATGAAATAGAATCTGAAGGTGGGAATGCAAACCTGTAATTGGTAAATTAACCATGATGTATTGTATTATCAAACATGTAAAGGGACATGGAAAGAGAGCTAAGCATGGGAAAGGTAACAGGAAAAAAGTGGAGCATGGGAAGAGTCATACAAAGGAGCTAAGCATGGACTGGGCATGTAAAAGAGGTTAAGCATGGGAAGGGTCACGGGAAGGGAGAGGAGCATGGCAAGGATCATGGAAGGAACTAATGTGGGAAGGAGAAATAACAAAAGATCATTGAAAGGGTCATAGAATGGGTGGTGATCTATGGGAACTAATGAATAAGAACTAAGAACTAATGTATTGCCATATGCTACTACTTTGTAATTCCATAGTTAACCATTGATGTGTATCAGACCCAAGTGTCTCAGATTGTTTTATGAAATCCTCACAGCATATGTCTCATGTGGTAGGAAGAAGACCTATAACAAAAGAAATTCAACAACGTAACGTATCCAGTATTTGTTATTCCTTGCATACTAATTAATCTTATGTCTGCAGAGACTTCTGATAAGGTCCACGGTGAGAAGCTGGGGATGTGCCTTACAGAGTTTTTGGAGAAGCACCCAGAACTTAAAGAAAAGGTAGAGGGGCATTTCCAGAAAAAGAGCAAGAAATGGAAAGATGATAAAGGTGGAGAAGAACATTCCAAGCAGCATCACTCTCACCTCTCAACAAACTGTATGTTGGATGAGGAATGCAATGATAATACTATATGTTGCAAAACCTGGTCTGGTGCAATGAAGTGCAAGAAACCAATATTTTGTAAGTACCTTTTTAACCTCAGAAGCAAAAAGGGATTGTGAGATAAAATGTTAAAATGGCATTGGATAAATTGTCTCCTCTTTAGATGTCTCAAATACCTTTATTTAAAGGAAACATTTTACTTATCCTTTTCCTCCTTTCAAAATGCAAAAAAAAAAATACATGCAAAGCTCAGTGTTTTTTTTCCCTAGAGCCACCTGTAGCTTGTACAGTACCTGCCACCTGTAATGAGTTAGATGGATGACTTTTAAATAAACATTTTTTTCCTACAAGAACTTTTGCTTGATGTCTTCCAGCTAAAAATGACATCAAATGGCTACATGATGATGACAAAGATAAGAACCGTAATAAAAGAGAAGCTGAAGAACCCGGGGAGGAAGCTGAGCATGACAAAGTAGTTGTGAAAGTAGTTGAGCATAATAAGACACAAGGGACAGTAGAAGCACATGTAAAGGGCCATCGGGAAAGAGAAGAACATAAACCTGGAGAAGGACGTGGGAAAGGATTTCAATATAAGAAGGTGCACCACAAAGGACCTATCAAAGGGGAAGCCCAGGTAGATGAAACATTTAGCATACAAGGATTAAATAGAAAGACAAAGGGAGTCTAATGGAAAGCCTCAAAGAAAGCAGAGAGCTGAGCCCAAGGACCACAGACTGTAACACACAAGGAATGAAAGATGGCTGCAATTATTGTTTTGATTAATGTAGAAAAAACTGACCATATTAAAATGTTAAAACAAACAAAGTACATTTGAATTGTCATTGTCTCAAAAAAACAAGTCCTCTAGTGGAATGTGAGCACAATGGGGATCTAAGCAATGTTTTGTGCAGCCTCCTGAAGGTTTTAGAAAAATGAGAATATGCCCTGTTACATAATACCATAGACAGCCAATAAGCATTCAGTTCCAAATTGAAGCCTTATGGGAACCTCTGAATGGGTGGTTCACCTTTTAGTTACATTTTAGCCCATTATAGAATGTCCTTTCCCTAGCAACTTTCACATCGGGCTTCATTTTTTATAGTTTTTGAAGTATAGTTTCCTTCATCTGCCTCTTCCCTGCTTTCACATGGGTGTCACTGACTCTGGCAAAGCAAAAAACAAACAAAAATAGGATAGGCTACAAGAAACAAACAAAAATAGGATAGGCTACAAGAAACAAACAAAAATAGGATAGGCTACAAGAAACAAACAAAAATAGGATAGGCTACAAGAAACAAACAAAAATAGGATAGGCTACCATCCTATTGTGAGTCTCACTTTTTATTATTTAACTTTCTATTCAGGCCCTCACCTATTCATAATCTAGACTTTCATTCAAACCCCTGCCTGATTGCTGGTGTAAATAAGACCCAAGCATCCTGATAGCTTCTTAAAAACCAAAGTAGAGAGCTGATGAACAAAAAGCCAAATCGCTGAAACCACATACATAAAAAAAGACCAACTGTCTCAGAATATCAATGTCTACATCATAACTAAAAGTTAATTTAAAAGTGAACAAATCCTTTAAGGCTATGAAGTCAACATAACTTATTAAGAGTATTAAGGCATTGCTATAAGGCATAAGTGGATCAGTTTTGGAGTAAGATAAGTCTTCATGCTTGTAGACTATATTTTGGTGACCTGAAGTTGCCACTGAGACCCGAGGAATGGCAGCAGCATATAAAGGATTTCTTTACCATAAAAATTGTCACTTTGTTTGCATGGCCTGGCATACTACTTCATGGAATTATTATATCTTAAAGGGTTTCTGTTATTGTTTTTAACAAAATACATCAGTTAATAGTGCTCATCCAGCAGTATCTTGCAGTGAAATACATTTTTGAAAACAGCAAAGAGATTTGTTTCATATCTTATTTCGAAATTTGACATGTGATATACATGTTAGTTTCCCAGTCACACTCAGTCATGTGACTTGTGCTCTGATAACCTTCAGTCACGCTTTGTTGCTGCACTGCAAGGTGGAATGATATCACCCTCCCTTTCCAACTAGCAGCCCATCAGCAGAACAATGGGAAAGTAACCAGATAACAGCACCCAACACAAAATAACAGCTCCCTGCATTGCTATAAAATACTACCATGTCGCACCTAGCGGTAGATATGAGAATGGGACACAATAGTAAAATGCCTGGCCACCTAAGTCAAAACTCCTCCAATAACATTGGTGTCACATTTGATATCCCAAAACCCAGAACAAATGCCAAGGTTCTGGTCATGGATCATGCTTCTGCCCACAACAGACACTTTTCACTTTGGGAGGAAACCTCATGCCACCAAGTCTTAAAGGAAAAGGAAAGTGAAACTAAAGAAGTAGGTATAAATGTTGTACATGATGTTTTGTGCTTGTGTACCAGCCCGCAGCAACCACAGCCCTTTAGCAGTAAAGATCTGTGTCTCCCCAGTAGATGCCCCAGTAGCTCCCCATCTTCTTTTCTACTGATTCACTGATTCACATGCTCTGTGCTGCTGTCACTTACTGAGCTTAGGGACCCACTCACAATATACAGTACACACAGGGGTAAATTTATCAAAGAGTGAAGTTCCGCCACTACAGGGAAATTCCACCACTCTCCATTCTTTTCTATGGGATTTTGAAAGGCCTGTTCATCAATGGGTGAAGTGAAAGTTCACCCTTTAATAAATACGCCTTTAAAACTCCCATAGAAATGAATGGAGAGCGGCGGAATTTCCCTCTAGTGGTGGAACTTCACTCTTTGATAAATATACGCCTAAGATTGAAGTTCCACCACTAGAGACAAATTCTGCCGCTCTCTTTGTTCTTTCTGTTAGAACAGGCCTGATTACTCTACTTTCAATAGGTGTTTATGGTACATGCTCCTACCTGTGGACAGGGAGTGGGGGATGTGATGGATGTGGGTGGGCCAGCAACACAGTGCACAAAATTCTTTCAAATGCCCTCACTAGCAGTTCCCATAGGTTCCAGTTTAACTTACACAAAAATACTTATACTTGTAACTGACTCACAATTGCCTTAGGGGTTCTACTAACTACACTAACCTAATTCTGGGGCTACACACTGACTTTTCTGCCTCTCAGGCAAGGTGTTAGATAATCTACCAGCTCTTAGCTAACATCTAGTAAGGACAGTTCCCGCCACCTGGGCCCAGGCAGAGAAAGCACCTACTTCAAAGGTCTGTACTGTCAGTAGATGCTCACAAGGCCATGGAAACAGTAAAATGGGTCATGGAAAACAAATAGCTTGTAAATATAGCCAAAATGATAGATATGGAAAGTATAATGGAAATGGACCATGGCAAGACACATGGGAAAGAAAAAGAGCATATGAAAAGTTATGGAAAAGTATGGAAATGGTCATAGGAAGGTACAATAACAGGGAAGGGGCAAAGAAAAGATCTATGGGTATGATGGCAATGATTAAACATTGAAGGAGAGATTACAAAAGACCTGTGAAAGGAAAGAACTGGAAAATAAAATCCCAGCTACTGATGGAACTATCACTGAAGAAGGGAATCACAAGCAAGATCACAAGGTGGAAGCTCATCAAATAGAACCCAAGGGAGATGCTGAACTGAGTGGGGCATGGATAAGTAACTGAAAACAGGATATAAAGATAAAGATATAAAGATATGTGGGAAGAGTTTACTACTGAGAATGCAAAAAAGAAGTTGTACCAGCAACATACAAAGGATTTATTGGCAGATACAATTCCCTATCAAATGAGATGGTCATTGAAAAGACCAACAATTTAAGTATTGAGAACATTCCAGTAGGAAAGGCAATCTGAAGTTTTGAGTGTAAAATTTAATGAAAAGCTGGTCTCCAAGTTGGCTTATTTCATTTTTATTTGCCTTTCTCGTTACAAACATGAGGGTAGCATTACATTTCTGGATAATCCTGAAGTCAATTAGTAAAAGTTCACCCACGTTTTATCCCTTTGTGCAAAGGAAATTCTTCTACACAGGGGAGGGGTTTCTTTTTCCATAAGGCGGCCATACACGGAGAGATCTGCTCGTTTGGTGATGTCGCGAAATGAGTGTATTTCTCTCCGATATGCCCACCTTGAGGTGGGCGATATCAGGCTGATCTGATCGTAGGCCCTAGGGCCCAACGATCGGATCAGAATGATGATGATAGGGGCGGTGGGATAGCGGGACCGCATCAACAAACAGATATCGATCAGGGAAGCTCATCGGAGGGCCCCACTCGTGTGTTTGCCTTTCTTTTTTTGTGAACTTAAAACTTCTGTCAAAAAAAGTCTGCAGGATTAATGATTAATTTCAAAAAAGATAATTTAAAAAGAAGAAAGATAAATTGGTGAGACTATTCTGCATAAAATCTCCCTTGAGCAGAAAAATTAGGTCACAAGTTTGCTTAAATTTCAAATCTGAACTATATTAGCTACTATATAAGCTATAACCATTTGTATAAAAGATTTCAATTAGTAAAACACTCATTTTAGAAGTTTCCGCCTTCCCTACTGATAAATATTACACACCACTAAAACCAGCAGTCTAGCAACAATCTGGAGGACCCAAATGCAAGACAATAATGTGAGAATTGTCCATAAAAAGAGGTAATACCTACAACCACCTCTGGCACAATGAGTCCTCTAAAGTCCTTGGGCTCTAGAGATACAGAACTGATAGCCTTCTGGATAGTTCCAAAATACCAAATGCGATAAGATGGGTAAGATGAGTCCAGTTCATCCAAAATGTCTGTTACATAATATTCTCTCCCTTCTCTCTGTCCTGTACCCATCTTCATCCTTTATTGTCTTTTGGGATATATGACATGTATCTAAGTACGTTTGTTTGTTCTGTGGCTTTCAATAAGTATAAATATACACACACACATCTGAAATATGGATAGATACAAGGGGTGCTTTGTATGCATCCACAAATAATTCTTGAGGATAGCCCTTATATTTGATCTATAGGACAAGTCATGGTGGGTCTAAAATAACTTTACATTTTAGTTGTATGCATAACAATGGCACCTTAGCAAATGGACAATGGATCTTTACAAGATCCCATACAGGAGCCAACACCACAAAGACAGTATTAAAAAGATTTGCGTAACAAAAATCCTAAATTGCTTTAACCTTTTGCCACCATAAAAAAGGGCAATGTTATTTTATTATTGTGATCCTAAGAAAACATTCCAACCTCATGAATAAATTGCAGTTTTCAGTTTTGTGCGTCATATTGAATTGTGCAAAAAGGCGGATGATTTGATTAAAAGGTTACTGATAATTTCATCCATTCAAATTCGACGATGTGGAATAAACTGAAAATGCAAAGTTTACGTGCCCTCCCAGGACACAAATCCCCTCAACTTGATATAAAAAAGCTTTCTTTCCTCTATGAAACTCACCAGAGCATTCACCTTAGGTGATTTGGGTCACTCTCATCATCAAATAACCATGAAGATTGAAGCTGTGGCCCTGTTGCTGTTGGTTGTTACCATCAGCACATTCGCAGAAGGTAAGATATTTCTTTTTCATGTTACGTTTCATGTTCATTTTTCATGTTAATTGTTCGTGTTAAAACTAAATGCAGTAAGAATAATGCAGATGCTAGAGGTGTATTCAGCACTGTACTGATGGATCCTTCCATGACACTTATTAGGTTACTCCTGGTGTAAATGTTTGACTTTGCATGTGCCGAGGAACCATCATTTTTATATGATAATCTAAGACCATTGTGTAATAAAAATGCAGGGGCCACTGTGTCATATATTGATGGGGCCACTGTGGCATATTGTGTCACAAAGCTGTTCCACGATGGTTGGTTCGCAGTGCTGTCCTATGCTGGAAGTTGCTGGGAAACCATTAACACTTTAAAGGGCACCAATCACAGCCAAAATCAAACACATATTAACAACCTGACCAGTACAGCCTAAACATGTTTAATCAAACTACATATACAGTTTTTTGGAAAAAAAGTTTTTAAAAAATCCCATACTTTGTCAAATGTTCTCTCACTGAGGGAATCCATACTGTGACTACAACATGCAAATGAGTTCACGAGCATGCTCAGATTGTAGCACTGCCCTGATTATTCTACCCACAATGCCTAGCTTTAGTAAACTCTAGAAGTATCAAGAGAAGTGCAAACACCAACTTCCACAAGGTGGCAGCACTAACACAGAAGTTTGGCTGATTTCAAAATAGCTTAGAAGGTTTATTAGGCAAGCAAGGAATTTCAACTGAGCAT
Organism: Xenopus borealis; assembly: GCA_024363595.1. Taxonomy (NCBI): domain Eukaryota; kingdom Metazoa; phylum Chordata; class Amphibia; order Anura; family Pipidae; genus Xenopus; species Xenopus borealis. The sequence goes on along the minus strand of CM044444.1, from coordinate 6,396,078 downwards.
GTGCGAGATTTCAGAGCTACAGTTGGCTGTGAAGATATAGGTAGGAGGAGTCAGTGAAATCCAAGATGGCTGCCTCAGCTAGAACTGCAGTGGAGATAGGGGAGATTTTGCAGAAGGTATAGTGAGCTGAGGATTTACTTTATACAAACAATTCTAACTGTTTTAAAAATCAGATTTCTTGAACTTTCACATAGTGTATTTACTTAGTAAATCATTTTAGTTATGATTGGTGCCCTTTAATGTTCACAGTGAACTTGGGGGACTTACTTTGCAGACAGGAGAAATTGGTATGTATGAGATTTTAGTGAATCCCGTGTGGATCCAAAAGCAGGTCTAACTATTCTAACATGTGGGGTGCCTAAAACTTGTCACACAGCTTAAGAAATTTGCACCACATTCTGTCCCATCCAGGGGTTTAACTACAGAAGAAGCAAACACTCTGGCTGCAGGGGGGCCCAGGAGGTTTAAGGGCTCCATGAGGCCTTAATTCATATACAGTTTCCATAAATTTTGGTAAAACAAGTCCACCCCAACACATTTTGGGGACCTGAAAAATAATTTGCTGTGGGGCCCAGTAATATCTAATTACACCACTGGTCCCATCACCTTTATGTGAACCACTTCAGCCGCTGACTAAATGCATAAAAGGTGACACTAAAGATGCATGTATCCTTAAAATGTTGGAGTGATTTAATCCTCCATGTATGGGAGAGAAGGAAAGAACAGGAGAGAAAAGTTGAATAGGCAAAATGGTAAAATAAAGTGTACCCCTTTCTGTAATAAAGTACAGTAAGGCACCTATAAATATAGCATCTCTCTTTGTAGACAACTATGTTCACAGAGTGATCAAGACAGACAGAAAGAAAGAACCATATGAAATTTCAACTTGTACTGATAGGGCAGCAAAGGATAAAATATTGGAAGAATACTAGCCAAAATGAGGCCTGAAACAAACAAAAAAACATAATTATATTTATTTCTCACCAGATGCCTCCAACGATGAAAACAGTGAGAAGAAAGGGCAGTGCCCAACGGATTTTTTAAGGACCCACCCAGAAATCTTAGAAAAGTTCAAAGATAATTTCTTGAAACATGGCCACAAATGTCAAACTGGTGAAGGTGGAGAAGGGTGCTCCAAGAAAGGGACCCATGGTCAAAAAGGGGAGCACGGACGTAAAGGGGAACATGGACATAAAGGGGAACATGGACATAAAGGAGAACATGGAAATAAAGGAGAACACGGCCCACCAGGGAAGCATGAGCCAAAAGGTCAATCAAAGCACTCTCCAAACTTAAGCAGTCTGCCAAGTTGTGCCAAAGATGAAGAATGTACCAACAGCACACTTTGTTGTGAAACACCATGTGGAATGAAGTGTGTGAGAGCAGTATTCAGTAAGTACCTTCAGTAACTAGCAGGAAAACATGTCTGTAGGGAATATTCACATGCATAGAAAAATATTGCTTCTGAAGAATAATCATTCACCATTTACCTTTAGTTGGTCTACAACAGTGTTTTAACCACATGTAATGTCAGTGTTGTTTATAAGTGCCCCTTGCCAATCACTAAAGCTCTTGTGGACTCATTTTTCCTAATATATAGAGCCTTGTTAGCAAACAAGTGGTAGGTTGGTTACCACCCAACTGGGGGCCTCTACTTGGCTCTACTGTAGAAGGCATCAATGACTGGTGAAGTGAAGGGAGTGTTAAATGTATTTTAATGAGAATTTGGAAAGAAAATGATTAAAGGAGAACTAAACCCACCCTACTAAAAGCCCCCTAAACCAGATGTTGCCCCCTCCCCTTTCCCTTCCAGAGATGTGCATTAGTTTACAAAAAACCTTTGAAAAAATCTGACCCTTAAAGGAGAACTCAACCCCCCACTGATAAAAACCCTATCCAGTACGTACATAGTCTCCCCTTCTTGATCCCCCCAGGTGATAACACCAGCTTTGTTTCAGTGGCCGTTGGCACCTGATGACCTGAGGCAGCAGCCCTGGTGCCACCACCACCCCCGCTCCTTCAACTTTCAGCGTCGGAAATGGTCCAGGAGGGGCCGCATTGCTAGTGTAGTGATCGCAAAGGGGAGTGCGGGTTGGCTCGAAACCAACTGACCCTCAGGTTCCGTGGGTTTCTGACTGGCCTGCACATCACTATATATATATATATATATATATATATATATATATATATAGTAGACAGTGTTCCATCCAGTAGGTGGTTATGCAGAAAAAAAATTAAACACAATTCAACTAGTTCATCTACTGTGCGTCTAATTAATCAGTAGTCATTCAATCCTTGGGGAGCAAGGGTGCCATGTGCTCCTGGTAAGTTCACCAGGCCATATAGACAACATGATCAGTCCTACACTTCACTTATGCTTGATTTTAAATTTGACACCGGTGTGAAATATGCCAAATACACTTGCTAGAAACTTTGTAGTTATAAACAGGAAAAATATTACTGCCACATATCAGATACCTTTAAATTAATGTAATTTATTGTATTTCCATTAAGCTATTTTACATGTTACATGTTGTAGGTGAAGAAGACCTGAAGTTGCTTCATCATCACAATAAAGAATCCAAACGTGATAAACGTGAAGCTGAGCAAGAAACTAAAAATGTAAAGGCAGAAGAAGGACAAGTAAATGGGGAGGGAGATGCGGAAGCTAAAGAGAGCGGCAAGGGGGCAGATCCTGAATCTAAGAAAGATCAAGAAAATGGTGAGAAGGAAGGTGAAGAGCATAAAAATAGCCATGGAAAAGCGAAAAAGCACGGGAAAGGGAAAAAACACAAGAAAGTTGAAGGGGAGGGTGAAGAGAATAGGAATGAAGAACAGGGAGAAGGAGATGGGAAGAAACATAAGAAAGGTAAAAAGCATGGCAAAGGACACAAGGAAGGTGAAGAGAGAGGGAATGGAGAACAAGAAGCAGTAGAAGAGAAGAAACATGGAAAAGGTAAAAAGCATGGCAAAGGACACAAGGAAGGTGAAGAGAAAGGGAATGGAGAAGTAGAAGAGAAGAAACATGGAAAAGGTAAAAAGCATGGCAAAGGACAAAAGGAAGGTGAAGAGAAAGGAAATGGAGAACAAGAAGAAATAGAAGATAAGAAACATGGAAAAGGTAAAAAACACAGAAAAGGACTTGGAGATGGTGAAGAGAATGGCAATGGAGAACAGGGAGAAAGAAAAGGGAAGAAACACGAGAAAGGGAAAAAACATGGGAAGGCACATGGAAAAGGAGAAGATCGAGAGAAGGAACACAAAGATGAGTCAGTAAAAGGAACAGTAACACAACAAACAGAAAGTGTCTTAAAGGAATGACAAAATAATGCTGTATTGCCCTGCACTGGTGAGTTTGTTTCATAAACACAACTATAGTTTATATAAACAAGCTGCTGTGTAGCCATGGGGGCAGCCATTCAAGCACAGGATACACAGTAGATAACAGATAAGTACTACTATAGTTTATATAAACAAGCTGCTGTGTAGCCATGGGGGCAGCCATTCAAGCACAGGATACACAGTAGATAACAGATAAGTACTACTATAGTTTATATAAACAAGCTGCTGTGTAGCCATGGGGCAGCCATTCAAGCACAGGATACACAGTAGATAACAGATAAGTACTACTATAGTTTATATAAACAAGCTGCTGTGTAGCCATGAAGGCAGCCATTCAAGCACAGGATACACAGAAGATAACAGATAAGTTCTGAAGAATCCCATTGTATACTACATAGTGTATCTGTTATCTGATGTTTATCCTGTGCCTTTTCTCCTTTTTTCAGCCTTGAATGGCTGCCCCCACGGGTACTAGTGATGTGCAGGCTGGCCCGATACCACAGAATCCACAGGTTTACCCGAGGGTTGGGCGGATTTCCTTTTTTATAGACACATGCCTGCTCACCCCGTCCCATTTGTGACACCATCGGTGGGTCGGTGCGGATCCATAAAAGGAACCAGGAAGTGGAGAGTGGGCTGAGGAAGGGCAGGTTAAGGTCATGTGAGGGTCGAATTTTACCTGACCTGCATATCACTAATGGCTACACATCAGCTTGTTTATATAAACTATAGTAGAATTCCCGAAGCAAACATGTCAGTTTGCAGCATGACAGTACATTATATTTGCATTACTTTAAAAGGCCATATTTTCTGTCACTATGAAAAAAAAACCATGATTAATAAAAATGTCCCAAAGTGTAACACCAGTTTGTATCGTTATTGTCTATTGGTCAACCCTTCTGAAATAAAAAATAACAAAATGGTATAGAGGTGATACCTTTATTGGCTAACTAATATAATCAGAACATTTTAGTTCCTTTTTCAAGCTGATTACAATGAAGCTGTGGTGTTCTCTGGTATATATATATATATATACAACATTCAGCTCATAGATCAAATAACCAATAAAAAAGAATATCAAACTGTGTGTGAGGTGTCAAAGTCATTTACAAGGGGATCTGCAAGAGATAGACAGATAATGTGGGTCAATTAGACTGTAAATTAGGGCTGAATTATTGGAGTGTAGAATCAAAGGAATTACAAATGATCTCTTAGTTTATATCCAGACATGTTGGTATTTCTGCCCTGTGCTGTCCTTTGTTAGTCCACATAATTAGACATAAATCCAAGTCCCAGGTTTAGTCATTTCTACAGAGAATTGAAAGTTTCCATTAATTTGTATTCTCATACTTTTTAGATTATCTGTTTTAAAATTGCCCATAAGAACCAAAATTCCTAAATCCTTTATGGATTTATCCTTTATCATTATTGTCTAAAAATCGAGTTGTTTAATGGCAAATAGTACAGCCTCTAAGGTACCTCAAAGCTTTAGGTTATGAAGGCAGTGGTTTAAAATGGTGCGGAAAAAAACTTCATATAATGTATAAGTTTTAAAAGTGGGGAAACTTCATAATCTGGAATAGTGTTTAGGTTCAGATCCAAATAACCCAACATGCAACACAAATGGAGACAACTTTATCTAGATGTTTGGGCAGTAGAATGCAGATGCAATGTGATGTAAATAAAATGAACTTTGCTCCACATGTTTAAAGAAAAGCATTCACTTAGATTCCAGGTCATAAATGATAATTGAAATTATATATAAAAAAAAAAAAAACAACTAAACAGACAAACTTAAAGCAACTTAAAGGACAAGGAAAGTGTAAAATAGAATAAGGCTAGAAATGCTGTATTTTGTATACTAAACATAAACATGAACTTACTGCACCACAAGCCTAATCAAACAAATGATTTATGCTTTCAAAGTTGGCCACAGGGGGCTGTCATCTTGTAACTTTGTTATACATCTTTGCCTGACACTGGCACTGCACATGCTCAGTATGGTCTGTGCTGCTTAGGGATCGTCATAAATGGTAAACAAACAAAGCTATTTGAGTTCTGCATGGCTGGTAACTTAGGCAGGGGCTCCCCCTGCTGTTCATAAGTATGATTGTTTCCCTGCCAGAAGTTAGGGACTGTCTGACAATTCCTATCCACAGCATTAAATGAAGGAAGACTTTCACTGCATACAGTCAGGTTTCTTATAAAAACGGTACACATTTTTAAATCAAAGTATATTGGAGATAGATTTCTTTTTCATTAAAGAAAGTAAAAATGGGATTTTATTTCTTTGCCCTTCCTTGCCCTTTAAAACCAATTCCAAAGCAGTTCATGAAACGAAATGGTGCAGAATGTTGACTACATGGATACACTCTTCTCACATATCCATTTGTTGGGGTTTGAACAACTTTCAGTAGATTTTTCTTTGCCAAAGTTTGTGCAGTTCTGTTCTCTTGATCCGTTTGGCACTTGGGTGGGGGTCAGCATACATGTATTAAGATACAGAGATTATATAAACCAGTGGTTCTCAACCTCCCTAATGCTGCGACCCTTTAATACATTTCCTCATGTTGTGGTGACCCCCAACCATAAAACATTAAAATAATTTTGTTTAACTCCCAGCACCAACACCCGAAGAGCAAAAACCTTGGCCCAGGGCTAGTGGGCAGAGTGATGAACCTGCTCCTGGAACCCCTTAAGCGACCCCTGTGAAAGGGTCGTTCGACCCCCAAAGGGGTCGCGACCCCCAGGTTGAGAACCACTGATATAAACCAAGTTAATCCTGGAAAACATATAGTATAATATTAGTTTTGTACAAATTACATTAAAACAGTGAGGAAACCCAATATTTAAAAGGAGATAAAGTTGAGATAGAACATGAATCAGCAACACTTATGGCAGAAGAGAGGAATCATTAAGAAGTAAAGTCTTTTGTTCAAGTTTCACAATAATGCACAAATATATTTCTTGTACAAGCTCCAAAGTTGGATATAATAAAGCCTTTAAAATGAATATAAGATCCATGGAGGATTAGTTTTGAGACATGGAGGATTCTATCTGAAGCTTTAAGTTCTAAGAATTTCCTTTCCAATAGGTTTTAGAAACATTGATAATGGAATATGGCTCGTAACGCAGAGATCTTAACTTTTAAAGAACTGCAATAATGACCTCTATCCAACCCAATACAATTATTTTGAGTACCACACACCAGGTCGTAAAAAAAGCCTTGTAGTTTTATGGAAGAGATCCCAGATAATATAATAGCTTGATCATGTTCCCGCATTCTTGGAAACTCTCAAACTTCCAAGGTCATCAATTCCAAAACTTCCCATTCAAATCTCAAAACGCTAAAGCTATATGATTCGGATTTTGATGTAAAAAAAATAACTTGTTTAACTGTCAGGATATCATTGTTATGGCTACTCCCTGATCAACTGCCATAGCTTTGGAAACCATGGCCTTCTCAAGTTGTATCAATTGATTAGTAATACCCGGTCCCTGACCCTGAACTGAATGACCTTTTCCAATATTCTCAGAATCAGGGACATTGAAGGAAAGGTGTAACGCAACTATAGACACTGTGTCAGATCATCCACAGTCGGAGCCCTTGACTCTCATCTCCTTGAGAACAGGAATTGGCAAAATAAGCAAATAGTTACGCTTGAAGGAAGACCCATTGCTTGTAGCTGAGGATACAGCTCCCATTCAACTAAGTCCATCATAGCTGCTCATAAAATCCACTTACCTATTCAAGGGGCCTGGTTAATGAGAAGCTGTCAGATACTTAAAATTATTGTGTACCCACTGGACAATAGGTTCTACTTCCTGAAACAATGGGAGGCTTGTGGTTCCTCCCTTGCCTCGACAAATTGGCCACTGCTGTTGTTTTGCCGCACTGAATCTTGGAACAAGGTCCCTTTAATTGATTAAATTGCATAACTGAACTATCAATAGATTGGGCTGGCACAGTAGATTCTATAGGGGAAGAGTTGAAGGGGAACCATTGCTATAATTAAATGGTTATTAAATCTGTTATTATTTTCTTCTTATAGCTTATTTATATCTTTAAAGGGATACTGTCATGGGAAAAAAAAATTTTTCAAAATGTATCAGTTAATAGTGCTGCTCCAGAAGAATTCGGCATTGAAATCCATTTCTCAAAAGAGCAAACAGATTTTTTTTTATATTTCATTTTGAAATCTGACATGGGGCTAGACATATTGTCAATTTCCCAGCTGCCCCAAGTCAGACTTGTGCTCTGATAAACTTCAATTACTCTTTATTGCTGTACTGCAAGTTGGAGTGATATCACCCCCTTCCTTTCCCCCACCCAGCAGCCTAACAACAGAACAATGAGAAGGCAGATAACAGCTCCCTAACACAAGAGAACAGCTGCCTGGTAGATCTAAGAACAGCACTCAATAGTAAAAACCCATGTCCCACTGCGTACTATTCAGTTACATTGAGAAGGAAAGACAACAGCCTGCCAGAAAGCAGTTCCCTCCTAAAGTGCTGGTACAAGTCACATGACCGGGGTACCTGGGAAATTGACAAAATTTCAGTGCAGAAGTCTACTGGAGCAGCACTATTAATTGATGGGTTTAAAGTTTCCCTTTAAGATTTATTTGTGGTCTAAATGGCTGGCCATGCAATGGAAAGTAATAAAACTTACTTGTCAAAGAAATTATTAGGCATCCTCTTCAGTTTGGTTCTGTCTTCACTCATGAGCAACATGTTCCTCTCCACTTTCATTGATGTAGCTCTCAGTGGCCTCATAGTAATTGCCCATTTTCAAATACTCAATTTAAAATTCAAGTTTTGGAGGCACAGCTTCAGTCCTATAGGGCCTTCTGTAGGCTAGCAGTCCACATGGGTTTTACAATTAGCCAATCACAGCCCTTATTTGGCACTCCCAAATTTTTCTTGCTTGGTGTTTCCCCAACAGTTTTTACTTTTCAGTGTGGCTCATGGGTAAAAAAAAGGTTGGGAACCCCTGTCTTAGGGCCTCTGCCTAAATTCCCAGCAGCTTTGTTTTCCCCTGAGGTGTCCCAAATCAGACCCCAAAACTTCAGGCGTTGCAAAATCTGGACAAGGTTTTTTAGGTAGATCAAGGGGATAAATGGGTTTGTCAAAACTGAAATATTCTGAGGGAAGCAAATTAAAGCAGGCGTATACCCACCAAACTACTTTTCTGAGCGTTTATTATTTAAAATTATTTTTCCCCTTTAAATAAGGTAGCTGTTTAATATTAAAGGGCACCAATCATAACTAAAATGATTTACTAAGTAAATACACTATGTGAAAGTTCAAGAAATCCGATTTTTAAAACAGTTAGAATTGTTTGTATAATGTAAATCCTCAGCTCACTATACCTTCTGCAAAATCTCCCCTATCTCCACTGCAGTTCTAGCTGAGGCAGGCATCTTGGATTTCACTGACTCCTCCTACCTATATCTTCACAGCCAACTGTAGCTCTGAAATCTCGCACATGCTCAGTTGAAATTTCTTGCTTGCCTAATAAACCTTCTAAGCTATTTTGAAATCTGCCAAACTTGTGTGTTAGTGCTGCCACCTTGTGGAAGTTGGTGTGTGCACTTCTCTTGATACTTCTTGAGTTTACTAAAGCTAGGCATTGTGGGTAGAATAATCAGGGCAGTGCTACAATCTGAGCATGCTCATGAACTCATTTGCATGTTGTAGTCACAGTATGGATTCCCTCAGTGAGAGAAAATTTTACAAAGTATGGGATTTTTAAAAAACTACTGTTTTTTTCCCCAAATAACTGTATATGTAGTTTGATTAAACATGTTTAGGTTGTACTGGTCAGGTTGTTAATATGTGTTTGATTTTGGCTGTGATTGGTGCCCTTTAATGAAAGTGTCTCATTTCTATTGTTCCCATAAACCCCCGTTTTGCATGGAACCTGAAAAATACAGGAATATAAATAATCAAAGGAAGGTTTTCTTGGAATGACAGGCCTGCACTGTATAGACAACATTATTGAGAGCAGCAATAAACTATGTTGGTGTAAAGTGTGTGAAAATAAGGTGTAGAATTTGGTTAAAAACACCCATTCAAATCAGATTTGGCAGGACCACAAAAAACTGTGTCAAATAAGGAAAAACATAAAAATAAAGGGAATGTAAATCTAGCATTTAACAAATAGCAGACTTGACTTGCTCATTTAATGCTGTAAACAGGGCCCTGTAATTTACAGCCTAGCTTCCTGTCCTGGGGGGGGGGGGGGATATGACATCACTGACAGAATACTTGCTATAGTATGACATCACTGACAAAACATTTAGGATATTTAAAGTTCCTCTTCTCCTGGTGCAATGAAAATATTCAAATTTCTAGACCTTTCAGCAAAGACCTGCTAACTGCCAGCAGTAAACGTTCTTACTCACTGCCACCTGGTCAACTAAACTTAATAATAAAAAAAAGATTTGCATCTGACAATGGCAGATACAAACGTGGGGGTGCACGGAGCATTGTGGGTAAAAGATATGCCACTCTAGGCTTGCCTTTTGTATTTTGCCCAGCCATTTTTGCAAATGTGAGCTGAATACCAATATTTCTTCCATGTTTTAATAGAAACAGAAAACTGTCATGCAAACTTTATTCACATTATCTGGCAAAGTCCATGTTGTGTAGGAGCAAATATATCTCAGCCTGATCCTGGGAAAGACTTGACCTCTTTTTTTTCTTATCCAGAAGCAGATTTATCCTCAGCTGATAGATTGGGTGAGAGATTTAGCCCAGTTATTATGACTGGATTTCAAAGCAGATGTATTTTCAGTTGAGAGGAGACTCGCTTGACTTCTGATTCAGAGGTGGGATCTTCAGTGGGATCATAGTCAGAATCTTCTTCTGCGGAGGTGGCTTCCTCAACCTCCTCTAATAGAGTCTCATAGTCATCATCAACATCTCTGATATCCTTAGCTACATTTAAAAAGGAAAACTATTTGTTCACGTATATTGTTAAGATATACAGTCTATGCTGTGTACAGGGGAAAAGGCCCCACTCAGCCAACCAATTCTCTTTCTTTATGTATCTAAAAATTGGCTAATAATAAGTGGTGTAACTATAGTGCGCTGGGCCCCCCTGCAAAAAAATCAGAGGGGCCCAGTGCACTCCAATCCTTATCCTCCCACCCACTCCCTGTCCCGCCTCTGCACCGCCCATGCCCTGCCTCCACCCACACCCACCCAACTCCGCCCAGTCCCGTCCGACTGTTGTCCCTCTTCCTTGCCACAGATAAGTGAGCAGCTGGGGATGAGGGTTTTTTTATTGGCTATAAAGGAAGAAGACCCCACAGTCCGGCCCCTGTTCCCTGGCCCCCCTGGGTCTGCTTCCTCTATAGTTACTCCACTGCTTATAAATTCAGTACAGATGATCATTGCTCTAGAATTCATTTGCTCTCCCTTGTGCAGATTGTGATTTGCCTCAGGGACAGGTAAATGCTTCCCATACTGTAAAACTCTAAAAATCTTCCAAATATCCACCAGCTTAATTTTAGGGGACTTTTTGAGGTTGTGACTTCAAGGTCAGGATTAGTAAAAGGAATTCATGCTTTAGGCTATGCTTTCCAATAACTGTAGGTTCTAGAGTGGGAACTGAATTCTGTTCATGAGAGATGAATGCGAATTTTTCTGGGCAGTTTAAACAACAAAAGGCGTTTCCATGGACGGAGCCTCAAACCAACACTCTGTCCATGAAAAGAAGGGAATTAGGCAGTTATGGATATATAGTTAAGATGGTCAACTTTCAGGTCTCTTCAGCAATTTCTTTGCCATTAGAAAAGGTGAGCCCATGGTTGCTGTGATCATGCTCCTTCAGATGCCAAGTTACATTACGACCTCTAGTTTTAATTAAGTTCTGCTACAGCAGGGGAGCATGATGCCCTCTCTCTTTGTGAAATGCAGCCCCTCACCCAACCTCATAACCCGCAGAGTCTGTATCATAACGCAGCAAGCATCCAATACTAATAATACAGTATTAGTATCCATTACCTAATAGAATCCAGAAGTTGGCTTGATGCAAGTGAATATGAAGGTTGTATGACGAGAAGACATTCTGCACAGCATTGGAAGGTGGTGGCAAAGGTCGATGAATAGCTAAAGAGGAAACATGGAAGACGATTATTGGAATGATGAAGGATGGGGTGGAGTTGGGGCTGAGACAATGTATGAAATCCACAACTAATGTTATTTGACTTTGCATTTAACGTCTGTTGAAGGAAGGAAGTGATGCATTGATCGAAGATAATTTAACTATATAATCATTGGTAACGGTTTGGTAGGAGACACCCATAAATAATTTAGTCACTTAAACTCTGATAAGTCATCATATCTCATCTCTGATCTCAAAATACTTTTCTTCGATGCAACCTTCGCTCTGCTTCTGACCTTCGCCTCTCTTCTCCACTCATCACTTCTGCACATTACCCTCTACAAGACTTCTCTCTTGGCTTCTGCTTTTCTCTGGAACTCTCTGCCTCCAGCTGTCAGACTACTTCATCCAAACTTTCCAAAGACCCATCTGTTCAGGGAAGCTTATCCAATGTGCCTTAATTAATCAGTCATCATAAATGCATTTAAAATACGAATATGTTTCTAAAATTCTTATGTCTCAACAGTACCCTACCCTAACCTTTAGTTTCTAAACTCTTGAGAGTTGGACCCTCTAATCCTATCATACTCTGTAAACCCCTGTTCATTATAAATGTAAAGCACTGCGTAACTTGTCAGCGCTATATAAATAATGATGATGATGATAAAAGTTGGAAACCCAAGCTCCCCAGTATCTCTCATTGGCTCCCATATAGCAATGCTCCTAAACAGTGGGACTCAAAGACTTGACACCAGGACCCTACATTTAGGTCAGTTAGGGTGAGCTTTAAAATCAATGTCAGTAACACCATCCTCTCCAAGAAGCATGATGGGAAATGAACAATTCCAACTGCCCTTCTATAAATGATTGTCTGACTGTTCTTCCTTCCAAACTCCATTAAGAGGTCCAACCTCTGGTCAGGGCCCCCTTAGCTCATAACAAGGTTACAGATATAGGAAAACATCGGTATTTCAGCCATTCTACCATAGTTTCAACGATATTTAGGACAAGTCATTTTACAGCCCAAATCTGGATGTCAAACTTGGCTTTAAACAGGCATTTGTCCTAACTGACCATAAGGTCCCCTGCAGCTGCTCTAAGCCCCCCAGCCAGAGGAACCCCCACTGTATGTGAACCACTGTCTATTCAACCACTGTCTGTTCAACCACTGTCTATTCAACCACTGTCTATTCAACCACTGTCTATTCAACCACTGTCTGTTCAACCACTGTCTATTCAACCACTGTCTATTCAACCACTGTCTGTTCAACCACTGTCTATTCAACCACTGTCTGTTCAACCACTGTCTGTTCAACCACTGTCTGTTCAACCACTGTCTGTTCAACCACTGTCTGTTCAACCACTGTCTGTTCAACCACTGTCTGTTCAACCACTGTCTGTTCAACCACTGTCTGTTCAACCACTGTCTATTCAACCGTCTGTTCAACCACTGTCTGTTCAACCACTGCTTCAATTCAACCCTGTGGTTTTATCCTACTGAGTCAGAAACCTCTACAACAGTCTCTATTGATGCTCAGCCTCAAAGTGTTTATTACCTGCATTGTTTAGTAGCAGCAAACTATTTAAATCCTTTTCCAGTGGTCCTGCTTCTTTGGAGGGACCTTGAGTCATGGGAAAGGGAACAAGACGAACTGAAAAAGAGAAAACAAACATATTTAAATACATTTTCTTCTTATTATGCAAAGTGGTAACAAGCCACTAAACTATGAGACCTAAAAAAATAAATCAAAATCTTGGATAATGTAAAGATCTGTAATTCAAATTTCTAACTCAAATAGGCACAACATTTGTAACATTAACTGTAGTGATGGGCGAATTCACGGCCAATTTCCCGCGATTCGCCACCGGCGAATAAATTCACAAAACGCCAGCGAAAATTCGCCTGCCGAAAATAAAAAATAAAAAAATGAGACGACGTGCGTCAAAAACGTGACGTGACTCGTTGCACGAAATATTCGCCAATTCGCGAATTTCACTGAAAATTCGCAAATTTTTCGGCGAAGCGAAATGCGATAGTTTCGCCCATCACTAGTCAGTTGTAAATGCAACTGCAATTGAAACGATGTTTGTTTTTTTTTCCTTTTTATATTCTGCACTTCTGTTCTGACTCCTGGAACAATGCAGAGAGATAAGAGCAATTGTATTTGCAACTTTATAACCACTGGAAAGTTGCTTCATATAAAAGTTTTTGGGTGGAGCTGCCCTATAATTTTCGTATTATTTATATGACTGCAATTGTATACAGTGATCATAACTTCAACATGCAAAGCATACACACACATGTAACGGTTAATGCTTCAGTTTCCTATTTCAAGGTCTAAGAAGCGCTGTCTCTTTAAATAGTGATCACTTAAAGCAGTGGTTCACCTTCAGGTTTACTTTGAATATGTTAAGTGTCATATTCTTGGCTTTTTGAATTGGTCTTAATTTTTTTTTTTGCCTCTTTCCAGCTTTCAAATGGGGGTCACTGACCCCGGCAACCAAATTAAAATGATTGCTATATAAGGCTACAATGTTATTGTTTTTGTTGCTTTTTATTCCTTATATTTCTGTTCAGCCCCTTTCCTATTCATTAGGGATGCGCCGAATCCAGGATTCCGTTTGGGATTCAGCCAGGAATCAGCCTTTTTCAGCAGGATTCGGCCAAATCGCAAATCGGTATTGGCCGATCTTTCCCAAAGGATTTGGGGATTCTGTTGAATCCAAAATAGTGGATTTAGTGCATCCCTAGTATTCATCCATCCTCAACTTCCCTTTTGCTACAGTAAATTGGACCCTAGCAACCAGATACAGCTGAAATTCCAAACTGGAGAAAAAAAATACAATATTCACTATATAAATGATAAATGTATAAGAGGTGAGTTTAATGTGCACCTTAACACACAGTCACTTACCTGGGTTGCTATGAAATAGAATCTGAATGTTCTTGGACTTACCCAGAGGAAAGGCATGAGACAATACAAAGGAGAGAAGCCCTATGAGAGTTACGGCTGTGGTTCTATAAAGGTACATCTTGCTCTGATAATACTGGGCCGCTTCTAAGTCCAGTTCTATATAAAGTACTTGCCTTTTTCTCAAGCAGCAGCTGGGCATCGTCATGACTGTGAATCTGCCAGCACAAACAGTGTCCGTGAATAGCAGATTTAGGCTTAGGTAGGAAAGAATAATCCATTAAATAGCAGGCGGAGAAATAACAGCTTCTTACAGTGTTTTAAGATTATATTTTAAAGGACAACAAAACCCTAAAAATTAATTTGGCTAAAAATGCCATGTTTTATATAGTGAACTTATTGCACAAGGCTAAAGTTTCAGCTTGTCAATAGCAGCAATGATCCAGGACTTGAAACTTGTCACAGGGGGTCACCATCTTGGAAAGTGTCTGTGACACTCACATGCTCAGTGGGCTCTGAGCAGCTGTTGAGAAGCTAAGCTTAGGGGTCGTCACTAATTATCCAGCAGCAGCAGAAAATGAGCTTCCCTGGCTGTAATATAAGCTGATGCTACAGGTTTGCTGATGATTAAATTGTGATGTTTCTAATGATGTGTATTAATGACTAATCAGCCTTATATTGTGACTATATTTCTATGACACTATCAGGTGTATATTGTGACTATATTTCTATGACACTATCAGGTGTATATTGTGAGTGGGTCCCTAAGCTCAGTAAGTGACAGCAGCACAGAGCATGTGAATCAGTGAATCAGTAGAAAAGAAGATGGGGAGCTACTGGGGCATCTACTGGGGAGACACAGATCTTTACTGCTAAAGGGCTGTGGTCAGGTCCAGACTGAGACTTAAAATAGGCCCTGGCATTTCAGCTACATAGAGGCCCAAACAGCCCCCACCAGCCCACTAAATACTGACTTTCTATCGGACCTTATAGTAGCCCCTCTGGCATTTGCCAGAACCCACAGATTGCCAGTCCGTTCCTGGTTGTGGTTGCCTTGGGCTGGTACACAAGCACAAAACATCATGTACAACATTTCTATCTACTTTTTTAGTTAAGCTTTAATTCTCCTTTAAGCATCCTTAAGTTAGGAGCGTTGGGGGCACCAGGCATTGCAGAAGAACTATAATGGCTGGAGGGCCACAGACTGGGCATTTCCAATGAATCCCCTGGGGCCAGTAAAAAGTAAATCCGCTGCGACTGTGAGATTATCATCTTAGTTAACTAATAAAGATATCCCATTTACACCCCTTTTGTTATGCTTCCTATCAAAGCTTCTACCCTATAACTTAGGTAAAGGTAAATAGGAAAAGTGCTTAAAAGGTTAGAAAAACAACTCAATGTGCAATGCAATAGGATTTCCTCGATGTTATGTAATGATGGGGGGAAAGTAGTATCAATAACCTCATTCATTGTGGGGATAAACTTCCTATTATCAGCTCAGTCTGATTACTGTGCCCTGTTTATTGTCTTTATTATTCCAGAATTATCAACAGCAAGGGAATTATTTACTTAATAGGGGAGTGTTTTTACTGCAAAGTGAAGGATAGTCGGAATATTAACCCTAATGTTATGCTTGGCTGCCATCTCCTGGTAGAAGCTGCAATTGCACACTTTTTTTATAACTATTTCCTTTATCCGGAGCATTCTGGATAAGAGACCTGTATCTGGTTAAAATGGAATCTACGGGAGATTACCTTTCTGTAATCCGGAGCTTTTTGGATAATGGGTTTCTGTATTTTTAGGCAACACCCAGGCATTCCTCTCTGTGAGTTCTAAGCTGTAAGCTGTAGTCAGGGCCGCCATGAGGGGGTCCCAAAGCTGTGCCGCTCCTTACGAAGTCCCGAACAGGCAGAATGCGGAAGTGCCGAACAGACGAAGTCCTGGAGCGTCCGAAAAACCCAACGTCACGAAAACAGCTATAACTGAAGTCCTGACACCAATGTTGTTTTTTTTTGTTTTTTTTAAATCCACTGGCCACCAATGTCTTATTTTAATACTCTATAGGCCCACCAATTTTTAAAAATAAATATTTTATGGGGTTCCAAGGGGGCCCAGGAGCCAAGTTTTTTTTAAAAGCTATTCTTGGGGCCCCACATTTTTTTAACTTGTAAGGGGGGCCCTGGCACCAATGTTTTTATTAAAAAAAAAAGCTTTTATGGGGGGAGCTGATGCCAATGTTTTTTTTAACTCATAAGGGGCCCTGGTCACCAATTTTATTTATTTATTTATTTATTTATTTTTTATTGGGGCCCTGGCATCACAGTTTTTTTTTAACTTGTAAGGGGGCCCTGACCATCAGTAGGTTTTTATAACTTGTGTGTGCGGGGGGGGGTTACCTTTTTTAGTGCTGATTTCTATATGATCTTTTAATTGTAGTGTGAAGTGGGCGGGATCTGGGGTAAGGCCTGGGCCCAAGGGGCCCCAAAACTTTTGTTGTACGGGGCCCTGTGATTTCTAATAGCTGCCCTGGCTGTAGTTGCTTATAAACATTTATAAATTAAAATCACTTCCCTTACAGAAATCCCTGGCCGTTCCAGCAGCGCAGGAATTAGAGGAACTGTCTTGTTCCTGGCACTTTCAGTTGCAGAAAGGAAAGAAGCAGAATAGGAGAGATCATAAATGAAGAAGGAGTAGGTCACCTTTAAGTTAACTTTTATTATGTTATAGAATGGCCAGGTATGAGAAACCTTTCAATTGGTCTTCATTATTTATTTCATATAGTTTTAGTTATTTGCCTTCTTCTTCTGACCCTTTCCAGCTTGGGGGTCACTGACCCCTATCTTAAAAAAACAAATGTATTGTTAGTTTTTAATTCTCATCGTTCTATTCAGGCCTCTCCTATTCATATTCCAGTCTCTTATTCAATGCATGTAAGAAGGTGAATGTTTAATAAAAATGTGTTTGTGAATTGTATGTGATGAATTTTGGGTGATTGAAATTATTTTATTGAAAAGGTATGTTGAGTGTAATTCCTCTGTTTCACCACAAGATGGTAGTGTTAGCACACAAATGCTATGGATAAGGGTTCATGTGCTTGGTAAGTGAGATACATCAGGCACATGCAAAGGAAATGCCCTGCTAGTGGCTGCAGTTGAAAGAGTATTTAAAGGGCAAACACACACAGGGAGGGGTTCTTTCTGTTCGGAGTAGGACAGAGGGACATAGTGCGTGTGTCGATCTGGTGGGACCGAAAGGTGTCACAGAGGAGATTCCTTCCGGAGTAGGACAGGGGGACGTAGTCAGACGTCGGGCTGTCAGTACTGGAAGTTGGTGAATAACCCTCGAAAGGGATTTCCCGAAAGTTATCCTGGAGTTGGGAAAGTGAGCCATTACTGGAAACTGGGGCTTAGCCGGTGCTGGAGAAAGAAATGTCACTGAATATGATCATGTCTGGTTGCCCTGGATGTGATTGAAGAAACCGTTTTAATGTAAAGGGGAAGTAAAGCCAAATAAAACTTCATTATACAGATCTGAAGTGTGGACTTTGGTAACCTTGGTAACAGCAGGTAAACACCTTCCTCCCCTTAAAAGCGCAATGTGGACCTGGATTGCTGAAACTGCAAACTGGACAACTCTTGAATAAAAATCTCAATAACTCAAACACAAATAATAAAAAATGAAAACCAATTGCAAATTGTCTCAGAATATCCCTCTCTACATCATACTAAAAGTTAATTCAAAGGTGAATAACAGATTTAAAAATATCTTAGAATCAATGGCAAACCACTAATACCTTTATTTAAAGGTAAACCTCCCTGTTTAGGGTATTGCTGCAGAAATGTGTTTTAAAAGGGGTTTTTCGTCTTTAAATTAATTTTTAGTATGATGCAGAGGGCGATAATCTGAGACAATTTGCAATTGGTTTTCATTTTTTATTATTTGTGTTTTTTTGAGTTATTTAGCTTTCTATTCAGCAGCTCTCCAGTTTGCAATTTCCGCTGCTAGGGTCCAAATTCCCCTAGCAACCATGCACTGATTTGAATGAGAGACTGGAATATGAATAGGAGAGGCCTGAATAGAAAGATATGCTGTGGAGTTGTGGAGTCGGAGGCAATTTAGGATATACAGAGTCAGCAAAAATGTAATTGCAATTGATGCGTAAAAACGCCGACGTATTTACGCAACTTAAAAACGCCACGTGTGGCCTTGCCCTAAGGGTTCTGTTTCCATGGAAATGGGTGGTCCATAGAATGGTTGATTCTTTTTTTTTTTTCTCTATACAAATTGGGACTTATACACCACTACAGTAAACCAGCACACAGTATATGAATCTTAATGCAATCAAAAAACAATACTAGTTAAAAGGCATTTATCCGTAAATACACGTGTATATAAGCAAGTTGGAGCTCAATGTGGTTAAACTCTTGTAAATCCCAGATGATATGTGTCACAAAGGGTTAATCATGGCAATGTTATTTGTATATAGAGGCCATCATCCGCCATTCCGGAATGTTGAACTTGGCTGTCTTGGTTGGGCACGTTAAGATCTATTTAGTAATTTATTTTATTTTTTAAATCGTCCTTCGATTTAGACTTAGGACTTAGAAAAATTTACAGGAAAGCTTCTAGGAGGTCCCCCATAGGCTACAATGAATGACAAGTCGTCAGCTTTAAGTTGGCTAATAGTTGAATTCGAATTTTTTTTTTAAAGGGCCAGTACTTCGAAATTAGAATTTTTAAATTTTTTCAGTTGGCATCAAATTTTGGGCTATTCGATAGTCGAAGTAGCCCAAAATTACTACGGGATTCGAATTTTTTATTTTTTTATTTTATTTGAAAATTCGCTTCAACCCTTAGTAAATGTGTCCCTTATTGTTATTGTTACTAATCTTTGTATTCAGGCCTCTCCTGTTCATAGTCCGGTCTCCTGTTGAAAACATTTTTACCCCTTGTGTTTATAAGTCAGCATTATTTATACTATTTATATATTTTGGTTACTCGTGGAAACTACTTTACAAATGGTGCAGAATACACCTCTTCTATAGTGACCTCCAACCCCTCTCCATCACCCTCTTCTTGCCCCAGATCCCAGCAGCTACTCATGCTCTGAGCAATATTTGGGTTTAATATTTCTTCCCATAGTTACACTGCACTCACTGCATCACTAAGGCCACCTTGCAAGCAAGCGAGTACACATATTGTACAGGCTAATCAAAAACAGCTAATTTGCTTTACTAAACACTAAATATAAAACTCAAGCCTTTCCCTGAATCAAGGTTTCCCATAATTTCAATTTTCCTCTTTTTCTTCAAAGCCTCGTTGTATAACAAGGAATAAGGTTGCTTGTTCCCTCCATCTGGAGTAGATCAGGAAACCTTCTTGGGTGGTCTATACGTTTCCTTTTAAGCCCAGAACATCAGCCTTTGTGGCTGGATCTGGCTGAGAACAATATACACACGAGTCACTTCTGATGGATTAGGAAGTAAAATCCCTTCTAGTCACTGTGCTGCTGAGTCTACACTGCTTGCTACAACTAATCAGAGTGCTGTACACACATTAAAGTGCACTAAACCAAGTCAAGAGACCCAAAGGAACTCCATCAGTAAATTGTCACTCAAGTAAACACAGATCTGTCTTTTATCAGTTATTTCTCTACTTGCTAGAATTTTTCTTGATGGCAGAAAAGTGTATACATGTATATACTATCCCTTATGGTGCACTGGATAAACATTCATTCCCATGCCTGTGTGCTGGTCTAAAAAGACATATTCACCACAATAACAGACTGCACTAACGGGTCTTGAAAAGAAATGAATTTTTTTTTTTTATTTAGGGAACCCCTCTTAGCCGTCCTGAAGACGTCACTTGGCTCAAGTGATGAGCCAAAACGTTGAATAAAAAAATGTTCATTTCTTTTCAAGACCTGTTGGTGCGGTCTGTTATTGTGGTATGTGTATATATATATACACATATATATATATATATATATATATATACTATATATCTTTGTTTGGATTTAGTACAGCTTCAATTAGTGTTTTTATCAGATTCGCTTTCATCTGGTATGGTGCCTGTGGATTGGAAGAAAGCTGATGTCATATTTCAAAAGGGATAACGATCTCAGCCTGGCAATTATAGGCCAGTAAGTTTGACATATATGGTGGGCCAATTAATTGAAGGCTTGTTAAAGGGCACCAATCATAACTAAAATGATTTACTAAGTAAATACACTATGTGAAA
>CM044444.1:6313468-6371996 GCA_024363595.1 Xenopus borealis | reverse complement strand
GGCAACTAAGCTGGTAAAAGGTATGGAAAATCTTAGCTATGAGGAAAGACTGGCAAAATTCGGGATGTTCATGCTGGAGAAGAGGCGATTAAGGGGGGAAATAATAATTGTATAAATATATAAGGGGATCATATAATAATCCCTCTAATGCTTTATTCACCAGTAGGACTTTCCAGCTGACGCAAGGTCACCCATTCTCATTAGAAGAAAAGAGGTTTTGCCTAAATATTCGGAAGGGTTTTTGTTACAGTGAGAGCTGTGAAGATGTGGAATTCCCTCCCTGAATCAGTGGTACAGACTGATACATTAGATAGGTATAAGAAGGGGTTGGATGCTTTATTCACCAGTAGCTCCTCCCAGCAGACAGGAGGGAGCCAATGAGATTAGAGGAAAGGAGGGAAAGGGGTGTTACAGGGAGGGAAGTGAATCAGTGGTACAGGCTGATACATTAGATAGGTATAAGAAGGGGTTGGATGGTGTTTAGCAAGTGAGGGAATACAGGGTTATGGGAGATAGCTCATAGTAAAAATTGATCCTGGGACTAGTCAGGGAGTCAGGAAGGATTCTTTTCCCCTCTAAGGCAAATTGGAGTCTTCAGACAGGGTTTTTTTCTTTCCTCTGGATCAACTAGCAGTTAGACAGGTTATATATATAGACTTAAAAGGTCGAACATGATAGACCTGTCTTTTTTCAACCTAACTTACTATATCTACAGTTTCTCTATTCCTCTATAAATAGTCAATGATTTATTTACACAGGACACAGAAAGCCTCATGCTAATTTGTATTGGCTAAATTGGCTGATCTCATGGGATGCGCCCACGTCTTCTAGAAGGATCTATTTTATTTACATATATTTGCATTGTAATCATATACTGTACCTACAGTATCCAAGCTCTTCTTCCCGTGTTAACCATAGCAACTTCACCAGCCTCATAACTGAGCCCTCTCGCTGTCTTTATGTGCTCTTCTCTAGGCCTTTTCTGTGGCAAGAACATCAATTTTGAGCAGTGGAGATATATTTTCTAGATATGTCTCACTGGGACATTTGATTAAGCTAAGTTTATACACAAGTACCCCAAGATAGTCCACCTCCTCCATTAAGAATTTACCTGTAAAGTATGTGGCTGCCTATTTTTAAATTCCAGCTCCATCGCCTTATCTTATCTTTATCAGCAAGCACTGCTTTAAACACCCTTATCAGAGTCAATAGATGAATATAAATTGACCCAAAACAGAACCCTGCAGAACACTACTTAGAACCCTAGTCCAGTTAATACTATTGACATCTGCTTGTTTCATAGAATTATTTTAGCTTGTTCTTGGGTTTATGAAACAATCGTATTAAAGCAGATACTCAGGAGAGTTTTGAAAAAGAGATAATTTTACCCTTAAAGTGGACCTGTCACCCAGACACAAAAATCTGTATAATAAAAGTCCTTTTCAAATTAAACATGAAAACTAATTTCAAATTTTTATTAAAGCATTCATAGCTGTTTTAAGCTCATTTAAAAATCTCAGCTGTCAATCAAATATTGTCTGACACTCCTCTATGTCTTAGGCATAGAGGCGGGGCAGATAATTACTTTCACTTTCCATTCAGCACTTCCTAGATGTCACTGCTCTCCACACATTCCCCCAGTTCTCTTAACCATTTAATTGTGTAGCCAGGACATGGGGATAGACATTGGGTCCCCCATTCTGATGCACAAACAAGATTCTAAGATGATGCAAGGCTTGTCTTAATAACAGTGTCCACAAAATGGCTCCTGCCTGCTTGCTATAATTATGAATTCCCAGACTAAAGGAAGCAAGATTAAAATAATTTATATAGTGTAATTTATGTTCATTTTGCTTGACTTATGTAATAAAATATGATTTTGAATATTTTTTTGGGGTGACAGGTCCACTTTAATCTTGGCTCTAGTTCGATATCTATCTAAATGGCATAATGAATCAGTTTGGAAATCTTCATAACATGATTATAATAAAGGTTGTGCCGTGCCCACATGTGTTGATTAGGTGTCAGTCTGTACCAATGGATTTCAGGCACAATTATACACCAAATGTGCTGAATCAGCCTTTTACTGACTTTGGGAAGCATCCAAACAGCTGTTAACCCAGAACCTGGCTTTCTATGGTCCAAAACAGATGCATCACTGCCAGACTCTGTTTTTAATATTCTCCAGTTCCTCTTTTAGATCTTGTGCACCAACACAGCTTTATCCTCGGATATAATATAAACATGAGAACGGCTCCAGATCTCAGCTGCCCCGAGCTGTAAGACAGGCAAAGCCAGTTCAGTTCATATTGTGCAATACACCCTAAGTCCAAAAGTATCCAGACACCTTCCCCTTTTAAAATCAGCTGAAAAACTCACTACAGGGCTACAAGTGGTCTCTAGAAGCAACATCAGCCCAAAAAATATCTTTGTTGCGTTTATTTTTGGGTTTGTTATAGGAATGTAGCCACCAGCAGGTTTAATCTCTCCAAGCTGGAGTGATGTACAGGTACCCTCATAGGATTCTGGAGCAGTGGAACCATGTTCACTGGAGTGATGAACCACAATTTAACATTAGGTAGTCTAATGTACCGATTCCCTGGCAGATGCCAGAAGAAAACTACCTTTCTGAATAGAGGTGCTGGAGATGGAATAATGGTCTGGAGAAGTTTTCCATAGTTTGGGCCTCTGAAGCACACCACCCTTCTCAACCTGGCCCAATCTGGCCTAAGGCTGAGTAGTTGATGTGGAACCTGCACTGGCTTGAAAAAAATTTAACTGACTTGTTGTGATATTAATGATAATTTAATTACAGGACTACATGTCAATGGCTTGGACACCGGAGTCCCAGTTAAAGCGAAACACAAACAGTGTCTTCTACTTTTATACTACAGATAAGGAACCAGTGACTTTCCAAGGTTTGCTGAACTACACTCTCAATATCACATCAACAGCTAAAGGCAGTGTATGGGTTCTAGCCTAACATCTGGAAAACTGCCCATTCCAATGTTTTAGCGAATTTTAGACAAAAGTGGTCAAGTTTTCAAAATCTCATAATCCATAAATCAAAGTTTAAATGGATTCAGTAGATAGGGTAGAAATTTGGTTTAAATACAACACAGAAGAAAAGTCCTTCTGTCTGTTTATAAGAGCAAGGCCAAGTTGAAGACATTTTATTAGCATGACCCTTTGTTATGCACAAACATTCTTCCCAGTATGTAGAACAGAAAATATGACCCAAAACTCTTAGGTTCTTTCCAAGAACTAGCTGGAGTAATGTACAGGTACCATCATAGGAATCTGGGGCACCGGAACCATGTTCACTAGAGTGATGAACCACAATTTAATATTAGGCAGTCTAATGGACTGACTCCATGGCAGATGCCAGAAGAACAGGGGAGGTGGTGGAGATGAAATGATGGTCTGGAGAAGTATTCCATAGTTTTGGCTTCTGGATTTGGTAAGAGCAAACCTTAAGGTTACATCATACAATGACATTTTTTCAGTCCCATGTTTCCTACTTTGTGGCAACAATTTGGGGAAGGACAAAGAAAGATCCATACATACTGGGTTTGAGATGGGAGTGGAAGAACTTGATTGGTCAAGAGGAGTCAACCCAACTGAACACCCAATTGCATACGTGCAAATTTACTGCTGTCTCAACACAACCAAAACAACAGATTCAATTTTACAAGATTTTATTTGGCTCATTTGCAACAAAAGGTCCAGCATTGTTGCAATTTTCCCTGCTCAGTAAAGCAACACCCCCATGTTATTGTCTGGTACAAAAGTTCAAGCATTATCAAAACTCCAGCAAAGAGAAAACCAAACATATTTTTTTCTAATAAAAGCATCTGTTACCAGCATGTACCTCACAGTATCCCTGAATGGAGATACCACAAATATACTGAAACTAAATGTAGACAAGGGGTGCCCCCAGCATCAAACAGGAAAAGGTGTTCACTATAATGGCTCCTAAACCAGTCACAGTAGGGAATTAGGTGGCTGTTATAGAAGATAATGATATAAGACTTGTCACAGTGTTATTAACAAGAGGCCAGGCATTAAAGAAAAATTTGCTGATTTTGCCTGTGGCTCTCCACCTGTGTATTCAGATCTCCCAGCATGCCTTCTTAGCCAAAACAGTTTGGAAATGAAAGATGTGCAAAAAATATATATGATTTACCATTTATTATCCCTAAATTTCTAAGGTGTTACTGGCTCAGACCTTGTCCGCTATTGCCTCACTGATAGGCTTAATCATCTCCCATAGGGATCCTATTTTTTATTATCCAATTACAAAGGGCCAAAAGAAACCTGATCACCAAACTAAGCTATAAATGAGACCCACTATAGCAGAGATGGCTTGCTAGTAGTGATGTACAGGTTATGAATGTCCCGAAACACACCCGCCCTTTCTTAACCTGGCCCAAGGCTGAGATGCAGTTATAGAACCTGCAGTGATATTAATGCCAAAGGATTTGCCTCTACACTCACTGAAAAAGACCCTGGTGCCCCAGTAAATAAAGTGCAACATAAAGTATCTTCTACTTTTATATCACAGATAAGAAACCTGTAACCTTACAAGGTTTGCTGAGCTTAACGCCCAATATCACACTGACAGCTAAAGGCAGTGTCTAAGCTGTAGGAGGTTTCAAACCCAACATATGGAAGGTCACAAACTGCCCGTTCCAATGTTGTATTGAGTTTTAAACGAAAATGGTCACGTTTTCAAAATCTCATAATCCATAAGTGAAAGTTGATTCAGTAGGTCATTCAGTCAAGTAGATCTTTGGCTTAAACACAACACAGAAGAGAAGCCCTTCTGTCTGTTTGTTAAGAGCAAGGCCAACTGGAAGACATTTGGTAGCATATCCCTGTGCAGACATTCTGCTCAATATGTTTAACAGAAAATATGACCTGGGTTTCTGGGGTCGTCTGTGTGTCTTGTCACAGCTACAGAATTCACACAGTGAACTATACCCCCAAAACAAGGCACTTTGGTCTGCATAGAAGGATCTATAACTGGCCATACAGTGTGTCCAGTCTTTCTATTCTCCGATTTGCTGCAAAAACATTCTCAATTGTAAGGCACCTAAGATAGACAGATAGAAGAAGGCATCTTGGCTGCTGTAAATATGACACGTAATGGAGAACTGGGCACAAGAGAAGGTGATACAGTATGGAATCTGTTATCCAGAATGCTCATGACCTGGGGTTTTCCAGATAACGGATCTTTTGAATTTGGGACTTCAGAGCTTTGGTCTAATAGCAAATCATGTAAACATTAAATAAACCCAATAGGCTGGTTTTGCCTCCAATGAGGATTAATTATATCTTAGTTGGGATCAAGTACAAGCTAATGTTTTATTATTAAGGAGAAAAAGGAAATCATTTCTAAAAATGTGGATTATTTGAATAAAATAGAGCCTATGGGAAGCAACCTTCTCCCGTAATTCAGAAATTTCTGGATAATGGATTGCATACATGTAACTCTATTCTGGCCTACACCTGGGACAAAAGCTAGAGCAAAGCAAAGATTCAGGAAATGTCCAGTGATTTTTGAGCACTTTATCTTTACCTTGTTTTTTTAAATAAAATTCAAAATGATCCATACATTGTACTTACAGGATTTCATCATGATAGAAATTGAATCTCTCTGTTTATAATGTCCGGTGAGGTGTTTTCCCCATGGCCCTTGTTTGCTAGCGTGAAATCCTGTAAGTACAAACCCAGGGCGAGCCTTTTAATGACCCCCAGAAAGTGAACCTAGCCCCCACACTGCGAATGATAATTAAACACTGTGGAATGCACAGCTCCGTGTAGTTCTAAGTTTTAAAAATGGGTCTTGTAAGAAGGCAATACACCATAGGCACACTCTTCTTTAATGGAATACTAAAACAGTGCACCGCTATTTTTATTTTAACCCTTTCACACTAGGGACTAGTGGGTCCCAAACTAGCTAAGTTCCAAGTAGAAATAAATCCATTAGAATTCCTAATACCTGCTCAAAAGACAAAGTTATACCCTTCACCTGCTGTAAAATTTACCGCACCATCATAAAAAGTACCACTGGGTTACAATTTTTCCAATTTTAAAAAAGCAATGACTGAAATCCTGCATTCTTCCTGGAGCAATCCCCTCACCTAATTATATTGCTTTAAGAATTAAAATCACTAAAATACCATCAATAAAAACTCAAGCAAATAAGTTTGATTTAAGCTTTGAAGTTACTATTGGAAATGAAACAATATCAGGCATTATTGTCTCCAAAAAAAGTGTGGCAGATATATCCAGAATCACCATCCATTGCTACCTATGGGAATGTCATCGACGTGTCCACACCGTGGTTTGACAGGTAAGAATTACATTCTGGATTTTTTTCCCTTTGGTTCCCATAACTAGGTATAGATTGGGTGATTGGACGAAACCTCTTTTTTAAGGAAAAGCACAATGTACAAAATACCTAAAACATGGTTCACATGCAAAAAAAGATCAAAGAAGACATTAATTTTGGAAGGAAGCCGATAGGTCGCCTATGTACAGCACAAAGATAAAAAGGTCAAAAACAAAGATTAATAAATAAATACAAAATGCACCAAACCATCTCCACAACAAGAATTTAAATTAAAAAGGAAAAACCTTGAAATTCAGACACTTGCATTTGATAATCAATGTTTTTGAAAAAATTCTAATCATCTACTGTTGCTATTGCTTTTTTTGGTTTATATTAACAAAACGTTTCATTTTTTTTTTAGTATAGAGCACAGTTGTTAGTTATCAGCACAGACTGAAGACTGAGAAATAACAATGTTCCCAATTAAATTTTTTCCAACAAGTATTAATAATAAGACAAAAACATAATAGATGTACATGAGGTATTCAGAATTTCAAAATCCTCTTGCCGTGTTAAAAAATATACAGGCTCTATATAAGCTGATCGTGCATTGACACACTTGAGATTAGTGATTAAAAACACTGAAGCACACACACTCCTCTGACGACTTCAGCCTATTACAGGAGGACACCATATAACACATAAGAGAAAAGTTCATTCAAGATATAAAAAATAGTTGCATCAAGGTTTGAGATGGTCCATGGAACTATACAAAAGTGCAAGTCTTCACTGGAAGATTCAGCCTTAATATAAACTAATGGCAGCCATACGCAGGCTTATAAAAGCTGCAAATTTAGTCCCCTCAGACCAAGTTGGCAGATTATTTGGGCCCTCATAATGGTCTGTCTGACCAATATCTTGTGGGGAAATGGGCCCAATAAAAACAAATCCCTTTTAAACAGTCCTTTCCCAACTGGTTTCCCATTATAACCTTTATCCCACCATATTGGCAGTCAAATAAGGCAAAGATCCACTCCTCTGGTGCCCTTGCCAATAAGCGGATCTTATAGAATATGCACCGGTATGGCCGGTATACCTTATTTTTCCCTATGGATTTGCCCAATGCCAATAATAAGATCTGGTCATATAGAAAAAGACAGAAGGGAGGCCCAATGATCAAGGGTGGTGGTAAGACATCAATTGGGGCACCATGAGATACCAGGTCTGTAAATGTAACTCTCTACAGAAGGAACATTGGATTGGGTTTTTGTGTATTGCCTTTTCAGCAACATCGCATACTTATATGTCAGTGCAGACATTCCACCACAACAAGCACAAATTCTGAGGGTATAGTGGGATTTTAAAATCATGGTAGCTAGGCACCCCAGTCCGTATAATAGAACAAGGCTTTAAGGGCTGTGGCACACATGGTGTTTTGACGGTCCATAACTGTAGTATTAATCAACTCACCACTAGCCAATACAGATTACTTCAACGGGCGGGATTGTGGTGGCCCATTAGGCAGTTATTGTTTGAAATCAGCAACAAGTACTGGCAATAAAAGTGCCACAATGTGCCATAGGTCCAAGATTGACAATAATTGGTTTCAATTTAAGGCTTGTACATTCCTATTCTAGGTATAAAAGGAAGACAGTAATTGTAGACTATCCATAAAACCTGCCCTACTAATGAGGTAACGAACATGGGTCTACATCAGGGCTTTGCTAACCTGTGGTGCCACTGCTGCTGAACTACAACCACATGGATGATCAGATCTATTTCAGCCACTCATGGAGAGCTAAAGGTTGACAGTTCCTTAACCACATAAATAAAACAATAAAATAACACTAGTAAATTCATATCAGACACCAATTCTCTGCCGACTTCTCAATACTAATGCTGGTGTGAAATGCAGACTATTTCATGAAGTGTCGATCACTGCAGCACAGTGCTTAGTCAGAGGTGGTGTGTGGTGTCCACTCAAAAATACAGCTGAGGTCTCTTCTTGGGTTTGTGCTTGAGGGATCCATATCGTATCTGCAAAACACGGGACAAAAGTATGTCACGATAAAGAGAATGTCAAGACACTTTGCTGCACCTTATCATCGACAGATGGGAGGAGGGAGCAGAAGTTACTACACTGACTAAGGACTTTGCATGAAGAGGGTCGTGGCTAGGGTTGCCACCTGGCCAGTATATTTGATGGTTGATCCCAATGTTATTAATAGGGAAAAAAGATAAATACATACGAAGGCCAGTATTTTTTTCAAGAAAAGGTAGCAACCCTAGTCATGGTCCTGATGAAGGGTGGTTTTTCCCCCCAAAACATTGATGGTTTGGTAGCATAATAAAAGGGGCACATTCCCCGACTGCGGATCCATTTCTACATATTTCACGAACCCTAGTCATGGCCCATGATTACATCAGTACTACCTTCTATCACCAGCCTTGAAGGACTTTTTTTGGTCTCTGAAGGCATAGTGGGGCCAGCCATGAGACCACTGGAGAGAAGCTTCCATGGTGTCAAAGTTCATGACCTGTCAGGTGTAGAGGGCTTAAGCTGTCCATACATTGGCAAATACTGCAAACTTGTACCCCATGCATGGTAAAAAAATAACTGCCTCCCAAAATGATACCTAGTTATGGATCAGCCATGTGTAGTAGACCAGCTTAAACATCCTGTGGGGCAGTTGTTAACTCG
Organism: Xenopus borealis; assembly: GCA_024363595.1. Lineage (NCBI taxonomy): Eukaryota > Metazoa > Chordata > Amphibia > Anura > Pipidae > Xenopus > Xenopus borealis. Next base: position 6,362,958 of record CM044444.1, on the reverse strand, counting down.
TAGGTTTGACTGTTTGCTCTGAGGACAGGCAATCTAATGACCACAACTTGACCATGATCTGTGTAGCCAAAGCAGGCGATCTGCTCTCTTGGGGCCCTACCAAACAGATATATCTTTAAGTGTATGGCAATCTTATGCTACTGCAAACTGGTTTTATTAATAAAGCATGTGTCCTCTGTAAGTGACTTGTTTGACTTTCTCCTCTAGAGGTCTTTTACTAATCTGAAGCAAGGCGTTTGTTCCATTAACCAAGCTATTGTTGATTTAGGGTTGAAGTGAACTTATTCTTCTTTCTCAAAAATAAATCAGATCAAAAACATCAGTTAAAGCAACTACCAAGTCTCCATGTGCAAAATGTACCTCTTTGCGTCCCTTTATGACCTTTACAGATCTCATGCTCTGTGACCTTCGAAGCCCCTTCTGTGAGTACACCTCGTCCTCTGAATTCACTTCCACATCTTCATCTGTTCTTTCATCACCTGAATCTTTCCTCAAAGAACCGAAACCTTAAAATAACAAATGAGATACATGAAACCAAACTGAGCTCATTCTCACCCACATATTATATATAGGGGGAAAAGACTAATAACACTCGCATCGACCCTTGCTAGCAGTGGCAAGACCCTTAGGATACAGCCACACGTTCAGTCATATGAAAAAATGAATTTCATTCTTGGGAGTTTTGTTTATCATTGGCTGCGCTTTAAAAGTAGCAACTTCCTTTAAATATATAACATACCTTATGGAAAATGTAATATTTCAGCACGTTTATTGGATTAACAGAAAATATGCAATACGCATCATAACAAAATTAGACAGGTGCATAAATTTGGGCACCTCAACAGATATTACATCTTTTTGAGCCTCCTTTTGCAAAGTAACAGCCTCTACATACCGCTTATAGCTTTTGATGAATGTCTGGGTTCTGGATGGTGGTATTTTTGACCATATAGTCCATACAAAATCTCTCCAGTTCAGTTAAATTTGATGGCTTCCGAGCATGGACAGCTTCAAATCAGCCCATCATTTTTGATGATATTCACGTCAGGGGACTGTGACGGCCATTCCAGAATATTATACTTCTCCCTCTGCATCAATGCCCTTGCAGATTTGAAAGTGTTTAGGGTTATTGTCTTGTTGGAGTTATCAACCCCTGCGTAACTTCAACTTTGTGACTGATGCTTCAACATTATCCTGAAGAATTTGTAGATATTGGGTTGAATTCATCCGAACCCCGACTTTAACAGGGATCCCAGTTCCTGAACTAGCCACACAGCCCAACAGCATGATGGAACCACCACCAGACCTGGGTATCACAGCAGCTGTGCTTGTGGCCTTCCATTTCCTTATTACATTCCTTACAGTTGAAACTGACAGTTTAAAACTCTGAGATAGCTTTTTGGAGCCTTCCCCTAAACCATGATAGTGAACAACCTTTGTTTTCAGATCTTTTGAGAGTTGCTCTGAGGATCCCATGCTGTCACTCTTCACAGGAAGGTCAAACAGAAGCACGACTTACAACTGGCCAACTTAAATGGGAATGAAACCCCCCCCAGCGCTAACTCAAACCCACCCCCCGTAGGCCCCCTCCCTGTGGATACCAATAAATGAGTTTGATGTAACGAGTAGAGTACACCAGGAAAGCTCTAGGTATTCCAGTGTAATAAATGTATTGGAGAGAGGAGCTTCCAGAAGCTGAGAACACAAAGCAGCACAACAGGGTTCACGGCCGCCATGTTTTTTTTAGCATCACGCATGGTTTGCAGGTTCTCAGAAGGTCCCTGGCAGATGGAGCATGTGCACTAGAAATGGGTCAGGCCTTGGTTCCTAGTGCACATGGTCTGTGATCAACAATGGGAGATTGCACATCAGATGTGATTTTTACATAAGGACAAAGAGCAGCCTAATTTAATTGTCAATACTGGGATAGTGGTGCATATCCTTCATATGGAAACTTGGCACTGCGAAAGATAGGAAAGCTCAACAGAAGCAAACCCTTCTTCCCTCTCAGTCTCTCTCTCTCTATATTTGTATAAAGGAGGTCATCTAGAAAAACTCTGGAATTACTTAATTTAATGGAGCATCTGGAATGCTGCATCTGGCGCTGTGCGCTGGCTTCTAGGGACCAGATAAAGAGCCCTGGAGGGGGAAGCTTTGTTACAGGGCTTTCATGTCAGCATTCCACCAGCGCTTTGTTTAAAAGAAGGAATGGACTTGTTGAACTTGGACACATCTCACTTCCAAAAATGAAGATAAAACACTGCTGATGCCCAAGAATAACAGACACCGGAGAGCACTAACATGACGATTTGACTTCATTATTTGTATCTGCTATGAATTAAAGGGAAACTGTTGCATACATTACGCAGTATTTATGTCCCAACGAGCATTAAATCTTCTCTCACGCCTGTTTATCCCATGTATAGGCTTCTTAAAGTGACACATACCATGCCATGTTTTTTTGCAGGAACATGTCTGCATCACTCATGTAAACATTAAATAAACCCAACAGGCTGGTTTTGCTTCCAATAAGGATTAATTATATCTTAGTTGGGCTCAAGTAAAAGCTACTGTTTTATTATTTCAGAGCAAAAGGAAATTATTTTAAAAAATGATCTTTAAAAATCTGGATTAATTGGATAAAATGGAGTCTATGAGAGACAGCCTCCATAATTTGGAGCTTTCTGGATAATAGGTTGCCGGATAATGGATCCCATACCTGTACTACTCTAAGGCCTATGTCATGTTGGGGGTTCTTTCAGGCCATTTTTAAGTATCCCAAAAAAGCCTCAGAAACAGCCCCTATCAACTAGCAATGAAATTGCCCAACAAGCACTTTTTCCTGGTATTTATTTGAATCTGTCTGCTTCCTTTCCAGTCTTGCTTTATGGCAAAAGCATTCAGGCTCAGTTCCCCTTTAAAGGGATACTGTCATGGGAAAACATGTTTTTTTCAAAACACATCAGTTAAAGAACAAGTAAACGTTTTTTTTTTTCTATCTCTAAATTTGCTCTAAACAGCCCCTCAAATTAATGTACCTTAGTCCCTGCTGCAAGTCTGCTCTGGTTTCTGTGTTATCAGCAGCTTGTTTCACCTTCTTCCTGGTGCAGAGTGAAGCCCCGCCCCTTAGCTTTCTGAGCTGACCTTATATCTTGGACTAGTCCAGGAGATCATTTGCATACTATGACATAGCAGAGACCAGTGTGTGCAGCAGCTTTTGCTTGGGGAAACTAGCTTACTAATGAAACACTGGCTCCCTCTTCCTCTCTATTGTGGAACAGCAGCAAATGGACTGCTCAGTAAGCTAAGGGGCTGGGCTTCACTCTGCACCAGGAAGAAGGGGAAACAAGCTGCTGATAACACAGAAACCAGAGCAGACTTGCAGCAGGGACTAAGGTACATTAATCTGGGGGGGCTGTTTAGAGCAAATTTACAGAAAGAAAAACATTTACTTTTCCTTTAATAGTGCTGCTCCAGTAGACTTCTGCACTGAAATCCATTTTTCAAAAGAGCAAACAGATAGTGATGGGCGAATTTATTCACCAGGGCCGAATTCGCGGAGAATTCCAGCGATTCGCCGCTGGCGAATAAATTCGCGAATCACCAGCGACGCGTCGAAAACGACGTGACTCGTAAACTATGCGACGCGCCGAAAATGACGCGACGCACGTCAAAGTTGACGCAACGCGCGTCAAAAGCGTCCCGAGACTTTTTTCGCGAATTTTTCGCCGATTCCCGAATTTCTCTAGAAATTCTCAAATTTTTCGGCGAAGCGAATTGCGGGAGATTCGCCCATCACTACAAACAGATTTATTTTTATAGGGAGTGGGCGATATCACTCCAACTTGCAGTACAGCAGTAAAGAGTGATTGAAGTTTATCAGAGCACAAGTCACATGATTTGGGGGCAGCTGGGAAACTGACAATATGTCTAGCCCCATGTCAGGTTTCAAAATGAAATATAAGAAAAATCTGTTGAGAAATGGATTTCAATGCAGAATTCTACTGAAGCAGCACTATTAACGGATTCATTTTGAAAAATAAAAAACCTTTTTCCCATGACAGTATCCCTTTAAATTGAAACGGTTCACTTACATTATTGATGGCTTGGGAGGATTTGGTTTAATACAGCTATGGGAGGAGGAGGATAACTGATCTTGCTGGAGCAAAACAAACAAACCATTTTACTTTACATTAGTATAAGGCAGATGCTGATATGGTCAGGCAGGCTTGCCTATGAATTAGGAGTGTTTTTGAGCAATTCCAGGATATTCTACTATTAACCCTTCATATAAATGGGAAGAGGCTGGAGTGCAAGCCCAGAACCCTCGTCTAAAGGACAAGTATTTTCTTTGTACGAGCGCTGTAATTTCATAGATTTTCACTAGGTGGCGCACTCAATCTTCAGTTTAAAGTCCTTGATATCAGCCTTGCTGGGCCATTGATGCAGACATCTGGATTACATTATGCTCTGCTTCCTGCCTCTTCTCAAAACAAACCATTGTACGTTGCATCTAAGCAGCGCACGGATTATTATGAACTGCCCTACATTATTTGGATTACAGCAGCCACATGACTTCTTGTCGGCAAGAAAATAACCACGGGGGTGAACGTACAGATTTCTTGTGGATAAGACATTGTTTCATCAATTTGCTATGATTTAATCAGATAGAATTTATGGTTACTAAATAACTATTCCACATTATTAGCATTCACGCTTATGCCCAATACTGGTTCCTATCACCTACTTTTGGAATGGACAGGGCTGTCTAACCATTTTCATGTAGGGGGCCAAATGTTTTTATATCACTTTTAAAATCTGACATGAGGCTAGATATTTTGTCAATTCCCAGCTGTCCCTGGTCATGTGACTTGTGCCAGCACTTTAGGAGGGAACTGCTTTCTGGCAGGCTGTTTTTTTTCCTGCTCAATGTAACTGAAGGAGTTGCAGTGGGACATGGGTTTTTACTGTTGAGTGTTGTTCTTAGATCTACCAGGCAGCTGTTATATTGTGCTAGGGAGTAGTGATGGGCGAAATTCGTGAATTGAAGAAAAATTCCCAAAACGAGTCGCGTCATGTTTCCGACGCACATCCCAGCGTTTTTTAACGACAGCAAATTTTCGGCAGGCTAACTTTCGCTGGTGTTTCGCAAATCGCAGGAATTCGACACGAATTGGCGAATACATTCGTGCATCACTATTAGGGAGCGGTTATCTGGTTACCTTCCCATTGTTCTGTTGTTAGGCTGCTGGGGGGGGGGGTGATATCACTTCAACTCGCAGTACAGCAGTAAAGAGTGGTTGAAGATGATCAGAGCACAGGTTACATGACTTGGGGCAGCTGGGAAACTGACAATATGTCTAGCCCCATGTCAGATTTCAAAATGGAATATTGCTCTTTTGAGAAATGGATTTCAGGGCAAAATTCTGCTGGAGTAGCACTATTAACTGATGCAGTATCCCTTTCAATGGACACAATAGATCCATGTAGGAGTATGTTTATTTAGCAGATAAAAGAAAGGACACAAAATTAGTGCAACATAAATTCAAAGGAATCATTTCTGTTTCACTTGCCCTTTACGGGTGATTTGTTATGTGAACCCCCACAAGAGAGGTCAGCTAATTTATACTGTAATGTCTAAGTGGTCTCCGGGGATCCTCCAAACATCTTACAGAGGGGTCAAAGCAGTGTCTTAAAGGGTCAGTAACGTCAAGAATGAAAGAGTTTTTCATGCATTTAAAGAAGAACAAAAGGTATCTATATGTTAGTTACCCTAGAGAGGTCTCCTTCACCCCTTCACCAGTTCCACATTGCACAGCCCCATATGCTTTCCATAGCGGTTTATTAAAAATAGAGCGATGCAGTGCAATTATTCTTTATATATATTTTTTTTTTCCCAGTGATCCTGTTCCATCGTTATGTTGATGAAGTCAATATGAACCTGGCTTTAACTGAACATGCTCCTGGTTGGCGATTGCTTGTAAATGGAGCGATACATTGGAGCATCAAGATGGTGCAACATGGCCTCCACCAACCCTGCTGTGAATTTATCGATCAGGAAAACCATAAGAATAACGAAGTGGGCCCTGGTAATTGAATGCTATGGGGGCACCATGAGCTTTGCTTCATTCATTACGTTGCTCCTTAATGCTTTTGTGGAGATATCTAGTTTAGTGATGAGCAGGTCAGAAATTTTCCAACCCAAACCTAATTCACTGTTCCGAACCCAAACTGTAGTCCGGTGGCCTCTTCTACTTCATGACCCACCAACTACCCTCTGATGACAACATGGCCAAGATCAGTCACCAAAAACAAGGGGTTGCCATTATTTGATAACCAAAGTAGAGGTTTCTGCTTCAAGCCTAAATAGCCACAAGCCCAAATCTCAGTGGCTTTGAGATCTGATTGCAAATAATTCCTACGGCCAAGGATTGCATCAGCCTATTCCTGTCCAGACATATGGGCATAGGTCCCCCCACTGGAATGTAATAATTTGCCAGGGGCCGAAACGATCGCCGGATACGGCCACCCAGGTGGCATATATTCTGTTGACGTTGCCTATAATCAGCCAGAATAAAACTCATTTAAAATTAAAATATTGTACCGCAAGAACGCCAAATAGGGGATGCCGGGAAGTGTAAATCGCCAGGCGTTTCATATTCCTGATGCACCGTATAATTACATTTCCTCTTCACGTAGGGATAGTCATTATGTATTGTAGTCAGGCTTCCTTAGTGCTGAATAATTCCCAGACTACCTTGGCAGAAGTCTTTTTATCTTCCATTTGTGTACATGGCACAAAGGCTTATGAATTCATAGCTTTCAAACGGCGTCCTATCAAAGGAAAGCTTATTAAATATTCTATCCGTGCTTTTAGCGAAGAGAGGAAATTAACCAAACCATTCAGCCTGCTGCTTGGAATAAGGACTGTTTGAAAAACTGGGTTACCGTGGATCACTGGTCAGTATGGCCCCACACAAAAGCTCTAGCAATATTTTAAGTATGTAATATGTATGCAGGGCATGACAACAAGGACCACACGTGTTTAAAGGGAAGTAAGGCTTTGTCATCTCAAGTAGAATAATATCAGTTTTGTATTTGAAAGATGCATTGTCAGATACTCACACAGCACCGTAAGCGTGACATTTTCCATTACCAACAGAGGTCACGGTTTCATAAAAGTTCTCAAGGGCATCACCTCTCTCCTGAGCAATTATGGCTGCTTCCAACTTGAACAAATAAACTCAAATATGTGGGTCTGCGACGTGTGTAAAGTCTATCTAAAGCATTATTTATATATAAAGAATTATTTATAATTTTGACATCATAAAGTGGACAGCAAGGGAGGTGCTCTTCTTAGATCTACTTGGCTTCACTGATTGGTTATGTGTATGTATGTACAGGCCCGGACTGGCAATCTGTGGGTTCTGGCAAATGCCATAAGATTCCATAGAAAGTCAGTATTTAGTGGGCTGGTAAGGCTATTTGGGCCTCTCTATACTTGGAATGCCAGGGCCTATTTTGACTCCAGTGCATAAAAGTACAATACATATTAAAGTATACATGGGGAGACAAATCACATAATAAATATATAAAGAATTATAGGACAAAATTCTATGTGGCAAGAGACATAGTGGGAAGGAGGTCTCTGCCCCGTACAGCTTACAGTCTAAGACAGTGATAATAATGACAGTCCCATTTTGAAAGATTCATTCATATTCAAGATTCATTCATTCATACTAGGGATGCACTGAATCCACTATTTTGGATTCAGCTGAACCCACAAATCCTTTGCAAAAGATTTGGCTGAATACCAAACCGAATCCTAATTTGCATATGCAAATTAGGCGTGGGAAGGGGAAAACATTTTTACTTCCTTGTTTTGTAACAAAAATTAATGTGATTTCAATCCCTGCCCCTAATTTGCACATGCAAATTAGGATTCGGTTCGGCCAGGAAGAAGGATCCGGCCGAATCCCGAACCAAACCCTGGATTCGGTGCATCCCTATTAGATACTCACAATGTTAAATATTCACAATGTATTGTGAGTAAATGGAAGAGGACACAAGACATTTGAATGCATCATCTTTAGGGAAGGGGGAACAAAGGGGATGCAGGAAGGAGTTGCCCTAAACAATGGGACAGTAGGCAAAACTATGATGTCAAACCAATGACTCTCCAGTTGTTATTGAACTACAATTCCCAATAGCTCTATAGAGGCACTGAATTGGCTTTTACTAAAGACTATAGAAGAAAAAGTACAAATGAAAAGCTGCAGGAGGTTGTTCAAGGCTACACTTACCAGAAGAATCACTGACAGATGCTCTTGGCTTCTTGTGGCCATCAGGGAAAGTCTCATTGCCCTGCACAGCAGTCAGGTCGTGCACACTGAAACTACGTAGCCTCTCCGTAATAGCGCCTTGGCTCTGAGGAGACAAAGAGAGTCCTGGGTTATACAAGGAAACTTGTGTTCACTACCATATGTGCAAAGTGTATTTATTTATGTTATTGAGTCAACATCTTCTGCAAAGCCAGACAAATCAACGGAATCAAAACGGTTCAGACTGTTAAAAGATCTCCGATACATAACCGAGTGTTTATATTAATGTTGTGTTGAGGAGCGGCGTACACTCTATCCTTGGCAGAAGAACACAAGCAGTGTGGTTAGCACATCGTAGGAGGTTATATTGTGCATGGAGACTTCAGTAAGCCTTGTGTGGCATTCCTAAGAAAACATCAGCAGGAATAACAAACACACGTTTCACCTCAGAAAGTGTCTTGGGAAGCAGATGTGGTGGGCCTCCGAAATGGGCAAGGGACTCCACAGCAGCAGCAAAGTTCTACATGCATGGAGGACTCCAACTTTGCCCCAATAAGTGCAGCAAAAGTCTAAGCATGAGCCAAACCTCCAGTTTTACATAAACCCTCCCAACGGGTAAAGTAAACATCATTCACCATCCCCAGCACTTCAGGACTACAAACTCCATTCAAGACTTGCTCCCTGTAACACTAGTGTTGCCAAGATCCTGTGCATGTTCCATATAGTTCCTCCCACACTTTCAAAAACCTTGAGAAGCCATGCTTAGGTGCTTCGAATGCTTATGGACTGGAAGAAGACAAAAACTAGATATGTATAAATATAAAATGTCCAGAGGACATTCAGTATCAAGAGCAAGATTCAGGGCCAGTGGGGAGAATGAAGCTGCAGCTCTAGGATCCTTTGCAAAAAACAACCCCATGACTAAAGTTGGCCATAGACGTAAAGATTTTTGAAAGATCCAATGGTTATCGTGAGACCACGATTGTCTCAAAACGATCGTTTAAATGCCTGATGTGTCCATCAACTAAAAAGACCATTTCAGGCGATATTGCCAGCAAAACTGAAGGATCGCAGCCTGCTTGGCCCTGCAAACATAGGTAGATTGCATGGGGACCCATAAAGATTTTCTAACCTGGCCGATCAATCTTCAGACCAATGTCGGACGAAAAATCGTAAGATGAATGATCGTTGGTATCCCACTAACCGCACGATAATTTGACAGATTGGTCGGACTTCCCTAAGATCGGTCGTTCGGCAGGGAAATATCGTTGCGTCTATGGGGAGCTTAAGACCTGAAAGTCCAGACACAAGTTGCAACAGACTGGATTATCATTAATATTATGTATGCTGAATGTTTTTGCTTTATTATTTCTTGGCATGTCAGCATCCTTGCCTGGTTAATTTTGGAAGATTGACCTGCAATCCTGTTACGACTCAATCTGTCCTAAGTGCAGTATATGCCAATGCTCCTTCTTGGTGAATAGAAAGGGTATCACATATGTATATAAGCCACAGTTCCATCTCACTTATAAACAAATTAGGGATGCACCGAATCCAGGATTTGGTTCGGGATTCGTCTTTTTCAGCAGGATTTGGCTGAATCCTTTTGCCTGACGAAACCAAATCCTAATTTGCATATGTAAATTAGGGACACTTCATCACAAAACGAGAAAGTGATAAAAATGTTCACACTTTTTATTTTCCCCGCCCTAATTTGCATATGCAAATTCGGATTCTGATTTGGTTTGGTAATCACCCAAATTTTTCGCAAAGGATTCAGCTGAATCCCAAATAGTGGATTCGGTGCATCACTAAACCAAATCCCCTCTCAGACCATAATCCCAAAATAAATGGATTAATGCTGTCTGACCACCTATGTGGATATAGGAAGTACAATTGTTAAAATACTTCTTAATTGAGTTCTTATGCCACAGTAACTACTGGTAACCAAAAATCATAATTTAAGACAGGCATAAGACTTGGACATATGATTGAGGCCTGTCCACTTTCTCTGTAATCTTACAAGGAACATATGTAAGAATCAAAGAAAAACAAACATGCAGTTGAGCCCCAAAGAGCTGAGGGCTAATTAACTTAAAGGGAACCAGTCATGGGGAAAAAAAAAATTTCAAAACACATCAGTTAATAGTGCTGCTTCAGAAGAATTCTGCACTGAAATTCATTTCTCAAAAGAGCAAACAGATTTTTTTATATTTCATTCTGAAATCTGACATGGGGCTAGACATTTTGTCAATTTCCCAGCTGCCCCAAGTCATGTGACTTATGCTCTGATAAACTTCAATCACTCTTTACTGCTGTACTGCAAGTTGGAGTGATATCAACCCCTCCCTTTCTCCCACCCAGCAGCCTAACAACAGAACAATGGGAAGGTAACCAGATAACAGCTCCCTAACACAAGATAACAGCTGCCTGGTAGATCTAAGAACAGCACTCAATAGTAAAACCCATGTTCCACTGCGTACTATTCAGTTACATTGAGAAGGAAAAACAACAGACTGCCAGAAAGTAGTTCCCTCCTAATGTGCTGGCACAAGTCACATGACCAGGGGCAGCTGGGACATTGACAAAATGGCTAGCCCCATGTCAGATTTCAAAACTGAATATAAAAAAATCTGTTTGCTCTTTTGAGAAATGGATTTCAGTGTAGAAGTCTACTGGAGCGGCACTATTAACTGATGCGTTTTAAAAAAAAAACATGTTTTCCCATGACAGTTTCCCTTTAAAAGGGACAATGATCAGCAACAAGAGCGACAAGAGCACTAGTAGCTGGTTACACCCTAATATACTGTACATAGGCAGGATTAACACTGCATGAGAGGTCCGGGGATAAAAAGTAGAATTTATTGGGCTGGGAGGGATTCAGGATCCTGCAATTTCAGGTCTGCGTCAAAGCTGGAGGTACGAAACACCTTGCTAGGGGTTTAGTAAAGGGGAAACTGACAAGGCTTGAAAAGAGAAAAAGGCAAGACATATAATTCATTTGGGTGAAACCAAGACAGTGCAAGGCCATTACTTTGTGCTGACATTCCCCGGGAGAAGGTAGAAGTTATGATGTGAGAAGTCAAGGTTAAGATGGGTCAATACGGCATCTGAAATCCAATAACAGTCAAGCTGGAGGGTGGGGGGAGACAGAAAAAAAAATAAAGCAATAGATTTCCTATAAGGAAAGTGGCTTCAGCACTGAGGCAGCGGGGTTAGTGCAGAGAAACAGGCTTGTTACTCATTAGCACAAGCCTGAAAATGAGAAAAACTAGGTGACAGGCCATTGCCCGTCTATTACGCCAAATGGCAGCTTGTTCTTTTCAGAAAATTAACAAATACAGCAAAAAAAATATTTATGTATAAAAAGGGGGACCATCCCTTATTTGATCATCTGCCTCTGATGAAGCTTTTTCTTCATAACCCTCCCAAAATTCTTTTTTCTACCATGAGCTTTTGCTATCTAGAGAGCTCTCCCATGTGCTTAAAGAAAGCCCAGATCAGAGAGAAAGTAACATTTCAATCCAAATAACAATTTAATGAAGTTTATCTATAACAGCATTTGTAAATATTCGACCACAAATAAACACATTGTTTTTTAACAGCTTCAATAAAAATGAGCCGGTGTAGCTGTTGTCAGCCCTCATTGGCTGGCTCTTGCAGGTCCAGTTCTTCTGTAGAATGTACAAGTCAGTGCTGATTTTAAGGGAAACCAGAAAAGGCTTTGTGATAAGCCCCCAGCTGCAGAGCCCCCCCCCCCCCCCCCCTTGGCAAAGAGGAGACACAGAATAAAGTACAAAAGATTAAAGGGATCCTGTCATATGAAAACATTTTTTTTTTTTTTGCATCAGTTAATAGTGCTGTTCCAGAAGAATTCTGTACTGAAATCCATTTCTCAAAAGAGCAAACAGATTTTTTTATATTTCATTTTGAAATCTGACATGGGGCTAGACATATTGTCAATTTCCCAGCTGCCCCAAGTCATTTGACTTTTGCTCTGATAAACTTTAATCACTCTTTACAGCTGTACTGCAAGTTGGAGTGATATCACCTCCTCCCTTTTCCCCACCCAGCAGCCTAACAACAGAACAATGGGAAGGTAACCAGATAGCAGCTCCCTAACACAAGATAACAGCTGCCTGGTAGATCTAAGAACAGCACTCAATAGTAAAACCCATGTCCCACTGAGACACATTCAGTTACATTGAGTAGGAGAAAAAACAGCCTACCAGAAAGCAGTTCCCTCCTAAAGTGCTGGCACAAGTCACATGACTGGGGCAGCTGGGAAATTGACAAAATGTCAGATTTCAAAACTGAATATAAAAATAATAATGCTTTTTTGAGAAATGGATTTTAGTGCAGAAGTATTCTGGCGCAGCACTATTAACTGATGTGTTTTGAAAAAAACATTACAGTATCCCTTTAAAATATGAAGATCCAAATTACAGAAAGATCCCTTTATTCAGAAAAACCCAGGTCCCGAGCATTCTGGATAACAGGTCCCATACCTGCATAGTGTCCATGCATAAATAAAAAAAAAATGTTTTTCCATGACAGTTTCCCTTTAAACCTTTGGGTGCTGATGGGATGCTACAAGCACCAGTCTTTTTGAATTATGAGGGTCCTTCTATTCTACAACCCCAGAAATGTGAAGCCATTTCCAAACTGGTCTAGGATGAGAATGCATAGGATAATGACATATATTCCTATATAAGTTCTTTTGTGGAAAGTCTATGTTTGGCAGCTGCTCTAAATGACCCTCCTCTCCAGCTCCCTGTGTATAGATAGGTGTCTTTATCCTTAACTATTTAAATTAAAGTGACTGACATGTAGGCCACCCGCTCCATCAACCGAGAGTCTCACATGCAGACCCTTTGCAAGCAACATCCATCAAAACACAACTGAACTGTCTAATTCACGCTCGGTGTGTCACCTGTTTAAGGGTCTATCAGCTGTTATCATTCCAGACAGAAGTGTAGCACACACACTACCATTTCTAATATCTCTCAGGAGTCACATTAGGAAATCACAGCAGTGCATTGCTCGGGAAGATGCACCAAGCACACATCTGCTCTGAAGGTGACCTTTAAGAAAAGTAATGACATCTATAGCTTATTGTCAGCAACTCCATTAGGGATGGGGGTAGAAGACAGGATCTAAGGCAGTCAGAGACGCAATGATTTCATATACAATTCTGTTTCCAGCTAAAATCCCACAGGTGTGTCGCCAAAATGAAGAAATATCCGACCGTTCAGCCTGCCTGTATAGACATTGTTCTGTACTTGAACATTGAGGTGATTCTCACTGAAAACAATGTTTTAAGGTACTGAAAGATACCACAATAATGTCCGTATTGGTGCAGGGTTCAGATTGTGAAGACTACAGGACATGTATCCTGTATCAAGTTCGTGCCACATGTAGTATGGCATTTAAATGAGACGGAAAGCTACCAAAGCAGTTCATTGCCAACAGATTAGCCACAATAGTGCAAGCTGTAGAATGTTTTACCATACTGGAGTAAACAGCTCTAGAAGCTCTCGGTTTGTTTATAATAGCAGCTGCCATATAAGCGTGGTGTGACCACTTCTTGCCTGATTCTCTCCCTGTTAACTCATAGCTCTGGGCTCAGATTACAGCAGCGAAGGAGAGAGGAGCAAACTGAGCATGCTCAAGCCCTAGCCCTGGAGGTCTAAATTGAAAACAGGAAGTCTGATACAGAAGCCCATGTGACACAATAGAAGGAAAGAAATGCTGTGTTTCTTTTGACAGAGGACTCAGAGCAGCATTACTTTGAAGGTTTACTGGTGTATTTATATAGACCTTTCTGATAAAGCTTACTTAATGTAGCCTTTCCTTCTCCTTTAAAGGAGAAGTAAACCCCCAGAGTGCAAAAATCCCACCCCCTTCATCTGTGTTGACCTCCCTCCCTCCTCCCCCCGGCCTACCTGTCCCCCCGGGCAAATGACCTAAGCTGTTACTCACCCCTTGGCACAGGTCCTCTCCAGCAGAGTTCACAGGCACCATCTTGCCACAGGCAGTTTTCTTCCTGGATTCACCGGCATTTGGTAGCTCATACGCAGTATGAAGGCATATGCCAGTTCAGATTTACTGCGTATGCGCCAAAAGTCTTCCAAAACGAAGAAATTGGAAACCTTTGTGACTTTCGGCACATGCACAGTAGATCTGAACCAGCAAATGCCTCCTACCGCGCATTCACCGCCAAACGCAGTGAATCCAGCAAGAAGACTGATTGGGACAAGATGGCACCTGTGAACTCTGATGGAGAGGACCTGCGCCGAGGGGTAAGTAACAGCTATGGGGTATTTGCCTTTTTAACTGGTTATGCCGACAAAAACATCATCAGCCATGTGCTTCAAGACCTTCCCACTTCTGGGGAATTCAGAACAACAAGAGGCCCACTGGAAATGGAAAGTAAGCTCAAGAAAGAATGGTTGGTTAGGTAGGGTAGGAACCATTAGCTTAACCACACAAAATCTTGGGGGGGGAAATAAACATTCAACTCTTAAGATGTTCATTATAAAAATCCCTGGCCCTAACCCTGGTGTCTTTATGGTCCTACAGTGAAGAACTATTCTAAGACTTTGTCTTAATTGCACATGACCGTTCCTATTGAACTACAAAACCTAATCAATGTAATTGTTCAAATCCTGAAGGCAGTGCCATTAAGGCTAAGGATTCTGTACATGAAGCAGAACTAAATGTTTCCGATAGCTCGCTAATACGCAGCAAATCCATATATTTGGGATTTATTTATTTTTAAGCTGTTTTGCCCAAAGTAATAAATCTTTATGATGTAGCCTTTTCAAACGGATTTCGAAATCAGATTTAATTGAAAGAAAGATCCGGTCTGGTGGAGGGAAAAGATATAGCTCCCAGCAGACGATCTTCATGACCTTAAAAGACCTCCACCATTGCCTCTATGCAATATACACTCTGTTCAATGAGAATGCTGAGGAACCTTAGGTTCTATGACAAAAAGTATAAATATAATGCCATTTTTTTGTTTAATTATGCATTGCTAATTGGGTGACGGTATAACAATTATTTTTTTGCAAGTGAAAATAGAAAATCATTTGTTGGATTTATATTTTATAACAGTGCAGTATTTATCCAGGATTTAGCCATCTGGGAGACATTATTATTCTATTTCTAACAATTTTATTTAATTTCAGTTTTTTTTCTTTTTTTAACATATTCTTTAATTTAGTTTTCTTTTTTTTCCCCAGACAGAACAAAAACATTGTACAGAAAGAAATAAAAACAGTGAGGAATTCACCCTGACATTGATAACTCAGCAATATACTGTTTATCATAACTGTTATTTGCATATTGACTTATTCATAACAATAAAGAAATTAACGGATTGCGCAGTTTTTTTTTGTTTTGTCTGGGGCTCTCAAGGAAAGAAAGAGGGGTGGGAGAGGATCAGAGCATCAGAACATTTTAGTTTTGTAACGATCTACACTAAGGGGCAAATTTACTATTATTCCCCAAAAAATCCTACGAATTTATATGAAATTCGATAAGCATTCGACTATCGAATGCTTATCCAATAGTTTAGGCTATCATTTTGCTCGATATTCGATTTCTCGATGAAATCGAATACCAATCGCTCGATTTCACTAAAAAATTTTGAAATTTCGTTCGAGCCTCCGAAAAATTTGTACGCTTCGATCGTACGAATGGTATTCGAGCAGGACTTAGTCAAAGAAGCCTATGGGGGGGGGGTTCCCATAGGCTTCTATAGCAATTCGGTAGGTTCAATCTGGCGAAGTAGGCATTCAAAGGATTTTACAAATTTGATTCCTTCGATCATCGAATGATCGAATTATCGAATATCCGATCATTCGATCTATTCGATAATCGATGATTGAAGAGGCCAAATTTAAATATTAGAATATCCGATTAAATTGTACGATCGTAATTCGATCATATTCGATTGAACTACGATCTATTCACATGAATTTTAAAAATTTGCCCCTAAGGTTTCTTTTGTAACCAAGAGAGATTACAGGATCTTATCGTTTCCTTGGGGTATAAGCCGCAGTTGCTTTGAAGAGAACCCAGGTTGTCCATTCTTTAATTTATCAGCTGGGAGATTTAATTATATACGAGAGTAGTTCTTCCATTTGCTGTATGTAATTCAATTCTGCTACCCATTCTCCTACTGTAGTGCTTTTCCAATGCCTGGGTATGAAAGTGCAAAGTGACTGGGCATTTGTATCATCTGGTAAGTATCGTGTAGTTGGTCTCTTGTGCTTTGCAGGCCGTCACCATATTATGTGAAAGTGCAAATGACATTTTATATTGAATGAGATATTAAGGTCCGTTGCTCATTGTGTTTTGAACTTAAGTTCTTGGGAGCCTTTAAGATGCAAGATTATGGTATAGACTTGAGATAAGGCATGAGTGGGTTTAGCTTTGGCTAGACATAGTTCTTTAAAAGTGGTGGGTTCTGACAATAGCTTATTTTTCTCTAGATTTGTTTGGAACCAGTGGGTTAGTTGGTAATGCATAAATCTCTTCGAGAAACTGTGTGTATGATTATCCAAAATATTTGCTATTAATTGCTAACTAATTGCAATTGAAGGTCTACTTCAACCAACTTGATGTATGGACATGAAAAAGGCAGTGAGCTGGTCAATGCCCCATGGATATAAAGAGAAGGGGGAAGGAAGTTAATGGCTTCTGCAACTGCTGAAAACAGATGGTAGAGGGCAAATGAGGTTCGGGAAAGAGCGAGCATGTAAAGAATAAACAATGTGTTGGAGATGGAGGGTTGGGAAATGCATTAATTTTCCATTAGAGAGAAAGAGGTGGAAAAATGAAGTGGAAAATGCTGATTTTTGATAATGATGGTTTAACTTGAGATAGTGCCAAATATATCACTTGATATTTGAATGTATGAAATATTTTTTATTTTTTTTTATAGGATAGAGGTAATGCTATGCTCTATTAAGTTATAACAGAAGAAAATGTTACTTCATGTTTGTTCAAAAACATGCAGTCAAGGAACTCACCACCAAGATCCAAGGTGGACCAAGGTGGAGCATCATTACAATAATCCTTTATTTACATACTGCAGGCATGTTAAACAAAGCATACAATCCAACAGCCTTGCAATTTCAAAGCTTGTGGCAACTACCCAGTTACAAGTGTCCGGTGAGGTGAAGAAACAAACCTTTGAAACCGGAAATGAAAAGCTGATGCTTTAAGTAGAAACACCCATCAAAAAAGTAGAGAAAAAAGGTCTACAAAAAAAAAAAAAAGAATTAATGAAGCTGCATCCAAGTAAAGCATTCTATGCAACAAAGTTTTGATGTGCTCAATGAATGAGGCTGGGATCTCTACAGTGCTGAAAATACATCATAACTTGCAGAGACTTTATGCTCCGCAAACCTCTTGGGTGGCAAACCCAGCAACAGTCATAGGATTACTCAATAAGAGTGAGGCTTTTCTTTCTTCGAGATATCTATAAAGCTAAGTTAAGAAGACAACTGAGAATGAACATCTAGTGAAAAAGGCACTAACTACAAAAGAATTGTAAACATGTAAGATGTTATTCTAAAGGAAACCAACACTATTTGGCCACATTATTGCCCAACATCTCATTACAAAACCAGAAACATTAATATGAAGTTGACCTTCACTTTACTACTAATACAGCCTTTATCATCTTCTGTGAAGGCTTTCCACTAGCCATTGGTGGGACGTGCTTCCATTTGTCCACAAGAAGAAAGGAACTGATGTTTGGGATCAGGCCTGGCTCACACTGTTGTTCCAGTCAAGTTCTTCCACTTTCATCTCTGAAAACCAATTCTGTATGGACCTTACATTATGCATGGGGGGAATTATTGTGTTGAAACAAGAAAGAACCTTCTCCAAACTGTTGACAGGAAGAACTGAATTGTCAAGGAGGTCACTGCATGATGTAGTGGCACCTGGCTCAGCAATGATGAGTGAGGCTTAAATAGCCTACTTCTGATTAATCTAGATCCATTCATGCCCCACAACAATCATATTTCACCTGGCCCCCCACAACCCCACTGAACATGTTTTGTACATCCTCGCAGATAATTTTGGGGATTTATAAATAAACTAGAATAGCAATTCTCACTACCAGCAGTCAAACAGAATAGTTATGTACAACGATTAAGAGAACTGCAGGATTCAGCCTGATTACAAAACATTTTTCAAGCTGTTCCCTGAAAAATAGCATTTAGTCCTATTATTCTTCCCAGTTCCGGAACTCGAATATAATCAATTAATTACGTTTCTCCGAGAAAGGTTTGGGCACCCTAGTACGGAGGAAAATAACAGTCTTCTACCTGACATTTAGAGACTAATTTCAGTAATTTGCAAACAAATACATGAGTCATTTTCCAATTACACAGTACCTTTGTTTTGCACCAGGCACATCAGTGCTGGATGCAGTTCCACAGCCTTTTCACTTGGAGATATTTTTCACTTATATGTGGAACCTGCTCCTCTCCTGTCTTGCTGTTTATCCAAAGGGTCATGATTGGGATCACGTTGGCTTATTCTACTATAACAACTATCCTTTTTTCATAGTTATTTTTTTTTCATAGTTATTTCTTTTTCTTCAATTGTAAATCGAGTATGGAAATAAAATACTCTATAACCAAAATAGTTGTAGAGTTATTTACATGCCCATATATCAACAGATACTGGGTACCAATTTGGTAAGCAGCCCATAATATAATGACGGCCCACAAGGTGTCTGCTCTCGCTTTTGGGCCTACCTCTTCCAAATGTCCCTTATGGTGTTCAAATTAAATACTAGTAAACATGCCTTTTGTGTCTCCTTTAAAGAGGATAATGGGTACATTCAGCACTTCTTAGTGGACTGGATCTACTCTAGAGGTTCAAAGAGCTGAAAAAATGTCATCTCCAGGAAGACATTCTTATGGTTTATGTTTTTAAATGTGTAATTTCTATTACTCCCTAGCCTTAGTGGTTCCTCTATTTACTTTTCCTTTGACTACAATTAACCTGGCAGGAATTTATAGGCTAAAGTTAGTGGGCACGTGTCTTTAATTATAATTATAAAACCAGCGAGTTGAATTATCCTGCTGTTGATTTGTTTCTACTGTCCTTATGTTTGGTGGCTAGCCATATTATGTATATGCATAAAGTGTGCACCAATCAGGACAAAGCTCTACCCTTCCCTACACATTCAGGAGCCAGAAAAAAGATTAAGGGGGAACGCATGCTTCCTGGGATCTGAGGTTTCTCAGTTTTGCTCAGCAGAAGTTTTAAAAGTGCCCAGATAAAGCCCATTGTCTGGCACAACTTAATAAAACATAATGTTCAGGCTCTTGATGTCTACTCCATATTCTTATCGCCCAACTAATAAGCTAAGAGGAAAAAAAACAAAACAAAACAAGCTCTCGGAAGAGATCAAAACCACCTTGAAGGTAACTTTAACAGAGAAAAGGACTCTTATGTCTCAGCATCTATTATATTCAGAGAGAATTAAGAGTGCACTTGACTCACAGCTGTGGACATCCTTGTTCTGTTTTGCTCTTGATTTAGAACATTTAAGTGTTGCCTTCGTACAGGACAAGATCAAGAAGACATGAAAAGCTTCCTAAAATGTTGTACTGCCAATAAAGGCCCCATCTGTTGTACAGACAGAAATTGTAAACATTTGTTCTTTCTAGAGTACGTAGATGAAGACATGGGTCAATGGCTGATAAGCAGTTTCCATACATAAGTATGGAAAGTATTTTATGAATCTCTATACATGGTCATTTCAATGGCCTATCTATTTGTAAAAAACAAAAAAAGTGAAATGTCAAATCACGAAAAAAGCATGAAAGTTATTGTAGAAGACAGAAGTATATTATAGAAAAGGCTTGCATACACTATATTTAATGTATTCATTTAAGGAACAGTTACCTTCACTTGACTGAGGAGAAGAGTAGACAGATGGCAGATTGGAAAGTTTGATAGAATTAGCCAAGGGCAGCAAGAAGGAAAAAAAAGAGAGAGAGAGAGAGAGAGAGAGAGAGAGAGAGAGAGAGAGATTATTTATTACCTTATCTGCATAATTCAAAACATACATCATATAACAAAGTCCTGCACTTGTGAGTCTTAATTAACGCAGTCATGTAATTATATATACTGAATCTTTATTCAAGCTTTCTGCTCTACTACAAGTTTAAGTCTTAAGGGTTCCTGAAGAAAGCTAGCAGTAGAGCTGAAAACGTTGAATGAGCACTAAATTGGTTTTATATTGATTGCTCTGAAAAAGTAACTTGCAAATGGTCTCTGTTGGACGAAATAGAAACTGCGGTAAGGATTGCCAGGAAGCATTGAATTGTCAAGGAAGTCATTGCATGATGTATTGGCACCTGGGTCCGCAATGATGGCTGAGGCTTAAATAGCCAATCCAACTTCTGTTACTCTAGATCCCATCATGCCACACAAAAATCATATTTTCATCATATATTTATTATTACACAGAAAAAGGAAATCATTTTAAAAAATTGGAATTATTTGAATAAAATGTGTCTATATTAGGTCTGTAATTCTGAGCTTTCTGGATAACGAATTTTCGGATAATGGATCCCATACGATACGATTAAGAGAAATATATATCAAACCTTTGTTCAATATTTCTACTCTACTACAAGCCTTCTTAAAGGGCAAGGAAAGTGTAAAATAGAATAAGGCTAGAAATGGTGTATTTTGTATACTAAACATAAACATGAACTTACTGCACCACAAGCCTAATCAAACAAATGATTTATGCTTTCAAAGTTGGCCACAGGGGGCTGTCATCTTGTAACTTTGTTATACATCTTTGTCTGACACTGGCACTGCACATGCTCAGTATGGTCTGTGCTGCTTAGGGATCGTCCTAAATGATCAAAAAACAAACCTGTTTGAGTTCTGCATGGCTGGTAAGTAAGGCAGGGGCTCCCTCTGCTGTTCATAAGTATGATTGTTTCCCTGCCAGAAGTTAGGGACCGTCTGACAATTCCTATCCTCAGCACTAAATGAAGGGAGAATGTCACTGCATACAGTCAGGTTTCTTATAAAAACGGTACACATTTTTAAATTAAAGTATATTGGAGATAGATTTCTTTTTCATTTAAGAAAGTAAAAATGGGATTGTATTTCTTTGCCTTTCCTTGCCCTTTAAGGATTCCTAAAGGAAGCTAGCAGTAGAGCTGAAACATTGAATAAGCACTAAATTGTTTTTATATTGATTGCTCTGATATGGAAATAGACACAGCGATAAGTGTATATTTAAAAGGAAATAGACAATGATTTACTATTGTTTACTTAACAGCCAAAGTAGATATTTTGCGCTCGCACACCCTGGCCGTCCGATAACGTGAGCCCTGGTGCTCGGAGAATAGAGGCGAAGGCACCCTCCAAACTGGTCAAGGAAGAAAGAATTTCACCGGCACAACAGGTTCTTTCGAGTAGGGAGAACCCCTTACTCGTTTATTTGCATTCGCAAATAAACGAGTAAGGGGTTCTCCCTACTCGAAAGAACCTGTTGTGCCGGTGAAATTCTTTCTTACTTAACAGCCAAAGCCACACATTTCAAGTACTGTTTCCTACAATGTAGATTCTATAGTATCAACACTCAAGGACCAAGTGAGCTCAAAAATGGAGCAGAGACTTGCCACAACTGGTTGAGGAACAAGGGCATGGTGTAAAATGCAAATAAATGGTGCACTGTACCAATTCTTTGTGCCCTCCTATCCTGTAGATAAAGAAGCCCTGATGTCACCCAAGAAAGGGTCAACGACACAGTCTTTGGGGAGATAAAAATCTCTTGAAAAGGTACAGCTGCCAATGTCTCCAGTTACACGGCCTTGAATAAAAAATATAATTCAGGGAGAATAGATTTGAAGACTTAAGAGTTGTCATCAATATAACCGTATCCCAAATATGCCATGCCAGTTAGTAGCTACTGAGGTCACAGTTCAAAGACATATGCTGAGACAAGATGGAGATCTCTTGTGAATATGAAAAGCACTTGAGGTCTACAAAGCTGCCATTTTCATTTATGTGCAGGCTAAAAACATTTTCTGTACAGAGTTGGCAATATTAGAAAACTACAGTTGTTTCTATTCTTGGCAGTAGAACGAACATTAATGCCAAAATAACATAAGCAAAATGTCTCTGTTTCTGATATACAGTCTTGGCCTGGAACACGCTATATAATATCTTCAGCTTACAACAAACAATGATGGCTGCACACAACTTGATATAATGGACCACTGACTACTTGGTGTCTGTTGTGAGTTATACACATCTACAGACCCACGCCAGCCCTAGTGATGAACTCATCTGGCCAGTCCTAAAAA
This sequence comes from Xenopus borealis, assembly GCA_024363595.1. Lineage (NCBI taxonomy): Eukaryota > Metazoa > Chordata > Amphibia > Anura > Pipidae > Xenopus > Xenopus borealis. The sequence goes on along the minus strand of CM044444.1, from coordinate 6,340,265 downwards.
CAATATAAAGTAGGACCTGTCCTGAGATCCAGTTATTTCAGGAAGAGGATGAAAGACCAGATTATTCCACGTGGCAGCAGCATTAGAGACATGGATGATGGAAAAATCTCTGAAATAAATGGATATTCTAGCAGCATAGCCAAACCCCAGAGGGATTATTCATTTTCAGTCCAGATGAGAAGACGAAGAACCTATGTGCCTGTGATACACGTCCTGTGCAGCTTGCCATATATTCTCCCCGCTGAAGGAAGATTTACAGTAGAGCAACTTTGGGTGTTACACTTTCAGTGTGACAATCAGCTCCAAGGTGTGTGGATAGGACCCATAACATGTACATTGCACACTACCCCTTCCGTGTATGGCTTTTGAATGAAAAAAAAAAATACGAGAGGGATATAGCTTTTCCTTTTCCATTATTTAAGAAAATAAAGACTAAAGGGGGCAATGTAATTAAAGGCACTAAGTTTGCCCAGGAGCAATAACCCTTTGCAACCAATCAGCAGGTAGAATCAACAAGTCTCCAGTTTAAAAGCAAACATCTTATTGGTTGCTATGGGTTACTGCTACAGGGAAAACTTAGGGTCTTTTATTACATGTGGGGGTAAGACCTTTTTCAGAAATAACAAACGAAACATATTTTTATGGCAATAGAGTCTGGACGAGAACATGGAGCCATAATACTTTTATATAATTTTATGAAAACCTCTTATGTGACAGAAAACCATACAGCGCCTCACAAAACAGTAAAACAGATTTATTAAAAACAAAATTGCACGATGACAACTCCCTTTTAAAAGCTTAAATGTTGGGTTTTTTGGCCTCTTGTAACATAAACAAGTTTTTTTTTTTTTAAACTTAAAAAGGCATTTTAATAGGATAAAAGAGTCTGCCAAACTGACTTAACATCAGTTCCACATGAAAGAGGTTGGCTGGCATTAATATAGATATCTACAACTATGTAAATACAGAAAAAAACAAAAAACGAGACTCGTTTTAAACGTGCTTAGTAATGTGCGGATCCTCGGGAAATGTCAGGGGTATTATAAATACATTAGCCTGTAAGGTTAAGGGACAGTATAGGCCTGCATTCAGCATACCCAATAAACAGATTGTGAATGTTTACGGTTCATTGTTTTAATGCGCTAATTACATATTGGGAAACTAATGTGAAAAATGCTAAATACATACAGGAGTTCTCAAGTAATCTATTATTATTTAATAATGGAGCAATGTAAAAGCAGGAGGTACCCCAGCCCTGACTTGTTTCCATGAAATGCTCTAAAGGACAACAATGACACCCTGAACCCTAAAGTTAAATCCTCACCCTCGTTGTTACCACTTAATACCGACCCCATGATAGGGACCATCTCTGAAAGCTCAGGGTCTGGGCTGAGAAGGGTCTGCTTCAGAGGAAGATAGCAGTGAAGAAGATAGGCACTGGGTAAAACTATGGGCTGAAAAGGATACGCGGATTGCGTGAAGCTACCCATAAATGGCTGATATAAGCAGCCAACAGACTAAGTAATGCAGTGTATGGGAGGCCCTCCGATGGGCTTCCCCAATTGAGATCTGTCCGAAAATCGGGCAGATGTTGATCGCCCATCTTTAAAAATGTTGTCGGATTGAAGACCACAAGCAGTTTGCATCAACCGCCTGTATTCTTGTCATTGTGATCCAATCATTGCGCTCTATCGCCCATCTCAAGGTGGGCATATCGGGACGAGATCCCCTTGTTCGGCAACCTCTCCAAACAAATGGATCTTTACTTGTACAGCCACCTTAAGACAATGGGCTCAGAAGGACTGACTAAGGTCAAGATTAGAGGCTAAAAAGGAGATAAGTGAAGTACTATGTAGGAGAGTTCTTCTCTACCCATGATGGAAGACCATGGGCAGAGAAGAACTGCCTCAGATGTAGAAATATGTAGGCAAGGCTAGATTGAGATGGCCAGGCTTAATCCATATAACTATGGGCTGAGAATAATTTTCTCAGTGGGTCATACTACAAGCCAAGGGTGTAATTACAGATGAAGCAGACCCTGCAGCTGCTGGGGGCCCCAGGTATTGGTAAAAAAATGACAACTTCTGTTAGGGGCCCTTAAAATGAATTTGCTGTGGGGACCAGTAACATCTTATTACCCCACTGCTACAGGCTAACATGGATTAGTGAAACTTTGGGCTAAAAAGGACCGACTGAAATGAATAGAACAGAACCGCTTAACTTAAAATAAGTCCAACACATCATTTTCTGGGTAGGCTGAAATGCATAATGCCCGAAGATGACCCCCTAAAATGTCAAAACCGATTATCAGAACAACCTAATAAATAAATGCAGGACTGGGAATTAAATCCCCAATTAAATCGTATAACATATGTCTTTATCTTGTGTCCACCACTCCCAGGTCAGGAAAAATCATCAACCAACATGGCCGCTCTGGGTTTACATGAAAGCTTAAAACCTTGCATGTAAAAAAAAAAAAAAATACACATTTTGCATTAACTTCTCCTTTAACCAAGATAAATAAGTAGAATATCATCTTACCTTTACAGCAGCAGTAACCGCAGCATTAGCAGCTAAATTCAACCCTTGCTTTCCAAAGTTCACCATCGTCTCATAGCCCTTTTCCTTGGCTTGCACAATATAGTCATCAATCTCCTGTTGAAACATAACAAGGATCATCTGTTGTTACACACAGACATATAAAATATACATAAGCATGTGTGCAACATAAAACAAGCGGCTAGCACAAGCCACCAACAAAGAAAACTGATGCAACGGATACATGTGTCACTTTGGATTCCAGGCCAAGTCTCGGCATTGACAATCTGCCCTGCCTGGGTATTAATTTATTAAAGCAGCCGCTCGTATTTAAACTTGCGTGACAAACCATGCATGGAGTTCCTTTTTATCCAAGCACGGAATAATAGAGTTTCAGAGCAAATTAAATGGAATGCATTAAAAGTTGAGGCTAAGGAGGACTGGAAAGATCAGCCTGGTGGAAAGAATGATCTGGGACCCCCTTTTTATTTAATCATTGAATCACAGATTTTCGATACTAATCAAATGGAAATTCTGGAAAGCTTAGGACCTGGGTTAGAGTCCTGTGCGGGTCCATTTTTTGGGACCCGTACCCGCAACCCGGACCCGCGACCCGCATTCTTACCCGCTTGGACTGCGACCCGTACCCGCAACCCGAGATCCGCAACCCGGACCCGTGACCCGCTGACCATCAATAATCAGGAAGTGCTGTCATTGTAAACCGGAAGTGACATCATCGGAAGTAGACGTGGCCAGAAAAAAAGGAGTAAAATAGGAAGTGCTGTCAATTTAAACGGGATGTGACATCATCAGAAGTAGAAATGCTGAGAAAAAGGAGTAAAAATCGCTATAGCGAGGATCCGCGACCCAACCCTCAACCCGCCAACCTGCAGAACCACCGGCCCGCTTCTATACCCGCACCCAGAAATTCTACGAGCAACCCGCAGGGTACCGCCGGATTTTGCGGGTAACCCGCGGGTACCCGACCCGCTGCAGGACTCTAACCTGGGTTGTTTTGATAAGCGATCTTTCTATAATATGGAGCGCTGTGTATTAAAAATTGAGGCTAGGAAGGGCTGCAAAGATCAGCCTGGTGGAGAGAAAGGTTAGTGCAGAGGCCTATTCCCACCATTTTTATATCCTGGGACCTGCTATGTGCACCTGTCTCCGAGCAACCTGATCTCCTACCTAAAGGTCACCATGAAACTAAAGTTGCCTTTGATACAAGGCAGGAGTGGTGACAATGCAAACCAGAAGCAACACCAGCACAAACTTCCAGCGACATCAATGCAAACCATGGGACATCATCATAAGACATTATCATACAGCAGTGGTCCTCAAACTTGGCCCTCCAGCTGTTAAGGAACTACAAGTCCCACAATGCATTTGCCTGACTGTGGCTGTCAGACTCCATCATTGCATTGTGGGACTTGTAGTTCATTAACAGCTGGAGGGCCAAGTTTGAGGACCACTGTCATACAACATCATTTATAAGACATCATCATAAGACATGGGTTGAATATAAGGAGTATAATTATCTTAAACGGAGACATGAAACCTGCAGATCTCCATCTTAATAATGTTAAGAATGAGAGACAAGCCGTGTCTTGCATGTATAGCACACATACTGAGACTATGAGTAAGTGCCCTATACAGACAAAATTATAGTGCCTATGCCTAAAACAATATATGTCCAACAAAAACACTACTTACTGAACTCATGTTGAGCACAACTCTATATCGCCCCTTTAATCTATCTAAAAATCTATTTTATTTCAGTCACTGGAATCCCTTTCTGCAAAAAACATCCACTAGAAAGATAGAGTATCCAATGAAAGAAAAGACGATCTGTGGATGCAAAAAGTTTTTCGTTTTTTATCTCCAGCACCTGCACAAAGGGGAAGAAAGCCAAGGAATTAAAATAAACAAGGCAACTGTTCAGCTGCTAAGAGAAAGCGAGTGCACCAGTTCGGAAGTTTGGGAGCATGGTCTGCTGGATGCCAGCCTTTGCGTGGCACGAGAAACACACATTACATTGAGATGTTAAAGGGGTACATTGTGAAACTGAAGGAATACATTACCACCGGGGCTGACAAAGAACATAAAAAGGGAGAGAATATCAGCAAAGAGTATCAGCAACAGAAAGGTGGACCTCAGTCATTCCGTAACACTGATAATTTAATACTAATAATGTCCCTATATAAGTGAAAAAATCCTTAAACTCACGAAAAAAGTATACCACCAAGTTTTGGTCAGATCGGGGGTTTAACGGAGAGAAAGTGAGCATGGTCTAAATCAGACTTTCCAGAATCAGTCATTACACAGAACAGAAGCCGGGGGCTCAGCCTAAAGTCTAGTTAGGTTGAGTCTTGGGCAGAATGCCTATTTGTTCTAGAAGATACAACTGAAAGCTTAAATTTCTGTATCAGTTCATGCACCCTAAATCTGTGGTGAGGGCCCTTCTTCGTTCATGACTGGGTTAGTGATAAAGGAGAACTTTGTTGGATCAGCCAATCGGCCATATTTTTTTTTTAAAAATGTATAGGACAGCAAAATATTACTCACCTCTAAATCCCAAGTGACATTTATGTTAAAGAGATACTGATACCAGAAATTAAAGGGATACTGTCATGGGGAAAAATTTTTTTAAAAAATGCATCAGTTAATAGTGCTGCTCCAGCAGAATTCTGCACAGAAATTCACTTCTCAAAAGAGCAAACATATTTTTTAGATTTCATTTTGAAATTTGACATGGGGCTAGATATATTGTCAATTTCCTAACTGCCCTAAGTCATGTGACTTGTGCTCTGATAAACTTCAGTCACTCTTTACTGCAAGTTGGAACGATATCCCCCCCCCCCCCTTCCCAAAAGCCCATCAACAGAACAATGAGAAGGTAACCAGATAACAGCTGCCTGGTAGATATAAGCACAGCACTCAATAGTAAAAACCCATGTCCCACTGTGACTCCTTCAGTTTCATTGAGAAGGAAAAACAGCCTGCCAGAAAGCAGTTCCCTCCTAAAGTGCTGGAACAAGTCATAGGACCATGGGCAGCTGGGAATTGACAAAATGTCTAGCCTCATGTCAGATTTCAAAATTGAATATGAAAAAAATCTGTTTGCTCTTTTGAGAAATGGATTCCAGTGCAGAATTCTGCTGGAGCAGCACTATTAACTGATATGTTTAGAAAAAAAAAACATGTTTTCCCATGACAGTATCCCTTTAAGGAAAAAAAAATAAGTATTTTTAGATTAACTTTCCCTTGCGGATCCACGCACTAATGGTCTAAGTGGACTGAAGTAGACCAGTCTACCATCTGCCTCTGGTCTGGTCCACACATTCCTCTGAACTCTTGGCAAAGCTCGTGTAGAGTACTGTTCCCCAGGGGCTTCATTTCCTTTTAAAAATAAAGGGCCATGATTTTATTGTAGGATAAGGATCAAGTACACTGTCAATTCAGCTTTGCAATTTTCTAACCAAGATTCAATTTTCATGATGGAACAGAACCTACAGCCAAAACTCTGTTTAAACATGAATTCCATTATTTCAGAGTTGTGATTCAGAAGTCACTTTGATATCTGCCCTAGACCCAGAGGCAGTAAAAGCAAAGGAAAGAAATCATAAGCACAGTGTAAACAAGCGCCCCATGTACTATAGCCCAAGGCATAAAATAATTTATGTTTGCTTCTTCTCAATCAAATATTCATATACATACCTAAGCATGCGCACACACATTCTGTAAGGAAATGATTCTGACTTTTCTTATTAAAGGGGTGGTTCACCTCCAAGTTAACTTTTAGTATATTATAGAAGGGCCAATTCTAAGAAACTTTTCAATTGGTCTTCATCATTTATTTTCCATAGTTTTTTTTAATTATTTGCAATTTTCTTCTGTTTCTTTGTAGTTTTCAAACGGGGTCACTGACACCATCTAAAAACAAATGCTCTGTAAGGCTACAAATGTATTGTTATTGTTACTTTTTATTACTTATCATTCTATTCAGTCCCTCTCCTATTCATATTCCAGTCTCTTATTCAAATCAATGCAGGGTTGCTAGGGTCATTTGTACCCTAGAAACCAAATTGATGACACTGAAAAATAAAGAGCTGCTGAATAAAAAGCTAAATAACTATAAAACCACAAACAATAAAAAATGAAAACCAATTGCAAATTGTCTCAGAATGTCACTCTCTACATTATACTAAAAGTTAACTCAAAGGTGAACAACCCCTTTAAAGGCTTGATTTTGACTTTGTCTTTGTTGGACGGAAATGTTCATAATTTTTTTCCATTTTGCCTAGTTGCTCTGAGCCTAAGCTGAGATTGCCCAGACTGCCCAGCTTTCCCATAGTCCCCTTATGTTACCTCCTGACAAAAAGGTAGAAGAGATCAAGGCCTTGTGGCCATCAAGTATTGTATGAAGTCCTATGGTGGGAATCTCCTGGCTGAGAAACCCACCAAGTTTTGTCTGCATAGATACCAATAATCCATGTCTCTGTAGATGTTCCCTTATATTATTATTATAATCCGCCCTTGATCTTGGTTGCAGGAACCCCAACCATGGTCTCTGGAAGATTTGGGTGTTAAATCTCATAACATCAAGAAGAAGGGGCAGTTTTGTTCTCTCTGATCAATTGCCATCATTATTTTGTATATTCATATATCGGGTGTGGGACCCGTTATCCGGAAACCCGTTATCAAAAAGGCTCTAAAATATGAGAAGGCCATCTCCTATAGACTCAAAGAATTCACAGTTTTAGAAATCGTATCTTGTACTTGATCCCAACTAAGGTATGATTGATCTTTACTGAAGACAAAACAATCCTACTTGTTTTACTTAATGTTTAAATTGTTTTTTAGTAGGTATGGAGATCCCAATTACAGAAAACCCCAGATCCCATGGATAACAGGTTCCATATCTGAACCAACATAAATCACAGGGAGATTTCCCAATCTAACAACCCTATTACATGCACAGTAAAGCAAAAAAACAAAATGGGAACATATAAAGCCATGCAGGTAGTACCCTACAACAGTGATTTTCAACCTTGTGCCTCCAGCTGTTAAGGAACTACAAGTCCCACAATGCAATGAAGGAGTCTGACAGACACAGTCAGGCAAATGCATTGTGGGACTTGTAGTTTCTTAACAGCTGGAGGCACAAGGTTGAAAATCACTGCCCTACAACCAGTCAAGCCCAGGACTTCAGCCCTACAAGGCAGTGATGCTTTAACCATGATCTTAACTACATAAAATAAAATAATTACAATAAATATAGATATTAAGAGGGACATCACCTTTTCTTTTGATGAAAGGAGGGGGTGAAGAAACTTTCTATACAGCAGACTTGCACCTCTTGTGTAGGGAGACAGTAGCCAGACAACAAAGGCTATCTTCAGTTCATAATACAATGGAAACCTAGAACATTGAGAAATGGCAAATAAATAAGAAATCCAAGTGACAGGGATGTAATAGTTAAGAATTGCTGACCCATGAAGGATCCATTATGTTCATCTGTATGTAATAACCAATGGAATTGTGGCTAGTTACTGGTTCAGTTTTCACATGTTGCCTTCACCACACCCAACGTGTTCACCTTTCTTCTTTCTTTATTGCTGGTAGAAGTCCTTACAACTATACTGTTCCAAAGGTTTTAAAGGATGTAAAGCTCCAAGTGCCGGTTTAAGACAATTTTGGAGATCTGTGTCTGCCCCATGAATACAGAGCTACCTGCCTTGGGCAACAAGGCCCTTGTACTTTCTTCTACTCTTGTCCAGGGTCATCGTAAATGATCTCTCAAACCTACAGTTTTCATTAAATGCTGTATCGATTCAAATCTAATGTTGATTAGGGATGCACCGAATCCACTATTTTGGATTCGGCCGAACCCCCGAATCTGTCCCGAAAGATTCGGCTGAATGCCGAACTGAATCTGAACCCTAATTTGCATATACAAATTATGGGTGGGAAGGGGAAAACATTTTTTACTTCCTTGGTTTGTGCCAAAAAGTCATGTGATTTCTATCCCTGGCTCTAATTTGCATATGCAAATTAGGATTTGGATTCAGTTCGGCCAGGCAGAAGGATTCGGCCGAATCCGAATACTGATGAAAAAGGCCGAATCTCGAAACCAAATCCTGGATTCAGGACATCCCTAATATTGATGACTACTTTCAACTTACACTGGGCCCTGTGGGAGTAGGGAAAATATCTTTTTAACCAGACATTCCTCACAGACAAACCCTCTGTAATTAACTCCTCCTTACCTGTAAGCTTGAGACAAAAGAAGCAATAAAGGAAAGTGGCTTTTTCTAAAGCTTTAAAACTGGACGTGTAAAAAAAAATGTCCCTGTTCCAAGCAAAATTAAATAAATAGGCTAAGAGCTCATCATCAGGCAAGTACATTTTTTACTAAGTTACGGTGTGCGTAAAAGTGGGTCGGTAAAGTCTGGCAATAACGCAGATGATATATTAATGTTTAAAACCTTACCAGGATACTGTTAGATCAGCTATTGTTTCAGTAACAGTGTAGAGGGCAAATATAATCCAATACATCATCCACCGAACCTGGAAAGAAATACAAAAGATGAGAATACTGTAGTATTTAAAAGGGAAATTCTGAAGATTAGCTCCCATTAAAAGTAACTGGGACTCGTGTATTTAAAATAGTACAGAGACAATTCTATTCTTACAGTTGTAAAAAGGCAAAAGGGAGCAACACAAACATGAAAAAAGTTTCTGGAGGTGCCAAAGAGGTCTGTGATTGACTATCCAATCCAAACGCGCAATGTTGGGTAACTTCGGAAAGCGAAGCGCTCAGAGTGCCATCCCACCGGCGATTTAGATTGTAACCGGACGGAGAGGCAGTTCAGGGAGATTAGTCGCCCGAGGAAGAGGCGATTTGTCACCAGGCAACTAATCTCCCCGAAATAGCATTGTGTGCCTCTGCCAGGCCAGGGATCTGCAACCTTGGCTCTCCAGCTGTTAAGTTAACTACAAGTCCCACAATGCAATGAAGGAGTCTGTGATGATTCATAAAGGCAAATGCATTGTGGGACTTTTAGTTCCTTAACAGCTGGAGAGTCAAGGTTGCAGATCCCTGCTCTACTCTAAAGGAAGCTCTGTTTGACAGTACACCTGGTTTTTATGCAATCAAAACTTGCCTCCAAGCCAAGAATTCACAAAATAAGCACCTGATTTGAAGCTACAGGGAGCAACAACCAAAGGGCTGGTGAGCAACTTGTTTCCAGTGGTCCTGTCCACAATGCCCATAACCACTTGCTGATCTGATCACTTACTCCAATAAATGGATCAGAGTAGGAATACAAAGAAATTGTTATCCTATCAATGTCTATGATCTGAAGAACTTAAAGGGGTAAAGAGGTGGACTTTTTAAAGATGAATTTTAAGTAGACATTAGACAAAGTCATTGATGCTCTAGGACACCTTAAAGGGCAAGGAAAGTGTAAAATAGAATAAGGGTAGAAATGCTGTATTTTGTATACTAAACATAAACATGAACTTACTGCACCACAAGCCTAATCAAACAAATGATTTATGCTTTCAAAGTTGGCCACAGGGGGCTGTCATCTTGTAACTTTGTTATACATCTTTGTCTGACACTGGCACTGCACATGCTCAGTATGGTCTGCTTGAGTTCTGCATGGCTGGTAAGTAAGGCAGGGGCTCCCCCTGCTGTTCATAAGTGATTGTTTCCCTGCCAGAAGCACTAAATGAAGGGAGAATTTCACTGCATACAGTCAGGTTTCTTATAAAAACGGTACACATTTTAAAATTAAAGTATATTGGAGATAGATTTGTTTTTCATTAAAGAAAGTAAAAATTTGATTTTATTTCTTTGCCTTTCCTTGCCCTTTAAATCTATGTTTTCTAGTCTCCATCTGGCCAGTCTGGAAATGAAATTGCTGTTCAGTTGGTTGTCCTAGACCCTTGCACCCATGCAGTGGTTTAGATGAACATTATATCATCTGTGCTGGTTGCTCTACATGTCCAAGAAGACAAGTCAATGCATGGTCAAGTGGAATACTTAGAACGAGTCTTTACAGAGACAGCCTTGCCACATGCTTATTGGGGTAAGATGTCTAAACTAGTTCATGAGTGGGCACTAAACAAGCCAGGAGTGTATCCCATGGATACCCATCAAGCAAGGACAATATCTCTTCACCTCATATAAATATCACCTCATATTAATATCACCTCACCTGATATAATATTCAAACCTGCCCTCATGATTGTTGATCAAATATCAATCTGGTAGGCCACCTTCCATCCCATACATAGGCCAATAAGCTTCTCCAAACTGAGTTAATATCTAATATTGGCCCTGTATGGTCAGCTTTTTTTTTTGTTTTTTTAAACGCATCAGTTAATAGCGCTGCTCCAGTAGACTTCTGCACTGAAATCCATTTCTCAAAAGAGCAAACAGATTTTTTTATATTCAGTTTTGAAATCTGACATGAGGCTAGACATATTGTCAATTTCCCAGCTGCCCCTTGTCATGTGACTTGTGCCAGCACTTTAGGAGGGAACTGCTTTCTGGCAGGCTGTTGTTTTTCCTTCTTAATGTAACTGAATAGTACGCAGTGGGACATGGGTTTTACTATTGAGTGCTGTTCTTAGATCTACCAGGCAGCTGTTATCTTGTGTTAGGGACCTGTTATCTGGTTACCTTCTTATTGCTCTGTTGTTAAACTGCTGGGTGGGGGAAAGGGAGTGGGTGAGATCACTCCAACTTGCAGTACAGCAGTAAAGAGTGAATGAAGTTTATCAGAGCACAAGTCACATGACTTGGGGCAGCTAGGAAATTGACAAAATGTCTAGCACCATGTCAGATTTCAAAATGAAATATAAAAAAATCTGTTTACTCTTTTGAGAAATGGATTTCCATGCAGAATTCTTCTGGAACAGCACTATTAAGGTGTCCGACAAGTCGAATATCTATGTCCAATGTCTACTCAAAATTAATCTTAAAAAATTCCACCTTATAAGCCTTTTAAATTCTCCAGATCATAGACTCTACTGCATTGATAAGAAAGCATGATTTCTCATACTAAGTAAACTCATTCATTTGACAATAAAAAACACTTCCTGTAGTTAAATTATTATAAGCAACTTGGCAATGTTTGCTCTGTTTTACCTACAAATGACTTTTTTTGAATGAAAAGGCTTTCAGACACAAGATTATGCTTGTTTACGTAGGGAGGAAAACATACAAAGCCGGTATTGTTTCTAAAGACATAACTGGGTGGTATAACGTGACTTTAATTGGCTTACACCATCTTTTGCCTTTAGTACTTTTGTCAGAGGGAAGCTAATGTAATTTATGCTATGTCAACCTACTTTTCCCCAATCTGATTGGCCACTAGACACATAGCGGTACGGCTCTACATGTCTATGAGTAGGTTCTTCAGTATAATTGGTTCCATGCTTAACATTCATTACAGCCAGAAATGTTATTAGCAGAAGAAGCGGAAGAGTGAGCGTCAGAATATATGTAAATATGTGTTAATTTAGTACAGAATGGTTTATGCAAGAGATTTGATTGGATTGCCTATTGGATAAACTCAATTAGACGTACAGCTGAATATCTGTGCTTATGTATAATTTACTAATCCAATTGGCTTCCTTCCGCAAGGTAATTTTCCTGTTAATATTAAAGGGCAGATCAGCCAGACAAGAATAAGAATTCTTTCAGGTTCTATGAAATATTCATAGACACTTCATAGGCATGTGTTCAACCTCTATTTTTCAGAGGACTACGCTAAGGTTTGGCAATATAAATAAGAGGTGGCTGAGGCGGCCACTGAGATTGGAAGAAGAAGGCCAAGCAGTAATTCTCCCTATAAGGCTCATGGTAACTTATAGTGTATTCACCTTGACAAACAGAGAAGAGCCAGAACCTGGTTCTGAGGCCTGTTATTTGCTTTAATGGAATCCACCACCCTTGACCTACATTACCAGTAGAGAAGCACCGAACCTGGCCATGCAGTAGTGATGCATGGGTCATAAATGAAAGACCTGAAGGTCTTGTCATAGAGGGAAGACCAGTCATCAATTAATATATCGCCTGGTATCTAAATCGCACTGGACCTTGAGATCATGGTTCTGGAACTTGGCTTGAAGCCCATCTTACATTAAGGGTACTGTAGGTGTTCAGACTGGTGGGTTACCAGATGGTAGAGTCCTGCAGCAGATCGGGTACCCTGCAGGATGAGGGTAGGATTTTCTGGGTGCAGGTATTTATGCGGGTCTGCAGGTCATGGGTTGGGTTGTGGGTTTCATCTGTATTTCTTATCTTCTGTTTTCTATATTTTACTACTTTTAAAAATTTTACAAAACATTTCTTTTCTAACTCCACCCACTTCTGATTATGCCACTTCTGGTTTAAAGCAAAAAGTACTTCCTGTATAATGGTGGCAGGGGAATTGCGGATTGGGTTGCAGATAAGGCAGCTGCCGGCCGAGTCGGGAAGTGGATCCAAGCTGGTAAATATGTGTATTTCAGTTTCGGTTGCGGGCTGCAGGTTCGGGGGGGGTCTCAAAAATTGGAACCACGCAGCACTCTACCAGATGGGTTTTGGTCACCTGGCAATCTGATAAAACATGTGGAAAAGAGGAGACCAAAGTAGATAACAACCCTCCTATATTTTTTTTTTGGGGGAGGGAGGGGGAGTAAAGATGCATGGGCAGAAGTGTTTGTGTATTGCCAAATAAATTGGTATCTATCTGCCAAAGATGCATGAAACTTAAAAAATTCAAAAACAATTATGGTCCAGCCTGTCCCTTTTTCTAGGGTGGGAAACACAAAACACTTCACTCCCTATGTATGGTAAATCAGTAACCAGACCCAGCAACATGCCTTATACTCGCAGTACTCCAAGTAATACACAGATAAACAGAGTGCTTTCCAGTCTGATGCTTGCATTGAGTTCCCTACTGAATTATTGACAAGTCTATTTCCTAAAACACCCAAAGTGGACAAATTCGCTAAGAACTGGATCCAATATTCATGATGAAAAGAGACAAAAAAAAAAGAGAAAAGAGCATCTTTTGCTAAAATCTGCAGACTATTCATGTGAAAACAGAGCAAAAAAATGGAGTAAAAATCCGAAAAGCATATAAATAACAATAACAGCAGTAAGTAACTCAGAGATCCAAATTACAGGAATGCCATCTTCCATTGTGTCCATTTTAACCAAATAATTAATTTTTCCCTTTAGTAATATAACTGTACTTGACTGTAAGCTGCATAAACCCATCAAGTACAAAATTAAAGTTCTTTCAATTTTATTTTTTTTTTCATTAACAGGTCCCATATGAAATTTTAAAACAATAGAAGGTTGGAGGAATGTCATGTGGGAGAAGGTAGCCAGCCTGCCATACAGACATTAACGCCTTAATAGAAAACTTAATAATAATAATCTGTATTATTAAAATGCAATGAAGCCTTGCCTTTGTCTCCTTTGTTACAAACGGATGGCTTTATCATTAATGCAAAAGCGAAAGAGATAATCTCACATGGTGAATGATGGAGAGCAGGAATTCCCAATTATGTGATAATAAAATAAATAACCAGCCGGGCAATAGGAACGCAGACAGGGCTATTCTATATCACTACCTTGAAACGAGGAATCCCATTTATATTTAAATTCTCTATCAATCATTTCACTTTCGAGAGTATTTCCCCCGCCTGATCAACTGTCAGGTTCCTCAGTGGACAGTTATGATGTGGGCTTAGCTGCAATGTCACCCTATCTCCTGCAGGTTATAGGGGGGTCTATATCTTTCATTATACAATAAAGTGAATGTGTGATGTTAAACCAGCTGAGTGTGCCAAATAGGCTCTATATAATTACTAACTGGGTGGGGGTCACATAGCGGCACTTAAAAAGACACTAGAATCATATCTAAAATGGGTTTGCATTTTCTACAATTTCCTCTAAGAGTTGATAAGAACATACGGATATAGATTATTCCACCCAGTTAGCCATATTCATCTGCATAAATGTGTTAATCAACAATAATGGGAGCAGCCATGTTTGTCCTGATAAGGCAACTGTCCACAAACACCAATGAAATGGCCAAATGAAGCAGGGACGATTTCTTTCTTATGAGAAAATACCCTGGGGAATACCAGGAATACAAAGCTTGTACTGTAAAGCGAAACCCAACCAACAAACAGCCAACCCCTGCGTGAAAGACATACCTTGCATTTATAGACAACCAGGCAATCACATTCTGTTTTGGAATGGGGTGTTCGTGGCCCACTAGGAGCCTCCACCCTCAATGCAAACACCTCTGTCCTATTGTTCCCCTGATTGGCCTACCACAGCCCTGGCCTAATGGGGGTCCTGGAGGGCAAGGGTCTACCTGGATTAGTCCAACCCTGGTCAAGGAAAGCTTGCACTCACCAGCAAATGTTACATATTTTTACAAAACACAACTTTTCAACTGCAATTCATCTTTAAATTTATAGTATGTTATAGAATGTCCTACTTTTTTTATTAATTTTCCTAGCTTCAGCATGAAATTAAAATGCTACCTGGTTATTAGGGGTCAAGGACCATGTCCACCAAACAACAATGCTCCCTGAGTTAGTGTTAAAGGGAAACTGTCATGGGAAAACATGTTTTTTTTTTTAAAACACATCAGTTAATAGTGCTGTTCCAGCAGAATTCTGCACTGAAATCCATTTTTCAAAAAAGCAAACAGATTTTTTTATATTCAGTTTTGAAATCTGACATGGGGCTAGACATTTTGTCAATTTCCCAGCTGCCCCTGGTCATGTGACTTGTGCCAGCACTTTAGGAGGGAACTGCTTTCTGGCAGGCTGTTTTTCCTTCTCGATGTAACTTAATAGTAAACAGTGGGACATGGGTTTTACTATTGAGTGTTGTTCTTAGATCTACCAGGCAGCTGTTATCGTGTGTTAGGGAGCTATCTGGTTACCTTCCCATTGTTCTGTTGTTAGGCTGCTGGGGGGAAAGGGAGGGGGTGATATCACTCCAACTTGCAGTACAGCAGTAAAGAGTGATTGAAGTTTATCAGAGCACAAGTCACATGACTTGGGGCAGCTGGGAAATTGACAAAATGTCTAGCCCCATGTCAGATTTCAAAATGAAATATAAAAAAAATCTGTTTGCTCTTTTGAGTAATGGATTTCAGTGCAGAATTCTTCTGGAACAGCACTATTAACTGATTTCTGATAACTAAATATTTTTTCCCATGACAGGATCCCTTTAAGGTGGCCATAAGCAGAGATCCGATTGTTTGGAGATTTCGCTAAAAGAGCAGTTCTCTCCCTGATATGCCCACATTGAGGCGGTATCGGACTGATCCTATCATGGGCCCAACGATCAGATCGTAATTCGGGAAAACGGGCAGTTAGATCGTGGGACTGCATCATTGAACAGATGTGTTCTGTAATCAGACGGGTTTTTTAACCCTGCCAGATTGACATATTCGGCCAGATATCGATCGGGGAAGCCCGTTGGAGGGCCCCGTACACTCGTAATGACAGCATCTTAATAATCATGTTTATTAGAATCCATAAAGAACGCAACACGATCATTAAATGCCACCATAACAGTAAACATGCGTGTGGAATTGGGTCACGCCACAGAACAAGCAGCCCTTAGAAGCGAAATAAACTCCATTACACTCAGCGCACCATATGGGTACATTATTTTGTGCGCGCCGCTTGCAATCCGTCCCATTTCCAAAGAGCCCTCAGCATCCGAGCGAGGAGGGGAGGCCAGACAGCCTTGTGATGCTGTTTTTGCCACAGTCTCGGAGGAATTAGAGGATATTTTAAGCCTCAGTAAGCAGCACAAACGGCTAAAATTACCACCCTGCAAGCCAGTAATGAATTGGTGACCTCTCTATGAACTAGTCCCTTTCAGCTGCTTCTCCAAGTAATCCGACTACCAGCGGCCTCACTAAATCACTGCTAGAAACCAAGAAAGTGAAATGTCCAAACTCTATTAGGTGGATTAACACTGAAAATCAATAAAAATTAGGGATGCACCGAATCCACTATTTTGGATTCGGCCGAACCCACTATTTTAGATTCGGCCGAACCCCCGAATCCTTCCCGAAAGATTTGGCCGAATACCGAACCCTAATTTGCATATGCAAATTATGGGTGGGAAGGGGAAAACATTTTTTACTTCCTTGTTTTGTGCCAAAAAGTCACGTGATTTAGCTCCCAGGCCCTAATTTGCATATGCAAATTAGGATTCGGTTCGGCCAGGCAGAAGGATTCGGCCGAATCCGAATCCTGCTGATAAAGGCCGAATCCTGGCCGAATCCCGAACCGAATCCTCGATTCGGTGCATACCTAATACAAATAAACACACCTCCGTATTAAGCAAGTAAATGGTATAGTGTTACTCGTAGGATTGGTTATCAGGAAACCCATTATCCAGAAAGCTCTCAATTACAGGAATGTTGTCTCCCATAGATTCCATTTTAATGAAATAATTGAATATTTGAAAACAGATAAGACAACAGTAAAAAACATATATAACTATAATAGTACACAAGAGTCACAAATATAATATAAATCTGGATGTTTTATCCAGAATGCTCATGATCTGGGGGGTCTCCAGATAATGGATCTTTCCATAATTTGGATCTCCATACCTTAAAGGGGTTGTTCGCCTTTGAGACTTTTAGTATGATGTAGAGAGGGACATTCTGAGACAATTTGCAATTGGTTTTCATTTTTTATTACTCGTGGTTTTTGAGTTATTTAGCTTTTTATTCAGCAGCTCTTCAATTTGCTTTTTAATCATTCTGGTAACCAGGGCCCAAATTACCCTAGCAACCATGTACTGATTTGAATAAGAGACTGGAATATGAATAGGAGAGAATCTGAATAGAAGGATCAGCATTAAAAAGTAGCAATAACAATACATTTGTAGCCTTACAGAGAATTTGTTTTTTAGAAGGGGACTGCGACGCCCATTTGAAAGCTGCAAAGAAACAGAAGAAAAAGACAAATAACTATAACACTATAAATAATAAATAATGAAAACCAATTGAAAGTTGCTTAGAACTGGCCATTCTATAACATAATAAAAATTACCTTAAAGGTGAACCACCCCTTTAACTAACCTTTATACTAGAAACTCATGTAAACATTAAATAAACCCAATAGGCTGGTTTTGCTTCCAATAAGGATTAATTATATCTTAGTTGGGATCAAGTACAAGCGACTGTTTTATTATTACAGAGATGGGGAAATCAATCTTAAAAATTTGGATTATTTGTTTATAATGGAGTGTATGGGAGACAGCCTTTCCGTAATTTAGAGATTTATGGATAACGGGTTACCAGATAACGGATACCATATCTTTACAAGGTACTGTTTTATTACTACAGAGAAAAAGGAAATAGTTCTTTAAAAGGTGAATTATTTGGATAAAATGGAATGTATGGGAGAGTCTTTTCTGTAACTTGCAGCATTGTGAATAACAGGTTTCCTGATAACAGATCCTATACCTGTATATCCTTTAGGGATGCACCTAATCCAGTATTTTCCTTCGTGAAAGATTTTCCCGAACCAAGAAAAAGTGGGGAAATTGTTTTTACTTCCTTAATTTTGTGATGAAAAGTCTAGTGATTTCTCTTCCAGGCGCTAATTTGCATATGTAAATTAGAAATCGGATTCAGTTAGGCCAGGCTAAGTATTCGCCTGAATCTGAATCTTGCTGAAAAAGGGCTAATCCCGAATCAAATCCTGGAGTCAGTGCGTCCCTAATCTCCTTAATGATGTCATCAGTTATAACCGGTGCTCAGTGATGTCATCACGGTCACATGACTAATTAAAATTTGTGTATTATAATAAATAAAGAATAAGAGGATATTAGAAGTCACCTCGGATTCCATGGCCTTTGTTTTACTTATTTGGGAATATCTGTAGAATCCCCAGAACTGTGGCGGCGCTGGTCGGATTTCTAATTGAAAGCTTGCGGCTTCATCTGAAATTCAGCGAGTGACGTGGGATGATGGATTGGCGGGAGGGGGGGGTGGGAAGTGACATTTTCTTTTTTTTTTTTTTTTTTTCACCCTGCAGTTTAGCCGTCACATTTGCTCCTGTTCAACACTCTATTATTGCGTCTCGTTTTTCAATTTGCTTCCAGCTGCACGAGGCGGCCTATAATGAATTCCTGAGGACACACCACATGTCTGTAGATTGTTTCATTGGCTTCACAATTCCATTTCCCCATTCAAGCTGTGCAATTTATCTAAGGCGCTTCCTCAGCCAATTTCACTGTAAATTGTTTAGGGGCGGCGAAGACTTTCCTTTATTTATTTTTTTTTTCCTCAGAACGTGACCTTCGCACGTTTTCCCTTGATCTTTCAGTTGCTCCGTGCGATCATATTGTATAACGTTCCATCAGCCGAGGGATAAACAAATATGTAATTGTGACCCACATCCTGTTCTCCGCCGTGTCCCTTTAATTATTCTACTTCCACTCACCCTCCGACTCGTTCCGTGTTATTACTGCATGCGGCTGAGATCAAAGGCCGGACTTCAGGACAGTCCTTTTGTTATTCTCTTTATTTATATGCTCCAATTCAAGGATTCAGCACTGAATCACATCAAGTTCTTAAAGGAAAAGTAAATGTTTTTCTTTATCTCTCTGTAAATTTGCTCTAAACAGCCCCCCAGATTAATGTACCTTAGTCCCTGCTGCAAGTCTGCTCTGGTTTCTGTGTTATTAGCAGCTTGTTTCCCCTTCTTCCTGGTGCAGAGTGAAGCCCAGCCCCTTAGTTTACTGAGCAGTCCATTTGCTGCTGTTCCACAATAGAGAGGAAGAGGGAGCCAGTGTGTGCATTAGTAAGCTAGTTTCCCCAAGCAAAAGCTGCTACACACACTGCTCTCTGCTATGTCATAGTATGCAAATGATCTCCTGGACTAGTCCAAAATATAAGGTCAGCTCAGTAAACTAAGGGGCTGGGCTTCACTCTGCACCAGGAAGAAGAGGAAACAAAGCGGATGATAACACAGAAACCAGAGCAGACTTGCAGCAGGGACTAAGGTACATTAATCTGGGGGGCTGTTTAGAGCAAATTTACAGATAGAAAAAAAAAAGGTTTACTTGTTCTTTAAGGAAAAAGAGAGAGAAAACTCTATTGCTTCGGGAATGAAACGTTCCAAAACTGGTAAAGTTTATTAGTTATAACCTTAAAATTGGAATTAAAATCAGCAATACTTTTGTGTCCAATTTTTCATAATTAATAGGGATGCACCGAATCCAGGATTCGGTTTGGGATTCAGCCAGGTTTCGTCCTTTTTCAGCAGGATTCAGATTCGGCCGAATCCTTCTTCCCGGCCGAAGCGAATACGAATACTATTTTGCATATGCAAATTAGGGGCGGGAGGGAAATCTTTGACTTTTTGTTACAAAACAAGGAAGTCAAACAAGTTTTCTCCTTTCCCCTTGGATTCGGTTCGCTATTCAACTGAATCTTTTGCAAAGGATTCGGGGGTTCGGCCAAATCCAAAATAGTGGACACAGCTCATGCATGTAAATGACCCCCTAGATAGGAAAAATTGTGCCCCTATTGTAAAATATATAGTGAATAAAGTACCCCCTCTTGTAAAATATAAGGATATTATAAGTTACCGAGGAGTTTCATGACCATATAAAAACACGAGGCCTAAGGCTGAGTGTTTTTATACAGGTCTGGAACTCTGAGGTAACTTCTAATATCCTCATATTTTGCAACTGGGGGTACTTTATTTATTATAATACACAAGTTTCAGGGAGTCATGTGACAGAAATGACATCAGAACTCACCGTTTATAACTGATGACATCAGAACTCACCGTTTATAAGGATATCATTTACAAGATATTTACGGCTTTTGTGTATTATAAGGATATTATAAGACATCATGACCATATTAAAGGGATTCTGTCGTGATTTTTATGTTGTTTTATTTCTAAATGACACTGTTTACACTGCAAATAATTCACTCTACAATATAACATTTCATTCCTGAACCAACAAGTGTATTTAGTTGTAATATTGGTGTGTAGGTGCATCTCAGGTCATTTTGCCTGGTCATGTGATTTCAGAAAGAGCCAGCACTTTAGGAGGGAACTGCTTTCTGGCAGGCTGTTGTTTCTCCTACTCAGTGTAACTGAATGTGTCTCAGTGGGACCTGGATTTTACAATTGAGTGTTGTTCTTCGATATATCAGGGAGCTGTTATCTGGTTACCTCCCCGTTGATCTATTGTTAAGGCCCCCATACCCGGACCGAGAAAAGCTGCCGACAGACAGCAGCTTATTGGCCATGTGTGAGGCCATCCAACGGGTTTCCGTGATCGATATCTAGCCAAAAGTCAACCAAATGTGAATTGGGTAGGTTAAAAAATCCTGTTGGATTGCAGCCGCACCTGTGCGTTTATGTGGTCCCACAATCCGATCACCCATATTGGATGCATTATGATTCGATCGTTGGGCCTTAGGGCCCATGATTGGATGAGCCCGATATTGCCCACCTCAATGTGAGCATAAAGGGGAGAGATCCGCTCATCTGGCAACATCACCAAACAAGCAGATCTCGAAGTCTATAGCGACTTTTAGGCTGCTGGGGGGGGGGGGGGGGGGGGGGGGGGGGGGGGGGAGTGATAGAGCACAATTTATCAGAGCACAAGTAACATGACTTGGGGCAGCTGGGAAATCTCTTTGCTCTTTTGAAAAACTGATCTCAGTGCAGATTTCTGGTGAGCCAGTGCTATTAACTGATGCATTTTGCAAAATACGTTTTCCCTTGACCAAAAAACTACTGAAAGGTCAGTAGCTTTTATACAGGTCAAGGTAAATAATAATATGCTGGGTGTGTATATATATATATATATATATATATATATTTTATAATACACAGATTTCTGTGACTAACCATTGTTTTTAAAGGGATGGCTCACCTTTAAGTTAATTTTAGTATGTTATGGAATGGTCAATTCTAATCAACTCTTCTACTGGTTGCCTTTAATTAAAATGCCTTCTTCTTTTAACCCTTTCCATCTGAAAAAGAAATGTTCTGTAAGCCAACAAATATATAGTTATTGCCACTCTTTATTACTTATCTTCCTGGTCAGGGTCTCGCCTATTCACATTCCATTCTCTTATACAAATCAATGCATGGTTGCTAGGGTCATTGGGACCCTAGCAACCAGATCGCTGAAATTGCAAACTTGGAGAGCTGCTGGATACAAAGCTAAATAACTCAAAAATC
This sequence comes from Xenopus borealis, assembly GCA_024363595.1. Classification (NCBI taxonomy): domain Eukaryota; kingdom Metazoa; phylum Chordata; class Amphibia; order Anura; family Pipidae; genus Xenopus; species Xenopus borealis. The sequence goes on along the minus strand of CM044444.1, from coordinate 6,318,449 downwards.
ACAAATAATAAAAAAGGAAAAGCAGCTGCAAATTGCTTCAGAATATCAGTATCTACTTCTTACTAAAGGTAAACTGAAATGTGATCAACCCCTGTAATTGTAACATCACTAAGCACAGTTTATTGTGATATCACTAAGCACCCATAAGGCATCACTTGGCACCACTTACAAAACCTAATTTACAGCATAATTATAGCTCGTATATTATATATTATAGCTTAGTAAGAACTAAAGATAACTAAATAGAAATACAGTTTGAGGGAGATAGCATGAGAAATAAATCCCTGATATAAGTGGGGTATGGAGAGAACAGAGCAAGAGGGAACAATGAGCAAGTTTCATTTGCAGGCAGCAAAGCCGCATTTCTCTGGCAACCGTAATTTATGGCTCCACCAATCAAAACAAACAGAATGTTAAGATTTTGTACGGAGACTAAACCAAGATTAGATTAGAGATAAACCAAAGGATTCAAGTAGAACAGTTAGAGGTTTTTTAGAGCAAAGGTTTCTCGAATTGAGGAGCTGGACTTTTGGAATGGCTTAGGCTGGGGACAGACAGGGAGATTCGGGGAGATTCTGTCGCCTGGCGTTTTTAGCAGGCGACAATCTCCCCGAATTACCTTCTCCCTGTCTGCCGCTAGTATACTGACAAAGCGCTAGCGCCTGTGCAGACGCGGCGCGGCGATTTCCGGAATTGCCCGAAGTTTCCTCATGAAGTAACTTTGGGCAATTCCGGAAATCGCTGCACCGCGTGTGCACAGAGCCGGCGCTTTTACATTTCAACTAGCGACGGACAGGGAGAAGGCCGTTCAGGAAGATTGTCGTCTGCTATTAAACGCCAGTCGAATGAATCTCCCTGTCTGTCCCCAGCCTTAAAGGGATACTGTGATTTTTTTTTTCCAAAACACATCAGTTAATAGTGCTGCTTCAGCAAAATTCTGCACTGAAATCCATTTCTCAAAAGAGCAAACAGATATCTTTTATATTTAATTCTAAAACATGTCATATTGTCAGCTTCCCAGCCGCCCCCAGTCAAGTGACTTGTGCTCTGATAAACTTCAGTCACTCTTTACTGCAGCAGCCTAACAACAGAACAATGAGAAGGTAACCAGATAACAGCTCCCTAACACAAGATAACAGCTGCCTGGTAGATCTAAGAACAACACTCAATAGTAAAATCCAGGTCCCACTGAGACACATTCAGTTACATTGAGTAGGAGAAACAACAGCCTGCCAGAAAGCAGTTCCATCCTAAAGTGCTGGCTCTTTCTGAAAGCACATGACCAGGCAAAATGACCTGAGATGCACCTACACACCAATATTACAACTAAATACACTTGCTGGTTCAGGAATGACATTTTATATTGTAGAGTGAATTATTTGCAGTGTAAACAGTGTCATTTAGAAATAAAAAAAAGACTATTAAAATCATGACAGAATCCCTTTAAAAAATAAGTCTTGCAAGAAAGCTTTAGTTCATCACCATACAAAAAGCCATTCATGTAGAGGATAAAACCCCACTTACAGAGTCCCCCCAAGCCCCTTGTGAATCTCAGTGAGTGGCAATGTAGAGGCCAAACATGGAGGCCAACTTGCTGTACTCAGTATTGGAAGCAGTACTCCAACATTAACTGTAAAACACAGTGGGAGATGTTCTGTGGTATTTATAGATAATGTCACAAAAGGAACAAAAGCACGAGACATCAGCCAGTGATATGTATAATACAGCTTATTAAATGTTCAACCCACACACAGGCTCTTCCCTCATACACAAGGTTTCCATTGCGGCCCCCTTGAGTTCTAGTACCCCGCTGTTTCTGCACATCACGAGCAGATCCCCCTTTCTCCAGTGTCAGGCTCGCCAACGCACTGCAAATTAACCGAATGGCCTTAACGTGGCCTTGAAATATAAATCTGTACCGCGGGCTTTGTGCACTGCACTGTGCAGAGGAACGCGTTCTTTCTTTGCAAAAAAAAAAAAGACAGATATGATGAAAACTACGTAGGTGACCTTCTTCAGAAGGACATACTTTTTAAAAAAACAAACAGCCCAGGGTAGCAGAACCTTAGATTTTAATGCATAAAACCCCATTAAAATGTAGGTGTTATAGGGCTTTTATAATTCGACAGGCTCAAATGAAACCTTCAACCCACAATAAATCTTCCTATGAAGCCCTCTTGTCCTTAGGACCATTTAGGACTCTGTAACTTTAAGAAAAAAATAGCCTGAAAATCAGTAAGAGCTAGGCCAGATGAGAAGATTCGAGGAGATTCGTTGCCTGTCGCTGCACTTTCCCGAAATCGCTCAAATTGACTAAGGAGGCAACTTCGAGCGACTTCAGAAAACGCAGCACCGTGTGTGAAAAGGCGCAGGTGATTCTTCATTAATCAGCTGGAAGGCGGGGGGAAGCGGTTTGGGGAGATTAGTCGGCCCAAAAAAGAGGCGATTAGTCGCCAGGCGACAAATCTCCCCGAATCTTCCCGTCTGGCCTTACCCTTAGATTACATTACATACTGAAATGACTGTACAAACACTATAACAGTAATGATCCCATAGCATGTCTTGGATCTTTTGAGTGTCAGGGGCACCGCACATGCTCAGTATACCCTGGGCTGCTACTGAGAAGCTAAGCTTAGGGGTTGTTGCACATTATCAAGATTTATCCGTCATAGAAGTTGGTACTACAGGGCTAATTATTAAACGTTATAGAATGGCTAATTCTAAGCAGCTTTTCAATTGGCCTTCATTTTTCTTCTTTATTAGATTGCATTATTTGCCTTCTTCTTCTTCTGACTCTTTCCTGCTTTCAAATAAGGATCACTGACCCCCCCATCTGGAAAAACAAATGCCCTGTAAGGCTAAAAATAAACTGTTATTGCTACATTTTAATACTCATCTTTATATTCAGATCCTCTCCTATTCATATTCCAGTCTCTTGTTCAAATCAATGCATGATCGATAGAGTAATTTAGACCCTAGCAACTGCTTCAATTGCAAATAAGAGAGCCGGGGGAATAAAAAGCTGAAAAACTCAAAAACCACAAGTAATAAAAAAATTACAACCAACTGCAAATTGTCTCCGAATATCACTCTCTACGTCATACTAAAAGTTAAAGGAACAGTAACACTAAAAAATTTAAGTAAAGAAAATATCATGTAGTGTTGCCCTGTGCTGTTAAAACTGGTCTGTTTGCTTCAGAAACACTACTATAGTTCATATAAACAAGCTGCTGAGTAGCAATGGCGGAAATTGAAAAATGGCTATATGGCACAGGATAAGTAATGGATAACAGATAATATTATGCTCTACAGAGCTTATCTGCTGTGTAACTTGAGCCTTTTCTACTTTGAATGGCTGCTCCCATGGCTACACAGCAGCTTATTTATATAAACAATAGTAGTGCTTCTGAAGCAAACAGTGCAGTTTTCTTTTTTATTTAAGTTTTTATTTTTCAGTTTTTGTAAGGGAAAGGGGAAGGGGAGTACAAACATCAACTTGGTTCACAATTTTAGTGATTGTACATTCAATAAAATTACATTATCAACAGCACTTGGTGTATTGTTTTACAGTCTGTATGGGTATTTGCATATACAAAATGTATCCATCTCAAACACTGCAGTTTTACCAGTGCAGGGTCACACTGCATTACATTTTTAATACTTTAAAACAATTTCATTTTTTGATGTTACTGTTCCTTTAATTTAAAGGTGTACAACCTCTTTAAATTATATTGCAGAATTCATCCGTTTCAGAACTACGAATCTAATTTAATTATGGATTAGCCTTGAATTGAGTCAGTTCCTAAGATCACACCTGACCACAACATAAAAGATGGGGGAGCAACTGGGGGGGGAGGCATCTTTTGAAGCATGGCTTTTCCCTGGTAAAGGAATGGTACTAAAGCCCACAGTATAAGGAGTAGCCTAATTCCTTACACTTTAGTTTACCTTTAAAACCAAACATACCAAATGTAAATCCTCTATCGTATATTAGCAATGAGTGTAAATACTGAGTGCAGAATATGCGGTTTGCTTTGCTGCTATGCAACACGTACAGTATCTTATTTGCCAATAGTCCGTTCATCATGTAGGTTTTTATACACCTTTAAAGTGGCAAAGGAGAAAACCCGCCTATTATTAATACCTGAATGAAATATTTATCATCACACAAAATTTCAGGGGGAAAATCAGCCAGTCCAGACAATGGCTGAGTCTTCTAGAAGAGCCGACTCAGAGGGAAGGAGGGAGTAAGGATATTATTTTGGAAAAGGTTTCCCTGGCAGGGAATATACTCCTTCATAAAAGCACAGACTGTATTTCATTTAGTGTTCAGCTACAAATGAGAATAAATCAAGGTTTTTGGCTGCTCTAAAGCTCACATTGCAGCTGGACCTCCTTGGGGAGGATAGGGTGGGACCAGCCCGAGGTCCAATTAGGATACAATGTGGGGGTGAATAAAAACGTTCTGCCTTGGATTTGCCTGGAACTACAGCAGAAGGGGATCGTTATACAATGCTGTTTTACACAGATCCAGAAACATATTAGGGTAAGGGAGGCCCTGCCAAACAATGACCACAGGTGTAGATTTAAACCCAAAATATGATGATAATCTCTGCTCCAAACAAAAATGATTTATCGAATGGATAGCAGGAACCAAAGTATCAGCTGATTTTATTTGTATATCCTGTATACTCATAGTTCCAAACAGATAATCCTTTAATTCAAAACAAGCAATCTTACCAATGTTATATTATGATACACGTATGGCATCTGTTATCCAGAATGCTCGGGACCTGGGGGTTTTCCGGATAATGGATCTTTCTGCTATTTGGATCTTCATACCTTAATTCTACGAGAAAATCATGAAATAAACCCAATAGGCTGATTTGGCTTCCAATAAGGATTAATTATATCCTGCAGTGATGTGAGCACAGTGGTCTTAAAAGGATAAGGTCATGGTAAAAAGTTTTTTTTTTTTTTT
>CM044444.1:6219131-6262420 GCA_024363595.1 Xenopus borealis | reverse complement strand
TAGCCCAGATCACACTGAGCATGTGCACAGTCTTGGTCTTGCAAAGATGTATAACAAGATTACAATGTATAACAAGTTACAAGATGACAGCCCCCTGTGGCCAACTTTGAAAGCATAAATCATTTGTTTGATTAGGCTTGTGGTGCAGTAAGTTCATATTTATGTTTAGTATACAAAATACACCATTTCTACCCTTATTCTATTTTACACTTTCCTTGTCCTTTAAGGTTCTATTGAGAACCACAATAATAAAGAATAAAGAATCACATTATGCAGGAAATGTTGGTCACTGGTGAAAACTATTTTTGGCCATGAATCCCCCACTTGTCTAAGAGTCCAGGCACTTATGGACTGGATAGTCACTACATTATATAGGTTGTGGCAAACTATAGGATCTTGGGACTCTGGGATATACTCTGGTGCTCTGGCTGCCCAGTCTATACATATAAGATCCTGATATTTGCCTATAGTATCTGGGCACAAGGGTCATTCGCAGTTGCTTTGCAGTTGATTGGCAACCAAGTAGCATTTTTCTGGGCCCGGGGCAGATCACACAGTTTCAGTTGGCAAAAGCAGAGTTATTTGATAGAGACTCAGTGAACCAGAAAGTCAGCGACAGGAGAGAGAAATGCCAAATAATTCTAGTAGGAAGTGTTATAGACAGCTGGCTGGGAGGGGGAGAACCTCATAAAATAACAAGCCTTATAATATCTTGTCTGTATCGCTGTCTGCCTACTGTGCAGAGTTAAAGGGAAAGTAATCCTGTTTTCTTTAGCAAGGTCTATAGAAATACAGAAGAATGGAGTTTAGGCTAAGACAATATCCATCCTATTGCTTGCTGGGTTTTTTTTCCCCCATTTCAAAAACGTTTTGTTTCAAAATTGAATTTCTGATCTGTTACATAAAAGAATAAAAGAATATCAGGGGGACGCTGGCAACTAATGTATTACAGCGTAACAGTTGCTGAGAGAATGCTCAGGGTTTGTTCACTTTTAAGTTAACTTGTAGTATGATGTAGACAGGGATATGCAATTGGTTTTCATTTTTTATTATTTGTGGTTTTGGAGTTATTTAGCTTTTTATTCAGCAGCTCTCCAGTTTCAGCAATCTGGTTGCTAGGGTCCATATCACCCTAGTAACCATGTATTGATTTGAATACGAGACTGGAAAATGAATAGGAGAGGCCTGAATAAAAAAAGATGATTAATAAAAACCATGACCCCCATTTGAAAGCTGGAAAGAGTCAGAAGAAAAAGGCAAATAATTAAAAAAAAAAACTATAAAAAATAAATAATGAAGACCAATGGAAAGTTGCTTAAAACTGGTTATACTATAACAAAGTAACCCCATTACCCCTGGTTGTTCCCCTATGGGAGTGGGGTCGCCGACTCTCTAGTCTAAACTGTTCTACATTGATAAATTTAGTTGATACATTTGTTTCTATTCCTGCTGAGCCAAATCTCTGGGTTTCATTACAGGCAGTAATGTAGAATAGATGTGAATAGGGATGGGCGAATTTGACCCGTTTCACTTTGCTGATGTCCATTAAAGTCTATAGGCGTCATTTCCGCTTCAAAACAATGAGAAAAAAAATTTGCCCATCGCTAGTTGCTAATACTCCAGAGATGCTGCTGAGAAATGTATCAATTAAATGTTGCAAAATTGTAACAGTTTAGACTGCACCTGAATTACTGAGCTGCCAAACAACAGAGACACCAACATTACACTGTAGGCAATTATGGGTAATATATGGTGTTGCTTTTACATGGTGCTAAAAATGAATACTGTCTTTAAAAACAGCCCCTTTATTAGAGCTCTCTATAGACGTTCACTGGTCCCTGTCTGTGTTTCAAATGAGGGGTGGGTGTGTCCTAACGGTCCCTGCCAGAAGCACAGTAGGAGGGGGACAGCCAATCACAGCCCTGCAGTCACACAAGCACAGACAGGCTTCAGTTCCCTATCAGGTCTTGCTAGCTGCTGATTGGTTCCTGTCCTACAGTGCAGTAAGCTGAGAGCCGCCGGCTCCCCTCTACAGCCTGGGAATTCAGGGAGCAGGAAGTGGAAGCGAAGGGAGGGATTATTAGGGTTTTTGCAGAAATATTCAGTAAATCAGACTGAAACACTACTTTTTTAAAGCACTATATCTAAATGAGAATAATGCACTGGTATATATATATATATATATTTTTTTTTTTACACAATATGTCTCCTTTAAACTTAGATTTCATAAAAAAATATAAGAGGAAAGTAACTGAAAAAAAGTCTTTATTTCTGGTGAAAACAATCTGAAAAAAATTGCACTGAAAAAAAGTGTTCAGACTAGTATGATGTAGAGAGTGAAATTCTGAGACAATTTGCAATTGGATTTCTTTTTTTTTTTTTTTGTGATTTTTGAGTTATTTAGCTTTTTATTCAGCATCTCTCCAGTTTGCATATATCAATACGTGTCATCCCTGAGTATCTAGTGATGGCATTGGCTTCTGTCCCAGGATGAACATGAGGACAAATGACTTTTCACTATTTTGCATTGTGATCCCTGTTGTTTGGGAGAATCTGATTTTCACACTTAGGGTCAGTCCACACGAGGAGATTAGTCTCCCCAATGAGAAATCGCCTTATCTTTGAGGAGACTAATCTCTCTGAACCACTTCCCCTTCTTGCGCTGACTAAAATAAAAATTGGCTGCGGCGCTTCGTTTTCCAAAATCGCATCGTTTTCCTCATGAGAAACGAAGCAACGCGTTAAATGTTCTCCCAACAGGCTACAGGTGTGGCACCCTCATATCTATTGAATTCTTAATGAATCAGATTGAGTGTAGGACTGGCCATATCAGGGATGACATAGGTGGCCAGATTAAAGGGGTTGTTCACCTTTGAGTTAACTTTTAGTATAATGTAGAGAGTGACATACTGAGATAATTTGCAATTGGTTTTAATTTTTTATTATTTACGGTTTTTGAGTTATTTTGCTTTTTATTCAGCAGCTCTTCAATTTGCATTTTAAGCAGTCTTGTAACTAGGGCCCAAATTACCCTAGCAACCATGCACTGATTTGAATAAGAGACTGGAATGTGAATAGGAGAGAGTCTGAATAGAAGGATCAGCAATAAAAAGTAGCAATAACAATACATTTGTAGCCTTACAGAGCATTTGTTTTTTTAGAAGGGGACGGCGACGCCCATTTGAAAGTTGCAAAGAATCAGACGAAAAGACAAATAACTATAAAACTATAACAAATAAATAATAAAAACCAATTGAAAAGTTGCTTAGAATTGGCTATTCTATAACATAATAAAAGTTACCGTAAAAGTGAACCACCCCTTTAAGGCTAAGTCCAGACGGGGAGATTCGGGGGCGATCCGTCGCCTGGCGACTTTTCGCCGCGACGGATCGCCCCCGAATCTCCCCGAATAGGTAGGCACCAGCGAGGGTTAAAAGCGCCGGCGCGTGTTCACACGCAGCGGCGCGATTTTTAAAATCGCTCCAAATTGCCTCGCCCCCGAATCTCCCCGTCTAGACTAGCCCTAAATATATGGACAAACAATCCCTGTTTTGTTTAAAGGGTAAGACATACAATGATAATGGGCTGAGTGCAGAGGATCTCTTGCATTTGTCTACCCTCATATCTATCTCATGGCATGGGAAAGTTTTAATGACATTCCTGTTAAAATCAGAGAGTGCCGTGTTTACTCGCATTGGTGCCCATAAGATGCAGATGGTTGGTTTGGTTCTGACTATTGGATAAGCCAGAGGAAACCGTGAGCCTCCTCACTTTCAATCTGCATCACATGAATTATTCAGTCTGGAAAGACTTACTGCAATGTGATCACAGGGCTGTCTGTTACAACTGCACCCTGAGGGGCCCTGGAGGAGCACTGGAGCTCAGTCCCAAATTGGGCTTTGGGTTGCAGTTATGAGTTTGGCCAGAGAGACTGGATTAAAGGAGAAGGGGGTGCCAAAAGTTAGGCACCCCCAAGTGATTACTTTTACTTACCTGACACCCTGGGCAGGTGCCTAAGTTTTGGTACTGATAGGAGCACCACCAAAAATGTAATGTATAAAGGCTGGATGTGCAGATTGTCTCAGAATATCACTCTCTACACGCAGGGGTGTCCAAAATTGGCCCTCCAGATGTTAAGGAACTACAAATCCCACAATGCAATGAAGGAGTCTGACAGCCACAGTCAGGCAAATGCATTGTGGGACTTGTAGTTCCTTAACAGCTGGAGGGCCAAGTTTGGACACCCCCTGCTCTACAGCATACTAAAAGTTAAAGTAAACAACCCCTTTAAGAAAAGAGGGGTGGGATCACATAATGGACAGATGTCCTACTTAAAAAGCGCAGGTAGGGTTGCCACCTGGCCGGTATTTAACTTTTCTCCACCTTCTGGCCATCAAGTGATGTGGCTCACCGCCTACCCCTTTTGCTTCCGCCCCCACCACCGGGCAACCCTAAGCGCCCCCACTACTGAGCAACCCTAAGCACAGGTTGAAGTTCAGCAATAGCTGGAGGGTGGGATATTATGGATGTATTTATATTTACTCAATACATATCCTTTGCCCATTTTCCTACACCAGACTTCGGGGGCCCCTAAAATGCAGGAATGTGGGGGGGCATGAGGAAAAGCCCCAGTCACCAGGACAAGATGAACAGGGTCAGATGGGGAGGGGGTCAGGGACCTCCGGGGCTGACACTACAGGGCCCCCCTCAGCAGCTGCCAGGCCCCCGTCACTGAGCTCCTTCTGTCCCCCGTCCCCCGTCCCCCTACCGGCTAGCAGGTCTGGGCCAGCGGGGCACACGGGGCTCCCCCTCACAGTAACAGGGCCCCTCTACTGGGCCCTGATTCAAGCATCACACCTTCCTGCGTGATCGAAGGACGGAAGGTCAGGACAGAAGGTCGGCTGTCTGGCTAATCTTGGCCAGCAGGGCCCACGAGGAATGGGGCCTACCGGGTTTTTTCCTGGTGTCCCTGCGGCCCAGTCCGACGCGGAGAATTAAAAAGACTGTCCTACAAGCAGTGGAGTAAGTAGAGATTACTGGGCCCCACAGCAAATTATGTTTCAGGCCCCCCCAAAATATCTTGAGGTTGACTTGTTTTACCAATATTTATTTAAACTGTATATGAATTAGGGCCTCATGGGGCACCTATACCCCCTGGGGCCCCCTGCAGCCACAGGGTCTGCTTCCTCTATAGTTACACCCCTGCTTAAATCTGCACCTCCTTAACCACCAGCACAGGGGCCGCAAAAAACACCAGGGGGGCCAACACATACAGAATACACAGGTATTATAATGGGCTACACCAACAATCCCTTCATTATAATAGAATGCTTGGGGGCCCCAATGGGCTGAGCCCCCACATTAAGAGCAGGGAGGGAGGCTACTAATACACAGCACAATCCTATAGACACACAGGAGGTTACTCACACCACGGCCTTGCAGATCATCACGGACACCATCCTCCCCGATAATCTCCCCGCTGGGGCTCAGTCTCCTCCGCTGTGTCCCCTCCCGAGCTCTGTGTCCTTGGGCTGCTCTCGCTCCAGATTCCGCCTCCCCACCCCGTTATACGGATAGATCCGGCAATCCGGCGTCTTCTCCCTACGTCACGCGGCGCCCCGGATTCACGGGCTGAAACGGAGGAGAATAAAAAAAAAAAGCCAAAACCTGAGGAGAGGTTCGTGGCCACGCCCCTCTGCGCCCTTCTCTGCCGCCTGATTGGCTGGTTCCGGGTTTGCTGGCCCTCTGCCCTGCAGCTCGGGATGGGGAGGAGCAGCTCCGTGTTGGGCAGGGGGAGAGTGTGACGGTGCTGCTCCTGTTTCTCTTCTGTATATAAAGCTTGTATATATTCTAATACTAGCCAGCTACTAATCCTATCACTGCACTATATTCATTATATACTCATTATTAGTGATGGGCGAATTTATTCGCCTGCAGCAAATTTGCGGTGAATTCCCACGATTAATTAGCAAAACGCCAGAGCGGTGTGTGTTTTGGATGCGGGCATCCGTGTTTGGACGCCGGCACCCATTGAAAATGAACGCCCGTGTCCAAAACGAGACACAATGGCGTTTCTTGAATCTTTCGCCATTTCACGAATTTCTATTACAAATTCGCTAAATTTCAGTGAAGGGAAACGCCCAGATTCGCCCCACAACCAAATTGTTGGGGCCCGCCCCAGATTTGCCCATCACTACTGATTATATATTGTTATACTCATTATATATTGTTATACTGATATATTATCAGGGCCGCCATTATAAATCATGGGGCCCCTACAACAAAATTTTGGGGGCCCCAGGGCCCTGCCCACCCATGCCCCACCCCAGATCCCGCCCACTCCACACAGCAGATAAAAGACCAAACAGACATCAGCGCTAAAAAATGGTCAGGGCCCCCTTATAAGTAAAAAAAAAAAACTGTGGTGCCAGGGGCCCCCGATAAAAGTTTTTTTTTTTAAATTAGTGATCAGACCCCCCTAAAAGTTAAAACAAAATTGTTGACCAGAGCCCCCCTATAAGTTAAAAAAAAAAACATTGGCACCAGGTCCCCCTTTTTTACAAAAACCTGGGTGCAAGGGCCCCCCCTTACAAGTTAAAAAATTTGGGGCCTTAAAAAATATTTTTAAAAAAATTTGGTGCAGGGGCCAATAGAGTATTAAAATAAAACATTGATGGCCAGGGAATTTGAAAAAAAAAACCCACATTGGTGTCAGAAGAATTGAACTCGTGGCTTCAGGACTTCAGTTAAAGCTGTTTTTGTGACTTTGGGTCTTTTCGCCACTTCAATGTCGGCTCTTTTCGTGACTTTCTTTGTTTTCGCCGCTTCATAACTTCAATGTTGGCTCCTTTGTGACTTACGGTCTTTCCGCCACTTCAGGACTTTGCGTCTGTTCGGCACTTGCCGAATTCAGCATTCAGGACATAGGAAAGCAAGGCAGCACGGCTTCGGCGCTCGTAAGGGGGCCCCGGCTCTTAAAAAGTGCAGCACTGCCGGGCCCCCCTTCAACCCTGGGACTCTTGTACCTCCTGCCCCCCCCCCCTGATGGCTGCCCTGATTGTTATACTGGTTATAGAGTTGCTCTCGGGGTTCACTATTAGTTTAAAGGGTAAGTACACACCTCTATTCACCCTTTGTTGTTTTTCAGCAAGAGTAAAATAAATAGAATTGATGCAGAGAATGCATTTTGTCTGTTCTTTTACTTACTGCTCATTTCTTACTTCTATCATAAAGCAATAACAGAGAATGATTTTCTGTTATCCATCAGGGAGACCCATCGGTAGAGTTGCCACCTGGCCAGTATTTCATCAGCCTAGCTATTAAAATACCAGTCAATGTATTAGCCAGTAAATTTGTAATTCTGTCCCGGCCCACTCTCAGCTCCCCTATTCACCTCATGCAAATGCGGCAATCCCTTCCCTTGCCCCAAAACGTCACAACCCCACCCTATCTGGCCTGCCCACACCCTCTAAGTCACCGACCGGTAGGGCCAGAACTAAAAGATGCCAACCCTACCCATCGGAAGCCCCACACACCGGCAGATAAGCTGCTGAATCGATCTAAAAGACCAAATTGTCAACTTTAATTTGCTCACCTTTAAAGGAGAATTCAACCCTAATGTTTAACAGCCCTACCCCAACTCTACATAGACCCTCCACCATCCTCCCACCATCATAATGTTTACCCCAGGCAAATGCCCCTAACATTTTACTTACCCCTCGGTGCAGATTCTAAGTCCATGGGTGCCATATTATTCTCTTTGGAAATCTCAAAAATCAAAATTTCACACATGGGAGGATTTTTCATGTGAACCGAATCCTGTAATGAACTACCAAGACTGAAGAAGCCATGTAAATACACTATCATTGCCCTGTACATTAAATAAACTTTCTACTGTGGAATTAAATATTAAAAAACAATTATTCTCCCCCGCTTTAATAATATAAAAAAAAAACTTCTCACCAGTACACAGTTCTTCATTTTGAGGCCAAGAAATGAAAAATCGTTATGATATGCAAGATCCGCCATCCTACTGCCCAGCATTCATCATTCCACTTAATTTCTACACATTTTATTCAGCCTTCTAGATGTTTTTAATATGCATTAGAAATGTTATTATTTTCACTTTCCTCCTCCGGGTGTAGATTAGATTATATTCCCCGAAAACTTAATCACATGGGAATAAACCACATCAATACAGTATAAGCCTTGTGTATCACAGTATTTATGGACATATTCTTACAGGGAAATATACAATTTCCATTAGTAGGGGTTTCCTTTTAATATATTGCTATTTGGAGGCTCCCAAACTGTGGGTCTGTCCAAAGCATTGAATTGGGGGGGGGGGGGGGGGGGGGGGGGGGGCTTTAAGGTTCTTTAGGTTTTCTTATCTTTCTTATTTGGTAACTATGGAGAATATCCTAGTTTGGTGGTCCCCGGTGCCCACACTCTGGGTCTGCCCAAAACAGAAGGCGCTGTCCTAAATACTAAAGCCTAAGAATCAATTCAGTAGACACTTGAGAGAGGCTCTTTTCTCTTCCTGCCCAATAATGGCCTCCATGGAAAAAGGTAAGGTCCATACTAAATTAGGGATAAGAATAGAAGTCCTTTACTGGCCTTCACAACTCACATTAACGCCTGTCAGATAAACTGGAACATTGACTATGAGCTGGGGGTTACCCCCAACAGCAGTGACCAACCTAACTAATGAATGGAAGGAAATCCCAATAATGTCCCAACATCTAGCAGAAGCCTTCACAGAAGAGTAGATGCTTTTTATAGAGAAACTTAAAATCATTGTTTCCTTTCCAATGGGTCACCAATAGAGAAGATTTTAGAATACAGGCTTCAGATTGTGATATGTATTTGTTATGGTGGTTTGAACACATCCTACAAAAGATGCACACTATTGGGTGTAGTAATAAGAAAAAACAATCCATGTCTTTAAACGTTAGAAAATGAACTTGGTTCCAAACTTTTTGTCCGTAGTTTCATATGTGAGACACTAGAATGACTCAAAGTATTCACCTATGTTTGATATTTTATATATGTTATGCATTATTATCTCAAACACCAAGTTAAGAAACTTGCTTTGGATGGGACATTGGAAACTCAACTCCTGTGGGATGGTCTCCATCAGAAGTTCTCCTTTTTTTATTCCCACCAAGATACATATTCAAAGGCAAAATGTAATTTTGCTTTTTAAAGGTGGCCATAGATTGGTCAACCCATACCATATTACTGGGAATACACGGGGAAGCCAAATACAATTGTTTTGCTCTTCAAGCCAATGCATTGTTTTACAGGAAATAATGGAGGAGCAGCTGCTGCTCTCAGCTCTTCTTCTACCAATGTACCAGACATTTTCATTAACACAATCAGTTTTCAGTTTGGGCCAAGCTGCCATCCAACACGAGTTCAGGATAGTCTGTCAAAACTGCAAACCCCTGTTTGGGAAGAACGGTCAAAATCAGGACATATAAAGGACTGAATACAACTAGTTTGTTCCTGGAGTGAAATGTAATCACATTCTCTAATAAAGGCATATAAATGAAAAACAAATGTTAAACCAATTCTCAATTTGCAATCCTGTTGTGGCAATCTTCAATTCATGAACAAGTGATACTCCTTTGTTTCTAATACTAAGTGACCTATGTGTTGTACTTGGTACAAAAGATCACCAGCTGCTCAGTGGAATTGTGTTCTATTTTGGAGCGAGCAATATATCTCCCTGCAGGTTCTCGCTATGCCATTGAACTACTTTCTTTCAGTCTTTGATTTGTTGAAGTTGCTGGGATCCTTAAGGCTGAGTCCTTGAAATTATTCTAAGGGTAGAACTCCACGAGTGTTTTTTAGTTGGATCAATGCCCGTCGATAAAACGTATGATACTAGTCGATGGAGTCGCACGGTATAATTGGACTGAATGAAAAGTCTCGGGTAAGAACTACACAGTCCGACTGTTGGATGAAGACGCTACTTGCTGCATCCACGTCCAACAGTCCTGTTGCGTCGGATGTAATGTAGTCTTTGCCTGCGACGTTTCATTCAGTCCAATTAGAATTTTGACAACTGCGTCTCTGACCAACTTGTCGCGGGAGTCGATCCAGAGAAAAAACTCATGGAGTTCTGCCCTAAAAATTATTGTATTGACCTATACAACATTTCTTGTACAGTTTTACTGTCTAAATCATATTATATTTAGCATTTTTCTATTTCCCTGGTCTTGAGCACCAACCATAGCAGCATCTGCATAGAGTTTATAAGTTCTTCCTGCATCTGAATTGGTTTCTTCTGGTTTTTGTGGATTCCTTCCACAAGCAGGATAATTGGCTCCTGATGAATCTAAAGTTAGTGTGTTAGGAACTGAGATGTTTACCCTTTGTTGGACTGGGTCACCAAGGGTCTACCAACACACCTGGATTGATATGTGTGAGGGCCCTAGGCAAAGCATCACAAGGACCCCACCAAATTTCCATAATTATCCAACTCTTAGTAGATCATCAGTATAGCTTCATTATGGCCAATATTCTAGGTTATCTTTATAACAGAGCATTCAGAGGTCCTATCTAAAACCCTTTTTAGAACTTTAAGTGATTAAGATGAGAATACATGGCAATGTTGTATAAGGATGGATATGTGAACAAACATCCTTGTTTATAGTCACCCATCCATACATAGATTGCCACATTGGGTCTTCAAAATCCCACCAGAGAACATGACATCCTGGGCCTTTTACAGCAATTAGAGTTAGTGCCATATGATTTAGGTTTTTATATGTGCCCATAGCAAATAAACTGATGGGAATTATTTTGGCTCTAACCCACTAGGACCTGTGTCAGCTGCTCACAACCTGGGTCAGTTTTTCTGACTTTGTCCAGTGGCTACCTCAATGTCTTGGAACAATTCACGTTCGAATAGGCTGTGGATGTCTACCTAGGCAAGTCTGCCCTAACTGACATTACAACCTACAATTTACTAAAGTCTCCCAAATCCTTCCACATTAAGGTATCGGCTCATCGTTTATCCCCTTTCTCTTCTTAGTTTCACTTTAATTATGCTGTAGGTTTTATTTAATTTATCACGGATTTCGAGACTATTAGATGTTCCTCATTTCGAGACATTATCTGTGAAGCCTTTGATTTTATGTATAATGAGCTTTGTGGTTATTACAAACACTGTGGCTAATCTTAATCTCTGCAGGGCTTGAGCTAATTTTCTGGTTATTTAAATTACCATGTTTTATCATAAATAATATTGGCAAGGTTTTTTTTTTCTTTGCCAGTTAAAGGACCAGTAACATCAAAAAATTAAATTGTTTCAAAGTAATACAAATATAATGCAGTGTTGCCCTTCACTGGTAAAATTGCAGTGTTTGCTTCAGAAGCACTACTATAGTTTACATAAATAATCTGCTGTGTAGCCATGGGGGCAGCCATTCAAAGGAGAAAAGGCTCAAGTTACACAGCAGATAGCAGATAAGCTCTGTAGAACATAATGTTATCTGTTATCCATTACTTATCCTGTGCCATATAGCCGTTTTTCAATTTCCACCATTGCTACTTAGCAGCTTGTTTATATGAACTATAGTAGTGTTTCTGAAGCAAACTCATCAGTTTTAACAGCGCAGGGCAACACTACATGATATTTTAATTACTTTAAAACACTTTAATTTTTTGGTGTTACTGTTCCTTTAATAGGGTAATGCAAGAAGATAGGAGATATAGTTCCAGGACCAGAATATATCCCAAAGTAAGTACATTTCCTTTCTGCTGTGTACTAAAATCAGTTACATTCATGGTTTCCCTCTATCTAGAGACATCTAGGAACATTTTTGGGCTTCCTGACGATCTGCCCAAGCTGAATTATTCCCAAATGTTCCTCCAATCTACCCAAAATTCAACTAACATTCCAGTATACCTTTTTGGGGTTCATAAGTGAGGGCTGTGCCAAAGGATGGAATAAATCCATATTTTTCTTGGGAAAATGAAAGCAGAAGAATCAATGACTCTTCCAAAACACTTTTCCTTGTCTCAAATTCTTTCCACCATCGCCTTGTCCCTTAACGTCTCTTAATGTTTCTTGTCACACACTAGCACACAGGGAGTAGAGATATTTTATTTGTTTGTTTTTTATTCCTCAAACTTTGCTACAAACATCTACAGGTCGTCCAAGGACAGGGAGACCTATTTATCTGCATGGCTATTCCCCAAGATCTCTCTGGCTCAGTACCGCTAGGACAGAGGATACAAGGCGAATGTGAAAGTGAATAAAATAATCAAAGTGTCCTTATTTTCCCTTTAGCAATGTAGTCCAGCCGCTCAGAGAACTCAGATCTTATCGAACATGGAACTTTGAGTTACTGAGGTGGATGTGGAATAAAGCCCTGCTTCCCATGTCCCACAGCATCAGAGTAAATAATCAAATCTCAGTGGAAAGGAAATCTTACCCCTTCAAGGGCTCAATTACTAAAGAATTATCACCACAATTCACATTTTTTTTTTTAACCAACGATGTAGTTTAGGATTCCAGAGTAACCACGTCTGAACTTGTAGGGAGGCCACAAAAGGCCTGGGCCTTCAAGATTTTAGTGGTTGCATGCCACCCAGCAGTTTTATGAAAACTGGGACAACTGTAAGCATTTACCAAACTTGTGTTTTGAGATTTGGTGCATGGTGGCCATATCCACCAGTACTTTTTGAAAACATTCACCAATAGTACCATAGACAAAATTTTTCTTTAAAGGGATCCTGTCATGGGAAAAAAAATTGCATCAGTTAATAGTGCTGTTCCAGAAGAATTCTGCACTGAAATCAATTTCTCAAAAGAGCAAACAGATTTTTTAATATTTCATTTTGAAATCTGACATGGGGCTAGACATTTTGTCAATTTGCCAGCTGCCCCTGGTCATGTGACTTGTGCTCTGATAAACTTCAATCACTCTTTACAGCTGTACTGCAAGTTGGAGTGATATCACCCCCTCCCTTTCCCCCACCCAGCAGCCTAACAACAGAACAATGGGAAGGTAACCAGATAACAGCTCCCTAACACAAGATAACAGCTGCCTGGTAGATCTAAGAACAGCACTCAATAGTAAAAACCCATGTACTATTCAGTTACATTGAGAAGGATAAACAACAGCCTGCCAGAAGCAGTTCCCTCCTGAAGTGCTGGAACAAGTCTTTTTTTAAAGAAGAACTTAATTTACAATGATGTCTATCAGTACAAGATGCAGGAGAAATAACAGCTGTGTGCCAGATTCCCAGTTCTCCTTTAGAAAGCTGTGTGCACAATTGGAAAGGAAAGTTGGGCAGCACATAGGCAGGGAATGGTGAACATTAACTAGCTTTTATTGTGTTCTTTTGATGTGGGGCAACATCCAGTAGCTTAAAATCACAAGGAAGTTCTGTGCTTTGCTACGCCATGCAAATTGGTGTATAGATCAGTGTAATCACTATTAACTGATGTGTTTGAAAAAAAACATGTTTTCCCATGACAGAATCCCTTTAAGAAATTGAGGGTGATTATGTTAATGGGGGTTGGGGTCTGTGTACCGGGGCTAAATTAAAAAAGAAAATCACTGGGGGTATTTAGTTCCCTCTTTAAATCATAAAAATAAAAGTGTATTATCTATTTCATAGGGAGTCCATCAAAGGTGGCCTGATATGGCCAAGGGGTGGGCTAAAGAATCTGAATATTCAGACCTTGGGCCAACAACTGGTAGGTCTTGGCAGCAGATTGCATCTGCAGTTGGATGTGTTCCCCTTCCATTCAGTGT
Source organism: Xenopus borealis (assembly GCA_024363595.1). Lineage (NCBI taxonomy): Eukaryota > Metazoa > Chordata > Amphibia > Anura > Pipidae > Xenopus > Xenopus borealis. The sequence goes on along the minus strand of CM044444.1, from coordinate 6,248,645 downwards.
CTGCAATCACAAACTGATTGATAAAATGATAGTGTTGGACCTATACAGGATCATTTCCTTCCAAGATGGTTTAGAAAATCAGCCGTTTGTAGGCACTCAATGCCCATAAAGAGTAACTATATGATCCATACTATAAAGCCTTTTTTGTTCCTATTTGAGCAACTCGGGTTGCAGGGTTCCTTCATCCCCTTTTAATATTTATGGCTTAACATTACAATCTGCGCTTGTGATTTATCTGGCATGAACTCCAGACTGCACTTCCAGAACAGAAACAAGACAGAATTTAATTATGCAACTACAGGCAACCATTCCCATCCCTGACCTCCCTCTCATAAAGTGCACATTTTATATTCCGACATTTAGCTGAAGTTCAGTACACTTTAGTAAGTATATATTTAAACTCGCATCAGCACAAAATTACAGACAGTGAGTTAAACCCTTAACATATGAAAAATATTTCCTTTAGTCGCAGTACGAATTCTCCAGGCCGCATAGATTTAGTGTTTTTTATGATTTATTCATAGTCTCGAAAACCTTGAGTCTGTTGGGAGGGTTATTATAAATCAGAATGCCAAAAACTCAAAAAACTTTGATATTTATTGATGGAAAAAGTCAGAATCTAAAAATCTGGCATCTCAGACCTACCAAGGTTGTATATAAAGCCGGCCATACACGGGCAGATAAATCTGCCGATATCAGTAGTTTGACAGCTTATCTCCCTGTGTATTGGGGCTTCTGACGGGTCTTCCCGACCGATATCTGGATGCGATGTCAGAAGTCCATTGCGCTTCCCGTAATTCGAACGTTAGGATTGCCCCGATATAGCCCTGCCAGTTTAGTGGCAAATCAGGGAAGATCCATTCGTTTGGCGAAGTCGCCAAATGAGTGGATCTTTGCATCTATAGCCAGCTTAAAGGGATTCTGTCATGGGAAAACATGTTTTTTTCAAAATGCATCAGTCAATAGTGCTGCTCCAGTAGACTTCTGCACTGAAATCCATTTCTCAAAAGAGCAAACAGATTTTTTTTATATTCCGTTTTCTAATCTGACATGCCATTTTGTCAATTTCCCAGCTGCCCCGGTCATGTGACTTGTGCCAGCACTTTAGGAGGGAACTGCTTTCTGGCAGACTGTTGTTTTTCCTTCTCAATGTAACTGAATGTGTCTCAGTGGGACCTGGATTTTACTATTGAGTGCTGTTTTTAGATCTACCAGGCAGCTGTTATCTCGTGTTAGGGAGCTGTTATCTGGTTCCCTTCCCATTGCAGTACAACAGTAAAGACTGATTGAAGTGGCTTTTTGACCAGTGATGGCCAATTTTTTTTCACCTGCCATGGATTTTGCAAAAATTCACAGCAGAAAAATTTACAACGACAAAAATATCCTCTGAGAAAAAAGGTCATAAGAAAAAATTTTATTGACTTTAACGCATTTGGAGCAAGAAAAATTGTTGTGAGTAAAAAAAATTGACGCCTGTTGATTTTAATGCATTTCACATATTTTTCGCAGTTTTGTTAAATTTTGCACAGTTTTGCAATTTTTTCGGTGAAATGGGACAGATTTGCTCATCACTATTTTTGACCCCCTACATTTCTCCTTAAGAGCATTACAGCTGTCAAAATTCTACATCTGCCATAAATGCCTCCAAGTGTCCATGCCCTTTGGATTAGCCAAGTACAACATTTGTTCCAGGTCTAGCAACTAATAGCAACCAGATAGGGACCTCTGTATATTGTAGATTTAGCTAGAATGTACACAGGAGTGACTGTCTTCCAGACCCAGAGGGTGAGACGTAGTTCAGCTGGAGGTCTATGTGTGCATGTGTATTATTGATGCACAATCACTGCACTATTATGGATTGTTGCATTATTTTGCCATTCTTTTACCTGGTGCTTTTCTCTTTGCTGTTTACCAACAATACTGTTGGAGGACTTTTGAGGTTGATCCATAAACATTGGGAGGGTAAGGGATGATGAAAACATCACACAAATAACTGTTTGTCGTGTTGATGCAGACAGGTTTGAAAACAGTGGTCTGAATGAGAAACTGGAAGATGAATTGGAGAGGGAAAGATAATTAAAAAGTAACAACTGATAAAATGGTAGCCTCACAGAGCACAAGTTTATGTTCAATGGTTGTTGGGGTCAGTGACCCCCTAAAAACTGCCACCTAACCTGACCTTTGGCCTATCAATGGATTTGCCTATCTTATGCCAACACTGACCAATGGCCTGCTTTATTGTGAGTCATCTGAACAACTCCTTTATGTAACACGGTTAACACAGTTAACTTAAATATATAAATGTTCGCCAAATATCTCAGATCTGCAAGAGGTTAAATTCCTGACAGGAAGAATCACTTGGACTGTACCAAGATACTGACCAAAAGTGCAGAATATACCTTTGAATGTTTTACTGTTAATTATGTTCTAGTTAAGAAATAAATAGTTCTAACAGAGCAGCTAACTTCTGTGGGAAAGATCATAGCCACACTCTAAACAGAATCTTTATCAGACCATAATCTTTAATGGACTTTCCCTTACCCCCTGTCTATATCCTACCATTTGGTCTGGTCCCTCCTCAGTGCTTTAGTTCCACAGAAGAGGTAAGATGTCTGTTACTGCTCTAATCGCCTCAAAAGTTTTATGGTTCATTTAAAAGTTATCCTTTTGCTGAATCAACTTGCATTACCTCCAGCTATAGCAGCCTTATGCTTTTATCAGGTTAGTAGTGTGTAGCATATTCCCAAAGTGATTAATGGAGACAGGCAGAACACATGGGATCTAAAATGTCTGCCATGAGAAAACCTGTATGATGTAATCCTCATAGTTATAAACTGCTTATTGTACTATGCTGAGGTTGTTATATACTGATGTGCTATGTATATTAGCTATGTTGCTTTTCCTTACATTTTCCTGTAACATGTCAGTGGGGGAGTATTGAATTAACTGCCTGTTGTAATGTAGGTGGGCTGGTGGCCTGTGATGTACCTGAAATTGGCAGTGTTCTCCTTACTGTTTTACAGGTATGTTTATACTTTATGTTAAACTTTCTCTGTTATGTAAAATCCACTATACGATCACTGTTCTGTTCCTCAGTGCTTTAGTTCCACAGAAGAGGTGGGCTGGTGGCCTGTGATGTACCTGAAATTGGCAGTGTTCTCCTTACTGTTTTACAGGTCCCCAGCAGACAGTGCCAATCAATAAAGCATTTTAAAGTTATGATATCTCTGCCTGTGTTCGAGTCCTTATACCTGTTGCAGTAACAACCCCTACCCTGGTGGAGTGTGTGGAACAGAGGGCCACGTGGGTCGGTGTGACGGAAATGGAGGGTTACATTTATCAAACTAGGGTTAATAGATGAGGATATGATTAATCAGTAATCCCGGTATAGACCCCCAAACTTACAGCCTTCTTGCTGCAACCACTTCCATACACAACAAACCCAACATACAGCAAATAGACTTCATACTGCCAGTTCGAAACCTACTGGTAGGTTAAATGATTGACCAACAACATGGCCAAGGTTGGCACAACCCTGTAACAGGATTGTCTAATTTTTTGTATGCCCCAAAGTCCCTTCAATTGTCATTTCCATCATAATGGCACAGGGGTTGAGGTTACAAAGCAAGTCCGGCAAACAAATATTTTTCAATTCAACCGGTAGCTGCCGATGTAGCTATGTTTAAAGGGCCAGTTCAGTACAGAGCAGTAAGGTCACTGCAGCCGTCCAACTGTTATTGCACCACAATAGCTTTATGCCTCAGGCATGGATAGGTGTTCATAGGGGAAGTTGTGCTCACCTCTACAAACCATTAGGTGGGGGTGCAATGAGGCTGTGGCCACAAAATTCATACAAATACAATAGACACCTCTGCACTCATTATCAATACATGTAGGACATTGAGGCATTTTGTGCATTAAGCTCCCCTTTAAAGGGATCCTGTCATGGGAAAAAAAAAATTTCAAAATGCATCAGTTAATAGTGCTTTTTCAGAAGAATTCTGCACTGAAATCCATTTCTCAATAGAGCAAACCGATTTTTTTATATTTCATTTTGAAATCTGACATGGGGCTAGACATATTGTCAATTTCCCAGCTGCCTCCAGCAGGGTCGGACTCGGGGGCTCGGGGCCCACCGGTACTAGTGTCCAGGGCCCCCTGCCCCCCCTACCGTGTAATGCCGATCCTGATGGAAAGGCGCCACGAGTGCCTGCTGGAAGATGCCGCATGCGCGCCTACACGAGTGGTGCTGTGCACGGCACCTACGGAAGCCTATTTTTCAATCGGCAGAGGGGCCTGGCCCGGCGGGGGCCCATTAAGGGTCGGGGCCTACCAGGTATTTTCCCTGTAACCCGCCGGGCCAGTCCGACACTGGCCCCCAGTCATGTGACTTGTGCTCTGATAAACTTGAATCACTCTTTACTGCTGTACTGGAAATTGGAGTGATATCACCCCCTCCCTTTCCCCCACCCAGCAGCCTAACAACAGAACAATGGGTAGGTAACCAGATAACAGCTCCCTAACACAAGATAACAACTGCCTGGTAGATCTAAGAACAGCACTCAATAGTAAAAACCCATGTCCCACTGTGACTTTAATTACATCATGTGCATAAAATACTGTAGAATATCCCCTATGAAACCCCTGTCTGATTAGGTTCCGTGCCTGCAACAATATGAGCTATAATGTGAAAGCAGAGCTGAGGGTAATGTGTCGGAGGTGCCAGAAGACACAGGGAAACAGGGACTCTCAAAGAGGTTCTTGTGCTTTGATGGAAATTCAATAGGGTTTCATTAGCAAGGCTTGATTGCTGGAGCGACGCTCTGATGAATGTCAGATGGAATCCTGCTCTCCTATGGGAACAGTAAAGGGGTAACTTACCCTTGATTATCAGTCAAATGGAATGGCTAGAGAAGCCACAATGGTTTCCAGAGGAGCACCGTGCTGTGTCACCCAGTGCCACTCTGTCTGGCAAATGAATCTGGATCCATTCTAAAGTGCCATGTTACACAGTAAGAGAGTGCTTGGCCCAGAGGGGCCGCTTTAAATTCCACAGCAGTTTCACTGAATGTGTTCTGAGGTTTTCATTCTGCATGACCTTTTTCCCCACTGTTCCAAAGCAATAACCAGATATCGGTTATGTTCACAAATGGATTCTAATTTTACTTATAGTTATACTGTCATGGGAAAATGTTTAAAAAAAAAATGTTTAATAGTGCTGCTCCAGCTGAATTCTGCACTGAAATCCGTTTCTTAAAAGAGCAAACAGATTTTTTTCATATTTAATATGGGGTTAGACATATTGTCAGTTTCCCAGCTGCCCCAGTCATGTGACTCTTTACTGCTGTTCTGCAAGTTTGAGTGATATCACCCCCTCCCTTCCTCCCCCCCCCCCCCCCCCCCCCCAGCAGCCTAACAACAGAACAATGGGAAGGTAACCAGATAACAGCTCCCTGACACAAGGTAACATCTGTCTGGTAGATCAGGTCAGTTGTAGGATGTGTCTGTGTTGGTATTTTTGATGGAGCTTTGGCGGTCATGCTCCTGTCCCTTGTCCAACTCTACTTTCCAGACGCATAAAAGGTGTCCCTTGGTATGAGTGGATTTGTCCCTCTTTAAGGCAACAACAGCCTTAAAATGAATATGGTTGGAATTGCTGTATATTATACACTGAACATTATGTACCAGCCCAGAGGTTCAGCATCTCTATTACAGTAATGACCCAGTCCTTCAAAGTTGTCCACAACAGCTTCCTACCTTGGATCCTGTTAGACATATTCTGTGTGTCAGTGGAATTGCACATGCTCAGTGGGCAGCTGTTGGGAAGCTAAACTTGGAGGTTAGAAACCATAAAGCAGAACATGAGACTCCTCTGTCATAGAAGCTTATGCTACTGATTATTAAATCCTGATGCAGAATGAGTCAATCTGCTCATCATACGAGGAATAGATTCTTGACCAGTAGAGTTTCACCGTAGAGTAATGATCTATGTGTCCTACTGTATGGAAAAGTTTACAGTTTAATAATATTGCTTTAATGCTTGTTAAGGCTTGTTGTCCTTTTCTTTCGATGATGTTGTGCTTCCTTTTCAGCGAACCTACCCCCACTCCCATGCACATGTTGGAAGGGGACTGATGTCTTAAGTGCAGTCCTTCTGACAGCAGCTCTTTAAATGAAACTGTGGATCGATTGAATAGGGCAGTGAATGTTCTTCCAGAACCATATTCAACCCAAGGCCACACTGCCAGCGTCTGTAATGAATTCAGTTCATGAAAGTCAATCCATAAAGTACTTCCTAAATAAAAATATTTCTGCTATTAATTATATTATTTTTGTCTTATTGCAGAGAATCTCCATAAGGACTGAAGGGAAGAGTTCATTGCACAAGTGCCACACTTTTCTGTATAGTCTGTAAAGATGGAATTATATTGTAGTTCTGTATGGGGTAAAGAGGGGCCAGAATGACATTCTGTGCTAGTAATTGTGCACTTGCTGAACTTTAGCCTTTCTTGTGTCTACATATTAGGCAGCTGTCCAGTGCTAACAACTCCAGCTTCTGAATGGGGTTATAAAAATACAGAAGGCAGCTGCCCTTTCTAGACTTTCCCTCTTAACTCTGTCCCTATATGTTTGGTTCATAACCAGGGTCGGCCTGGAGTCTTGGGGGCCCACCGGAAAATGAAGGGCCCTTCAGACAGTCCCCGGGGCCCCCTCAAGACCTCCAAACTCCTGGCCCCATTGGGAGCATGTGCATAAGACATGCAATGTGCATTCGTTTAAGAGTGTGCATTCACAAAAGACGCGCCACAGGCATGCATAAGGACCACCACCCAACACAATGGAAAAACCTGTCTTTATGGTGCAAACGGGGGAGCAAGTCTGAGGCCTGAGGCTCACCAGGATTTTCCCAGTGTCCCACAGGCCCAGTCTGACCCATAACTACTGCTAAGGGTTGCAATTATGCAGCAATTTTGTTTGGTCTGTTTGGGTTATTTTGGTCTCTTTTAGTCTTCCTGACAAGGGCCCACAAAAGCTGCAGATTTTCCCCCTTTTGACTGAGTTGCTAGCTTATCAACCTATGTATGGTGTCCTTGAGAGGACTGCATTGTTCCAGTGATGTTTTCCTTTTCTGATGGGTCTCCGTAGGCTCCCTGTCAAATTCGGTATCCCAAACCCAGAAGAAACGCCAAGGTCACCATTCACACGTCTGCCTAGAACGGCCACCTTTCACATCAGGAGGAGTCCTTCGCTACTCAGATGCTGCCAAGTCTTAAAGTGAGAGAACCAATGCACGAGTTCTGGGCAGACAAGGGAACTGGGGCATGGGATTGGGGTAATGAGAGAAGAGCTTGATATAGCTGAAGAATGGGCCAGGGGTTAAAGCCAATGAGTCAATGCATTACAAAATCAGGATCCGGAAGAATAACCAGTAGCAGGCAAAGGTTGGTACAGGCAGCAATTCAGCAGTGATCAGGGACAGGCAAGGGTCAAAAAACAGGAAACCAGACAATAAGCACACCCGGAAGATGACAATAGACCTACAATGGGCAATGAGAATTAAGTAATAGCACCTTTAAATATTTGAATTTCACGCCAAGCAAGTTGATATTATGTGGTGCACTGAAAATAAAAGGACGTCAAATACAGGAAGAAGACAGATGCCAACTTTCCCTGCAAGTAGTGAAGCGGGCATCCCTGCCACCCCACTAGACCAAAGGTATCCTTACAATTCTATTATCAATGGGCCATTGATCGGATGACCTCACCAAACAAACAGATATGACTTTGTTTCTTATGACTGGTTTGCTCACTAATCCTCCTAGATCTTCTAGTACAAGGCTGTCCATGGGATGTTCATTCTGCTCAAGGTCTCCATAGACCTCTTTGTATGACATTACCATTTTAATGTAATCTGCTATTGAACATGAGCTATGACAAATGACTCCCAACAAGTAAATTGTTAAGCTGGCCATAGACGTAACAATTACGATCTTTCTCGGGAAAGATCTTTCCAAGAAAGATCGTTCGTTTCAACACACACGTGTAGAGCTGAATCGTCAAATATACAGGTATAAAACAATAGAATTCTACTTGTATCTGACGATTCAGCACTAACAATGGCCGATGTTAAGGGTGCTTTCAAAGGCATCTGATCAAAATTTTCCATCCAGCCCGATCAACCAGCCGACCGATATCTTAATCTTCTGACGATATCGGTCGCGGCTCATTTCCCACCATACACGCACCGAATATTGTACGAAAATTCATTTCGTACGATATTATCTGTGCGTCTATGGCCACCTTTAGACAGCTCTGTTCTTGTTACCTCCCCTGATCCTATCCTGGACTAGGCTGAACTAAAGTCCCTCTATCTTGCTCTCCCACCACCTTCTCAGTATGGAGGCCAAAAACAGTGAACTCTCCCCACTTAGTTCCAAATCCACTGGGAATGTCACCTGAGATAACATTTCTACATACATACAATAGTCTTCTTAAAACCCTGCCCTGAACTTACTGCAGTGATTTTTCCTGTCTCTGGAGCATTAGCAGAAACAGACTTTACTCCGTGGCATTTTGTCGTTGTGTCTGTGTTCGTTCCATTAATTGCACTCATTGTCCCAGGCACTTCTGTTGGGCGGATCGATGATAAACAAATGAGCCAGTTGGCTGAAATGCATAAGAATCGACGGATAAACATATCCATCACACGGTATCTTTCTCCGTATTCAGATGGACTGCTAATTAATTTGTAATGCCTAGCCAATTATTTCACTTAGTGGATTTCTTCTCCTGCTTAAACTGAAGAACAGCGACCATTGTTTGCTTTATACTTTCTCTTTCAGCATTTTTTTTTTATTAAAATAAAGCAAACTGAACTCCCAAAATGTTATGTTCCTGTTCACTTGACAACGTGGCTTTGTATTTAAGATACAGGTTTAATGCTCATTGGTCCATCAACAAGGAACCATCAATCCTTTCAGCAGCGCCAGCAGGCACGTCCTTTCCAAAGCAACGGTGGATCCAAGATGGTGGCACCCTTGCACTGTCACCCGCATCGGAACGCTGGACTGGACTTTGACCCTGCCTGAACTTGACCTTGATACTATTCTGCCTGCCTTTTGAACCCTTGCCTGGATTTTGATTACGTTTATTGCCTATATCCATTCTGTACAGTGAACTCTGACTTTGACCTCAGAAGCTTCCTCCTTGGTCCTGACAACTCCCGCTGGGAGCTGATAGGCCCCCTGACAAATCCCACCCAGGGAGCTGAAAGCAAAGAGTTGTGGGGGAGATTCTCTTGGCCAGAAGTTTCTGCTCTCTACTGGGAATCTAACACCAAAGTTCCTTCCCCTGCCAGCTCCTCATGAATACAGCATTGCTAAATGCAGGCAGCACTGTATTCATCAGGGAGACACAGTCCATTTTGTTCCAATTCCAGGAAACACGGAGGGCATCCTTAATAAAGGACCCCCATAATCGCACTGTAGTTGTATGTTCTCCCTTAGTCAGTGTGGGTTTGGTCTGGGCTTCATGTATAATAAATTATACTAGGGATTTAGACAGAAGATGGACCCAAATATTCTTCTTCTCAAGCAGTGGTTTCAACTAGATATTGCTGGGTCCCATAACTAAGTATTTTTCAGGCCCCCAAAAAGTCTAGAGGTTGACCTGTTTTGCCAATATTGAATTTCTATATGAATTAAGGCCTCATGGGGCCCTCTGTGTCTTCTGGGCCCCCTTGCAGCCGCAGGGTCTGCTTCCCATGTAAGCTACGAGCTTGTTCTCAAAAAAAGTACTCAATCAGTTGAGATAAGAAACTTTTTTTAAAAACCAGATTGAATTCTCGGTCTGCAAATGAAGACCAGTTTCACATGTATTGGGTTCCAAGATTGTAATTCAAGGGGGTTCCAGTCAGCATATGTAGTGCCAGAGGAGTTTTCATTGTGAAGAGACTACCTCATTCATATGCAAAGCAGGATGAATTCTGGGAAGGAAGTCAAGAATTGGTCCTAAAATTTCCATTTTTATACCTCCCAACATTTGAAAATGTAAAGAGGGACAAAATGATCCACAAAGAGGAAAAGAAGATCCACAAATGTTTGGCCACACTCATTTTGTGGCCACATCCCCTAAAAACAGCATACATTTTTCAAAATTTGGAAATGTTCAACACAGTGTGGGGGTTCAGGTTATAAGTGGTACTCCAGTTTTTCTAACTGCACTTTTAGGCTTTGTGAGCCTCAGTTCCCCCATGAGACCTGCTTATCTCTTTAGTTACAATTGTATCAAAGTTCAGGTGCTGAGTCTGTATCAGTGCTATACAAATAATAATAAGAAAATAATAAATTACAAAGAGTTGCAATGTGTGTATAAATGCCATACCTAAGACTATCAAAGATAGAGCAAATAATGCGGCCCCAAACATAGAGATTTCATGTAATGACTCACATTGGCCGGCTGTACAACTCAGATTAGGAAAACAATTATGGTTTTTAAAATATGATGATTTGTAGAATCATCTTTCTCTGCCTCTTTGTGCTGTTCACACGCTCAGACTGGCATCAACTTGTTCGGTTGAGAAAATATTTTATAAACAATGAGGAATGCTTAGTATCTATTGAGCACAAAGTGTCCCCATACATAAAAGATGGCTTAAAGGAGAACTGAAGTTATTAAACCTGGCCTCAGCTTCAGCATTGACGATCCAGATCTTTGGCTTCTATTCATTTTGAAATGTTATAGGCCCTTTTACTAGTACACCAAGGCCTCTCTATTGTTTCAGAGTCATAGTAAAATAATTTGGTTAAAAAATTACACAGGTCCATCAAGTTCAACATTCTATATCCAGATATATTAGGGGTGCACGAATCCACTATTTTGGATTCGGCCTAACCCCCAAACCCTTCGAGAAAGATTTGGTTCGAATACTGAACCGAATCCGAACCATAATATGCAAATTAGGGGTGGGAAGGGGAAACCATTTTTTACTTCCTTGTTTCATGCAATTTCCCTCCCCACAGCTAATTTGCATATGCAAATTAGGGTTCGGATTCTGTTCGGCTGGGCAGAAGAATTCGGCCGAATCCAAATCCTACTGAAAAAGGCTGAATCCTGGCCGAATCCCAAACCGAATCCTGGATTCAGTGCATCCCTAATATATATAACCTACCTAACTGCTAGTTGTCACATGATTATATTCAGGACAACCTCTGGATATGTTGGGGGCCCTAAATTAAATTTGCTGTGGGGCCCAGTAACATCTTGTTACAATACTGTGTAAAGTATTCCCAAATACAAAATTAGAAGGCAATAAAACCGATACCTTCCATGTCCATTGTACAAACATCCTAAACATAAACTATTTGCCCATGCTAGAGTAATAGATTGTGAACTATTTAAATTAAAGCAAAGGGCAACAATAAACAATTAAAAAAAAATATTAATACAATAATTGTAGAACCCAGTTTCTGCAAGAGAATATTTTTTTTAACCATGAAACAGATGAATTTGTTCTGAAATATCAGTGTCTTACAATTGGAGATATCAGTGGGACTTCTTTTTAGCTGTTCAGTGGAATAGAATACTGTTGCCAGGCAATGAAGGAAGATTCTCCCCACAAAACTGACCTTTATAGAGAATTTCCGTGTTCATTGTTTTAGCTGCGAATGTGCCCAGTGGAACATTTCTACTTAGTGCCTGGATCAACGTCATACAGCCGTCAATGACAGAGAAGGACGCAGCCCCTGGAGTGTCCCTGCAGAGGGAGAGAGTTCTGAACACCCAGCACTTTACATTCACATTAGTACTGTCCCAGCAGAGCTCACAATCTAAAGTCCCTAAATCATTCACTCACATTAGACATTTTTAGCCAATTAACATGCTTGTATGATTTTTTTGGAAGGCAGGAGGAAACTGGTGTACCCTGAGGAACACACACAAACACACAGGGAGAAGATACAAACTCATTGCACATTATGTCCCTGGCTGGAATCAAACTCAGAGCATTGAGCCACCGTTGCAAACAAACTATCGTTTCTCGATGTGCCCAAATCGTTGCTAAAATATTGATTAAAATACCACACCAGAATGATTATTGCTTTATTTATATTTAAGGGAATAACATGTATTTGCATTATCTGGGAAAAAATGAGTGCCATCAGTCACATCAGTAAGGATTTTGCATTATCTAAATCCTGCAAAAAGTACTGGGATTTGGCTAAAAAAGCCCAACCCAATGAAGCAGCCATTGGCTATATATCATGTAGGATCCTTCTGTGGGCTGGAAAGAGGTGTAAACATACACCTCTTGCATTTTTCTGAAGCCCCTACCTCTTTTTCATGATCTCCCAATGCACCATGGGCATACAGACAAGGGGTAAAAACAGACTGTTTGTGATCCCTCAGGCCTCACTGCTGCCAAATCACCTTCCTCTGCACTCGTTTTGTAGTAGCACCTGCCTAATCCTGCTTGAGTCTCTGTTCTGACCTTTGGATTATTTTGGAATATATTGCCTGCCCTTAGCTTTGCCTGGAACTTGTACTCCAACCCTTGCTTCCTGCCCTTACTTGTACTCAATAATTGGACTCAACTGCTCAGTTTTCAACTACAGCCTGGCCTAATTGATCTTTCACCAGTTTGGTAACCCAAGATGGACAGGATCCCTGTAGGTAGTGGCAGAAATATAGGGGCAGCGAATGTTGAGGTCAAAGGGGGGGCCCAGTGGTAACCCACAGCCCCACATGGTTCTTGTTGTTGTTGGTGAAAAGAACTGGTGGCTGCACTAGAGCATCTGTGAACACCAGGATCCGAGGGGAATTTCAGCTCATCTGTAGGACCTAGAAAGAAATCTGATGGACTTCCCTCTGGGTCTTTTCCCAAATGGTCCCCCTGCTTGTACATCTCAGAGTTTGTACATGTTGATGCTCTCACAAAATGTTCTAGGGTTCATTCATTTTCACCAAGCGTTGAGGCCAGATTGAAAACTGATCAAATTTGATCATGGCCGGCCTCTTTCTGGATTCATTAGATCAGGTTAGATCTGTGCCAAGAGCAGAGGGGAACCAAAAGGCTGTTGGACTTCCCTCTGGGTCTACTAGTCATTATCAAAACCGGTCACATTCCTTTAACATCTCTGGATTTCATTTTTGCCCATGGGTGGAGGCTAGATTGACAGCTAGTTTGTATGTCAAGAGGTCAAATTTGATCATGGCTGGCTTCTTTATGGATTTTCAAAAAACATAAGAATCAGTGCCAAGAGCAGATAGGAGAACCTAGAGACTGTTGGACCTCCCTTTGGGTCTAAAACGCTTTATCAAAACTGGACTCACTGCTTAAACATCTCTGGGTTTGTACATCTAGTTTTATGCAATCACAAAATGCTCTTGGGTTCATTTATTTTTGCCCATGTGTGGAGGCTAGATTGCCAACTAATTTGTATGTCAAGAGGTCAAATTCAATCATGGCTGGATTCTTTATGGATTAATTTCCAAAAAAAGTTAGGTCATTGCCAAGAGCAGAGGGGAACCCAGAGGCTGTTGGACTTCCCTGTTGGTCAAATACTGGTCACAGTCCTTACACATCTCTGGGTTTCTACATCTAGCTTGATGCTCTCACAACATGGACCAAGGTTCATTCATTTTTACCCAATGGGGGGGGGGGGGCAGATTGACAACTAGTTTGAATGTCAAAAGATCAAGAGGTCAAACTTGATCATGGTTGGATAATTTCCAAGAACATTAGAATCTGAGCCAAGAGCAGGAGGGAACATACAGACTGTCTGGACAGTTTAGCAGTATCTCCATTCTGTTTGAGCAGGTCCAGATTTGTGGTGAGACCACAAAGACCCAGGGCCTGGGCCTAGGCAAGATTTTAGGGGTGGCATGCTTCAGGGCTCAGGCACTGGTCCTGTATTTGAACCTTGCAGTGACCTACCCTAGAGTAAAGGGTGTATCCCCATTAAAGGGTGGGGGGCAAGGAGACAAGATTTAAAAACCACAAGGCTGAACATAGGAAAGCATCTCAATTTATAGAGAAACATAAACTCTTGACAGCAGAAAAGAGCCGTTTGTTACATCTAAACCTATAAATGTTTCATTAAAAAAAATAACTTTGTTTTCATACAACTTCCTGTTCCACACATCACATTACTAAAGGGTATAAAAAAAACTTTCCGAAACAAAAGAAAGCCGCAATTATAAAGGACATGGATTCACTCTGTTGCCATAGAAACATTCTGACCCTTCATACCAAAGACAGGCATTTAAAAAGAGATTGTACATATGTAAATAGAGGGTTAAAAGGAAAGGAGGGTATGCTGGCTAATAAAAGATTTTGTTCGCATTAAAGGAAAATGTATGTTTTAATTAAAAAAAATAGATCTTTTTCCAGTATATCTGGTTTTATAATATAGAGTATTTTCATGGTCTATGAATTATGCTGCGTTCAATGAAGAATTAATTAAAACTTTAACTCTGAGTGATATCGTTATAAATTCATGCTCCTGTATGTAATGAGTTAGATGCTAACGGAATATTTCAGACTTCATAAAATTGATTAGCCACAATTTTGGGCATTAGGGAATGAAGCATGATTCTACGTTGTGTATCTTGTTTCTTGAATGGCGACCCCCATGGCCACACAGCAGCTTTTTTATATAAACTATAGTAGTACTTATCTGTTATCTACTGTGTATCCTGTGCTTGAATGGCTGCCCCCATGGCTACACAGCGGCTTGTTTATATAAACTATAGTAGTACTTATCTGTTATCTACTGTGTATCCTGTGCTTGAATGGCTGCCCCCATGGCTACACAGCACCTTGTTAATATAAACTATAGTAGTACTTATCTGTTATCTACTGTGTATCCTGTGCTTGAATGGCTGCCCCCATGGCTACACAGCACCTTGTTTATATAAACTATAGTAGTACTTATCTGTTATCTACTGTGTATCCTGTGCTTGAATGGCTGCCCCCATGGCTACACAGCAGCTTGTTTATATAAACTATAGTAGTACTTATGTGTTATCTACTGTGTATCCCGTGCTCAAATGGCTGCCCCCAAGGCTACACAGCAGCTTGTTTCTATAAACTATAGTAGTACTTATGTGTTATCTACTGTGTATCCTGTGCTTGAATGGCTGCCCCCATGGCTACACAGCACCTTGTTTATATAAACTATAGTAGTACTTATCTGTTATCTACTATGTATCCTGTGCTTGAATGGCTGCCCCCATGGCTACACAGCAGCTTGTTTATATAAACTATAGTAGTACTTATCTGTTATCTACTGTGTATCCTGTGCTTGAATGGCTGCCCCCAAGGCTACACAGAAGCTTGTTTCTATAAACTATAGTAGTACTCTGTTATCTACTGTGTATCTGATCTCAACTAAGTTGGGTGGCATTGGTGGGTTTTAACCAAATTTTAATCAAATTGCACATACCGTTATCCGGAAACCCGTTATCCAGAAAGATCCAAATTATCCAAATAATCCAAATTTTAAAAAACAATTAGCTTTTTCTTTGTAAGAATAAAACAGTGCCTTGTACTTGATCCCAACCAGCCTATTGGGCTTATCCAATGATGACATGATGTTCTAGTAGACTTAAGGTATGAAGATCGGTGATCTGGAAAGCCTCAGGTCCCATTCATTCTAGATAACAGGTCCCATACCTGTACTATTAAAAGCTTACCAACCTTGAGGAAGATTTCTGTTGGGTAGTCATTTGTTCTGGACACCTCTGGAACTATATACTGTTATGTCATAGCATGTCTCTTGCTCATTCAGTACTGTGGATCAGAGAGTGTTCTAGATAGAATGATGTCATTGCTGCCTACTTGGGGTTCACGTACAACAGGTCTAGTCGTTGGATACTTGATTTGGAGATCTGGCCACCAGGTTGAGATAAGTCAGATCTGCACCTTCTGCATAACCTTTTTTTTTTTTTTTTGAGAATTTATTTCCCATAGAATCTCTACGTCTCCATCTGAATTTCTTTCTTGAAAATAATAAGAGAATATATAAATATATATCCACGATGTGAAAACTTCTAAAGCCTTTTCAAATGCTTCATTGACAGTGTGTGAATCATCTCGTGCCTTGACTTGATATTACCCACGAGCTATTGGCAGTTTCCATAGAAACACATGTAAGAGAGTGGAATATTGTATGTTGGGTGATGGCGGATTAGGCCAATTAGTGAATTTGCAGAGGTCACTCGCTGACTGCAAAGAACCTGCCTGTACCCTGCCTATCAATCCCAGTTCTCTAGAGGCTCATATGGCCCAGAATGGCAATAAGTACAGATTGAGGGCAGAAAATATTTGGGTCGTAGTAAAAACAGATCTTGCATAAGCTGGTATACATATAAGAATGTATTGTAATTCGGTTCTAGGTTCAAAGAGAAAATATTCTATATAATATTTGACTGCTGCAGGATAATGCTGTCTACACATGGGGTCATTGATGGAATTGGTTGAGAATCGGGCAACAAGTGGCTTATGAACATACGTTTGATTGACCTACTGCAGAACAAAAGCGCCCAACTGCAGGCTGAGCTTAAAGAAGTAATTAATACAGGTATGGGACCTGTTATCCGGAATGCTCGGGACCTGGGGCTTTCTGGATAATGGATCTTTCTATAATTTGGATCTTCATACCTTAAGTCTACTAGAAAATCATGGAAACATTAAATATACCCAATAGGCTGGTTTTGCTTTTAGTAAGTATTAATTATATCTTAGTTTGGCTCTAGTACAAGGTACCGTTTTATTTTTACAGAGAACAACGAAATAATTTTTTAAAAATTTGGATTATTTGGATAAAATGGAGTCAATGGAAGGCAACCTTTTCCATAATTCAGAGCTTTCTGGATAGCGAGTTTCCAAATAACGGATCCCATACCTGTACTCAGGGTCACCATCAGGGATGGACAGGAGGAACAAGTGTCCCGGGCCCTGGGCTGAAGGGGGGCCCGGCACCGCTACAATCTTCAAAGAGCCCTCCTTACAAGCGCAGAAGGGTGCGCTCCGAAGTCCTGCGGCAGAATGCGGACATAAGCAAAGTCCTGAAGAGGCGGAAAGACCCGAAGTCCCGAAAGAAGCTGAGACTGAAGTCCTGAAGCGGTGAAAATACCTGAAGTCACGAAAACAGCTATAATTGAAGTGCTGAAGTCCATGAGTTCAATTCTACTGACACCAATGTGGGGTTTTTTTTTTGTTTTTTAAATCCCCTGGCCACCAATTTTTTTATTATAATACTCTATAGGCCCCTGACACCAATTTGTTTAAAAAAAATATTTTATTGGGCCCCAATTTTTTTAACTGGTAAGGGGACCCAGGTTTTTAACTTATAAGGGGGCCCTGGTCACCAATTTGTTTTTAACTTGTCGGTAGGCCCTGACCACCAATTTTTAAAAAAACCTTTTATGAGGAGCCCTGGCACCAATTTTTTTAAAAAAAATATTTTTTGGGACCCCAATTTTTTTTAACTTGTATGAGGGGCCCTAGCATCAATGCTTTTTTATGGGGGGGGGGGGCTGGCACCAACTGGGGGTTAAGTTTTTAGCACTGATGTCTGTGTGGTCTTTTAACTTTGATGTGGAGTGGGTGGGATTAGGGGTGGGGCTTGGGTGCTAGGGCGGGCAGTGGGCCCAGGGGGCCCCGAAAATTTTGTTGTGCGGGGCCCCGTGATTTCTAATGGCAGCCCTGCCTGTACTAAAAACCAATATGGCTAAAAGGTGAAAGTCTACCTCCAAAACAGACACAAGATAACACTGTAATTATTTATTAGCAAATGTCAACCTACAGGCCAACAGCTCCCAGCAATCAAAGGTCATTATAGACTCAACAGCATCTGGAAGTCTTGATTTTTGCCAAGGATCGTTATAGGTAACGGGGAAGGGCAGAGAGTGTATTTGCCCAAGATTGTCACTAGTCCCTGTTGATATCCTTGCCAAAACTATTACACTGTGAAATAATGAGTAATTTTATTATCCAGAAGAGGAAAGTACAGAATATTATGGGTTGTAATAAAGGGCAAACCCTAGAAAGCACAGAAAATCTAGGGTCCCAAAAGAAGAAATATTGGATAGAAATTGGAAGAAATATTGGATACCAATGTCCTGCCTTCAGGCTCCACCCGCTGGTAATCCCAACTACAGGTAGCTAACCAGCAGCTTTAGTTATTCTAACACATTGTCTCTACTACTCTATTCTCTACTATGTGCCAGAAGGACTAATGCAAAAGCAGCCTTACGATGGAGTACAATTTTAGTCTTTTTCAAAGATCTCTAGGTCTGCTTCCATGTGCACTTCTATTTGTATTTGCGTGGGACAATGGGATGCATTATCTAAAAACCCGTCACCCATAAAGCTTCAAATTACAGAAAGGTCAGCTCCCATATAATTCAAATGTTTTTAAATGATTCCCTTTTTTTTCCTGAAATAATAAAACAGTAACTTGTACTTTACCTGAACTAAAAAATAATCCTTATTGGAAGCAAGACCGGCCTATTTATTTAATGTTTACATGATTTTCTAGTAGACTTAAGGTATGCAGATCCAAATTACAGAAACATCCCTTATCCGGAAAGCTCCAGGTTCCGAGCATTCTGGATAATATGTCCCATAACTGTATATATATATATATTATTATTTTTTACTGTGATAGAATACACCTGGGGGGGACCTGGGATGTCCCAGGGCGGGCAGTTTGTGGATCTGTCGGTTACCAGCCAGCATAACCTTGGCTACATATGTAAAGTCAAATGTTGAAATTTCCCTTTATCCAGCAGATGTTAGAATCCAGGCAGCAGATGCACGGATGTTCTGCTGTGCAGTCACAGTCTCCTGCTCAGCCTACAATGCTTTTCATTAAAATGTTTCCTTTTTTTTTTTCTTTTTTTCTTGAAATCGTATTCTAAAATGCAGATATTAATGCAAGAGGGAGGGGTTGATTTAATTTCATCAAAACTCCTAAGTTGATAGTAAGAAAATGACAAGCCAAAATAGTTGCAGCAGTCAAAGCCAGCCATCTGCAGCCTGCCTGTGCCTGCGATAGACTCCTATACACTTCCAAAGCTGAAAACAGCTGCCACAGGAATATACACGGGGATCCAGATGCCGGATTTGGCATTCACTTGGCATATGTGATTTGCTGCAGCTTCGACAAAAAAAAAGGCCAGAAAGAATTTTTGTGAATTGTAGGAAATTAATTATTGTAAGGGCATTTTGCAAAGTGGAACAGCAGGTGAGGGGGTGCAACCTGAGAAAATCCGACATCTCGGGGCCCCATGCGACTAATTAGTTGGGGCTTTCCCTTTTTTAATGGCTGCGTGGATCAGAGATTGGCATTTTGCCTGGAAGCAGATGGGCCTGATGGTCCCCTGCTGTTTTTAGGTGGACCCCCTAGTCAGATTTAGTTGCTATATGAAAATGGGTTGTGGTCTTGGACTTCCAAGTCCTAAAACTCAGCACACCTCCAACTATACACCCATAATTAAAGGGCAAGGAAAGTATAAAATAGAATAAGGCTAGAAATGCTATATTTTGTATACTAAACATAAACATGAACTTACTGCACCACAAGCCTAATCAAACAAATGATTTATGCTTTCAAAGTTGGCCACAGGGGGCTGTCATCTTGTAACTTTGTTATACATCTTTGCAAGACTAGACTACATACACATGCTCAGTGTGATCTGGGCTGCTTAGGGATTGTCATAATTATCAAAACAGGGAAACAAACAAAGCTGCTTGAGTTCTTCATGGCTGGGAAGTAAGGCAGGGGCTCCCCCTGCTGTTCATAAGTATGATTGTTTCCCTGCCCTGCAGTTAGGGACTGTCTGACAATTCCTATCCACAGCAGTAAATGAAGGGAGAATTTCACTGCATACAGTCAGGTTTCTTATAAAAACGGTACACATTTTTAAATTAAATTATATTGGAGATAGATTTATTTTTCATTAAAGAAAGTAAAAATGGGATTTTATTTCTTTGCCTTTCCTTGCCCTTTAATATTGATATATTGATATTCATATCAAATTAAGTGGCATATTAAAGAATCTTACCAAATAATATATACTGGTATATATATATATATATATTTATTTAAAGTGCACATTTAAGTTCCCATGTAGTAAGTAATAGATAGGCTAATTCTAAGCAACTGTTGAATTGGTATTCATTATTTATTTTATATAGTTTTTGATTTATATGCCTTTTTCTTCTGACCCTTTCCAACTTTCAAATAGGGGTCACTGAGCCCATCTAAAAACAAATGCTCTGTAAAGCTACACATTTATTGTTATTGTTGGTGCCCCCTGGGCCCCCCTGGGCCCCGCCCCTGATCCCCGCCAACTCCACATCAAAGTTAAAAGACCACACAGACACAAATGTAACCCCCAGGGCTCCCTTATAAGTTAAAAAAAAAAACATTGGCGCCAGGGTCCCCCCATAAAAGTTAAAAAAAAATTGGGGTCCCAAAAAATATTTTTTTAAAAAAGAAACTGGGACCAGGGCCCCCCATAAAAGGTTTTATTCAAAAATTGGTGGTCAGGGCTCCCTGACAACTTAAAAAAAAAAAATAAAAAAAAAAAAACCTTGGCGTCAGGGCTCCCTTACAAGTTAGAAACCAGGGTCCCCTGACTTTACAAGTTAAAAAAAAATTGGGACTGCATAAAATATTTTTTTTTAAAACTTTGTCGCCAAGGCCCCTCTTACAAGTTAAAAAAAAAAAAAAATTGGGGCGCCCAAAAATATATATTTTTTTAAAAAAATTGGTGACAGGGGCCTATAGAGTGTGAAAATAAAAAATTGATGGCCAGGGGATAAAAAACAAACAAACCAAAAACACATTGGTGTCAGTAGAATTGAACTCGTTGGTCTTCAATTATAGCTGTTTTCATGACTTCAGTTCTTTTCGCCGCTTTAGGACTTGAGTTTCGGCTCCTTTCGGGACTTTGGGTCTTTCCGCCTCTTCAGGAGGCACTTCCACATTCTGCCTCAGCACTTCGTAAGGAGCGCAAGCTTCTGCGCCCAGCAGTGCTGTAATTTGAAAATTACAGCACTGCTGGGCCCCCCTTCAGCCGTGGGTTCCCCCCGTGATGTCGGGCCTGTATATATATATTGGAACCTGATATAAATAGACATTCCTAATTCCACAAATTAAAGGAAACTGTAATAATGAATTTCCTTGTATAAGCTCACACTGTTATCACCTTGGTCCATTGTGATGTCATGGCTTCTGGAAATTGAAACTTCTCTTTCCAGAGATTCTGTGCATCACCCACTATGGAAAGTAGAGGGACTATAAATCTCACAGGCCATCAGATCACAATGAAACCAGGTAAGGGTGTGCACTGGGAACCTAAAGGATTTGGGGAAATGGATTGTCAGAGTATCATGGTTTAAGCTACAGTCATGCATCAGGTCTGTTTCCCATAGAATAAACAAAATAATAAAGTCTCTGATTTGCTGACTGTGTGGCCAATAAACGGGTGTTGCATCTGGGTACCTGGCTAAGGTGCAGGACTGACCCCTCCCACTCTCCCCTGTGATTTTGGCAATTTGCTTTCCTTGCCGTGCTGATTTGGTGCTGATTTGGTGCTGATTTGGTGCCAGAGTGACGTCACCTCTGTATTATGACCCATTGACATTCTAGGCTGGATTTATGGAAGTATTCTAATAATGATTAAAGCTAATATAATCTATCTCTTATAGTCCTATGTAGAAATATGTCTGTGCAGATATTCAGAGAGTGCTGTTCTCCGGCATCATTACCTTCTGTTCATGTCTGGAAACACAACAAGAGAGTTTTCCCCATCTAGAGACAATGCTGTGGCGCAAACAATGGTCTGTGTTGCTAATGCACCTGTACTATATGCTGTAACCATAGCAGTGTCATTTGTGCTGCAGAACATCAGTCTGTCAGATGCACCATCTCTTGTCTGTCTTTGTCTCTGGGAAGAGCTGTCAGGACTATTTAGCTCTGTATGACCATGGCCACAAGCAAGTGTGATCTGCATGTTTCTTATTGTTTGTATGAAGCACCAACAGATTCTGCAGCGCTGTACAATAAAAGGGTGTTTGCATATAACATACAAACACGGATGAATACAGGAGGTAAAGAGGGTCCTTACAATCATAAGTGTAGTAATATATGTAGACCTTTGTAGATATTAATATGATGTATGTTTCCCAATAATATCTACATAGGTCTGCATATATTACTACACTTAGCATCTTCATTATTAAGTATGGGGGAAGGGATGCTTTAATAAATGGGTTGTAGCAGTGGGATAATAGTCTCTGGGAAGGGAGTGTGACTGTGGGATAGCAGGTATAGTAGGGAGAGATGGTGTCTATAGTAACAGTGGATAATAGTCTCTGTGAAGGGAGTGTGACTGTGGGATAGCAGGTATAGTAGGGAGAGATTGTGCCTATAGTAACAGTGGATAATAGTCTCTGGGAAGGGAGTGTGACTGTGGGATAGCAGGTATAGTAGGGAGAGATGGTGCCTATAGTAACAGTGAGATAGCAGGCCCATCTATCTTTCTCTCTATCTATCTGTCCGTCTAGCAAGCAATTTATCTTGAATTAAACCAGGTTTAGCAGTACACAGCCAGCTCTGCCTTTATAAGTAAGGATTGATCCTATTCAGATCACAATATCCATGAATACAAAGGATTAGAGTTTATCCATATTTCCTAATCCTACTCTACGGTCCCCCTTTGGGGGTTTTACTTCCGTTATATGCAGGCCCGGACTCGCAATCTGTGGGTTATGGCAAATGCCAGAGGGGCTGCTATAAGGTGCCATAGAAAATCAGTAATTAGTGGGCTGGGGGGGACTGTTTAGGCCTCTGTGAACCTGAAATGGCAGGGCCTGTTCTGATTCTCAGTCCAGTCCTGGTTATATGATTATATTAAGCCTGACAGGTTTAGCACTGTATATTCCCCATTCAGGCCACTCTTTTTGGTTTCTAAGGGAACTATGTAGATGAAACAGAGCCTTCCCCTTCCATGTTCACTTCTATATCTCATCTGCATGCATAGCCCAGGGATGATGGAATATGTGCCCCCAGGTCTGACCCTCCAGAAGGAAGCCAATGGCAGTTGAAAGAGTAAAAGAAGAAGCACATATCAAGTTCATCCAGCAGGTGGCGCAGTATTGCTGTTCCATTTACTGCACTCAGTCAGCCAGTTATGTTGAGCCTAAGGTACATGTATTGGGGGAAGTGGGGCAATAGTGCTGGGAGTTATTGTTCAGTAACTGCTTTCAATACAGAGTAATTATCCCAGACTTGAGATAAAGATGTGTATATCTTCATATGTTATATTTAATATCTTGTTATTTTCATAGCTGTGATTACTGTTTATGGAGCCCTGAAAAGCACTTTTGGGGGCCAGAAGCCGCTGGGAGTTGTGATTCATGGGAGCAGGGACAGATACGAGTGGCATATATGAATAAAGGATAACAGCAGCTGCAGCTATTTAAAGGGGTATTTAAAGGGGTGCTTGAACTTTAAATGAACTGTTAGTAGGATGTAGAGAGGGATATTCTGAGACAACTTGCAATTGGTTTTCATTTTTTATTATTTGTGGTTTTTTTTAATTATTTTGCTTTTTATTCAGCAGATATCCAATTTGCAATTGCAATCTGGTTGCTACGGTTCCATTTACTCTAGCAACCATGCATTGATTTGGATACGAGACTGGAATATCAATAGAAAGACGAGTAATAAAAAATAGCAATCACAAAAAAAACGTGTAGCCTTACAGGTATTGTTAGACCGTTTGCAATTGGTTTCAATTTTTTATTATTTGTGGGTTTTTGAGTTATTTTAGCTTTTTATTCAGCAGCTCTCTAGTTTGCAGTTTCAGCCATCTGGTTGCTAGGGTCCAAATAACCATAGAAACCATTCATTGATTTGAATAAGAGACTGGAATATGAATAGAAAGATAACTAATAAAAAGTAGCAATAACAAAAAATGTGTAGCCTTACAGCCTTACAGGTATTCTGAGACCGTTTGCAATTGGTTTTCATTTTATATTATTTGTGGGTTTTGAGTTATTTAGCTTTTTATTCAGAAATTTTCTGATTTGCAATTGCAATCTGGTTGCTAGGGTCCAAGTTACCCTAGCAACCATGCATTGATTTGGATAAGAGACTGGAATATGAACAAAAAGATGAGTATTAAAAAGTAGCGATAACAAAAAAGATGTAGCCTTACAGAGCATTTGCTGTTTGGAAGGGGAAAGTGAACCCCATTTGAAAACTGGAAAGAATCAGAAGCAGAAATAATTCAAAAGCTGTAAGAAAAAAAAAAAAAAAATTGAAAAACTGCTTTAAGCTGACTTAAAGGTGTGCCGCCGCTTTAAATATATTTTATTCTGAAAACATGTCATTATTATTTGTGCAGTAATATTAAAGGGGTTGTTTAGTTAACTGTTAGTATGATGTAGAGAGTGATATTCGGAGAGAATTTGCAATTGGTTTTCATTAGGTAAGGGACCTATTATCCAGAATGCTCTGGGACTGGGGCTTTCTGGATAACGGGTCTTTCTGTAATTTGGATCTTTCCCCTTACGTCTACTAGAAAATCATGTAAACATTAAAGGGAAACTGTCATGGGAAAACATGTTTTTTTTTTAAACACATAAGTTAATAGTGCTGCTCCAGTAGACTTCTGCACTGAAATCCATTTCTCAAAAGAGCAAACAGATTTTTTTATATTCAGTTTTGAAATCTGACATGGGGCTACAACAGCCTGCCAGAAAGCAGTTCCCTCCTAAAGTGCTGGCACAAGTCACATGACTTGGGGCAGCTGGGAAATTGACAATATGTCTAGCCCCATGTCAGATTTCAAAAGGAAATATAAAAAAATCTGTTTGCTCTTTTGAGAAATGGATTTCAATGCAGAATTCTTCTGGAACAGCACTATTAAAGGGGTTGTTCACCTTTGAGATAAATTTTAGCATAATGTAGAGAGTGATATTCTGAGACAATTTGCAATTGGTTTTCATTTTTTATTGTTTGTGGTTTTATAGTTATTTAGCTTTTTATTCAGCAGCTCTCTAGTTTGCAGTGTCAGCAATTTGGTTTCTAGGGTACAAATTACCCTAGCAACCCTGCATTGATTTGAATAAGAGACTGGAATATGAATAGGAGATGTACTGAATAGAATGATAAGTAATAAAAAGTGGCAATAACAATACATTTGTAGCCTTACAGAGCATTTGTTTTTAGATGGTGTCAGTGACCCCCATTTGAAAGCTGCAAAGAAACAGAAGAAAATAGCAAATCATTAAAAAACTATGAAAAATAAATAATGAAGACCAATTGAAAAGTTGCTTAGAATTGGCCCTTCTACAATATACTAAAAGTTAACTTGAAGGTGAACCACCCCTTTAACTGATGCATTTTTTTCCAATGGCAGTATCCCTTTAAATAAAGCCAATAGGCTGGTTTTGCTTCCAATAAGGATTAATTATATCTTAGTTGGGATCAAGTACAAGCTACTGTTTTATTATTACATAGAAAAGGGAAATCATTTTTTTTTGATTATTTGATTATAATGGAGTGTATGACAGATGGTATTTTCGTAATTCAGAACTTTCTGGATAATGGGTTTCTGGATAACTGATCCCATACCTGTATTTGTGTTTTTTTTTAGTTATTTAACTTTTTATTCAGCAGCTCTCCAGTTTGTACTTTCAGCCATCTGTTACTAGGCTCCAAATTCCCCTAGCAACCATGCATTGATTTGAATAAGAGACTGGAATATGAAAAGGAAAGGCCTGAACAGAAAGGCGAGTAATAAAAAGAACCAATAACAATACATGTGTAGCCTTACAGAGCATTTGTTTTTCAGATGGGGGGTCAGTGACCCCCATCTGAAAGCTGCAAAGAGTCAGAAAAAAAAGGCAAATCCTTTACAACAAAAAAAAAACCTATAAAAAATAAATAATGAAGACCAATTGAAAAGTTGCTTGACCATTCTATAACATACTAAAAGTCAACTCAAAGGTGAACCACTCCTTTAATAGCAATTAATAAAAATAGTATGTAGGGATGCACCGAATCCAGGATTCGGTTCGGGATTCGGGCAGGATTTTTCAGCAGGATTCGGATTCGGACGAATCCTAATTAGCATATGCAAATTAAGGCCCTGGAGGGAAATCATGTGACTTTTTGGCAGAAAACAAGGAAGTGAAAAATGTTTTCCCCTTCCCACCCATAATTTACATATGCAAATTAGGGTTCGGATTCGGTTCGGTATTCGGCCAAATCTTTCGGGAAGGATTCGGGGGTTCGGCCGAATCCAAAATAGTGGATTCGGTGCATCCCTAATAGTATGGCTACTAATAATAATAATAATACCAAGAATAATAATTAATATTATTAATTGTATTGTAATAAAAATAACAACAGTAAATCATTGTAGATAATTGTTATTATTATTATTATTGTTATTAATTATAGTATAACATTTTAGATAATAATACACGTAATCTAAATAATAAGAAGAACAGTATATCATTGTAGATAATAATAATACTATACATAGGCAACCTCATCTGCAATGTGAATATTATATAATATTTATATTTATTTAATGTGACTCTTGCAGTAAAGTAGTAGCTAGGGTTAATCGCTAGTAGGTGTGATTTGCTGTTACGGTGGGTGTTACTAATATGAAGTGTTAGCTCTGCAGTCACATAATCTGTGTGTGTTTAGGTTCAGGGTACTCTTTTGAGCCCAGTCTGGCGGAAGGACACCGTCTGCCTCCGCCACTAGTCGGCCTCGCAGCATCTGACAGGGGGCGGCGGAGCGGTTCGCTGTGTGTCAGCTCTGAGTGCCTGAGGCTGCGAGGGGGACGCGGCGGCTGGAGGAGCCGTCACACAGTTGTGTGGAAGGAGCCGGGGACTCTCAGCATGTTGTGCCGCAGCCGCTGCTCATAACGGAGAAAGAGACAGAGAAAAGCGGCTCTGACGGGGGCTGTGCGTTATAGTCATGGCGCTGGGAGCGCGACCGGAGCTCGTAGGGAAACGCTTCGTGTGTTCGGTCCTCGGAGGAGGAGAAGGAGAGGAGCCGCCGGAACTCGGGGAGATCGGGCAGATCGGTCGCTGGGGCTGGAGAGCCGGAGTTATCCGAGCCGTGTCTCACAGGGACAGCGACAACACAGAACTGACGGTAAGTCATACTGACATCAGCGTCGACTCGTGTTAGATTGTCAGCTCTGCGGGGCACAGACGGAGAGAAGCTTTTTGCGCCTTATCGGTACGACTCCCTGCTGGGGACACTCGTTGTTGTTTTTGGCACTTCCAGCTGAGGGGTCGCAGGTAGGATTTATCTGCCCTACAGCTGAATTGACACTGGGATTGCTCAGCTGCTGTACTGACTCTCCCCTGACCCCCCTCTGGGTCTGGCTTTGCTGCAGCTACTACAACTCCCACAATCCTCTGCTGATACCACTAACTCCCTATACAGACACACAGGCTAGTGATCTTCTCACTGTGGCTCTGAGAGGATCTAGTGCCCCACATTCTCCCTGTATTACCAGGAGGCTGGTGACTACAAGCTTGTGTGCCAGCTACTGATCACTTGCCAATCACAGGGGGTGTGAGTGGCTCCTCTATGTATTTCTCTGCTGGATTCTAATTGTCACCTGCCCCTGTGCCACCCATTGGGACTAAGGGGTCACCCCCATGTCACTTATTTGGCCTAATGGTGTCTAGGGTTGCCAGCTTTTCTTGAAAAAAATACCGGCCTTCCTATATATTTATCTTTTTTTTTCCCTATTAATAACATTGGGATCAAACATAAAAAATACCAGCCATGTGGCAACTCTACTGGTGACCCCTGCCTGGGTCAGATAGTGGCATGTACCACCTGTCTCAGTGCCACTGGGTAGGGCTACTTACTTTCTCACCCTGTGACACGGAGTGGTATGGCCCACCGGCCCCCATGGCCCCTATGTTGGGCTGGTGCTATTTGTTACCTCTCCCTATTTTGTTTTATAGAATAAGTGTAATTGGCTGGCACTTGTACTAATTTACTCCTTTTCCCTATGTTCTTGCTGGTGGGTCATGGGGGTTTTAGTAATCACGCACCCTGTGTTTGAAATTATTAATACAGGTATGGGATCTGTTATCCAGAATGCTCAGGACTTGGGGTTTTCCGGATAAGGGATCTTTCCTTAATTTGGCTCTTCATACCTTAAGTCTACTATAAAATCATGTAAACCTTAAGTGACAGCTTGTCTGTAATTCTGAGCTTTGTGGAGAATGGGTTTCTGGATAAAGGATCTTTCCTTTATTTGGTTCTTTATACCTTAAAGGTCGCCATGCATGGAGAGATCCGCTTGTCTGGCAATGTTGCCCACCTTGAGGTGGCCCTAGGGCCCAACGATTGGATTGCAACGGAGGAGTTATTTAATAGAGATCCAGGTTAGGAAACCGAATTATCAGGAAAACCTCAGGTCCAGAGCTTTCTGGATAATAGGTCCCGTACCTGTAGTAGCCACCATTCCCCACATCACTGAGTGGGGCAATTTGTTACTCTGTCCCTGTGTGGGGTCAATTGTAGAAGTCAGCCCATTGTTGTTGAGTGGGATTTTCATACCATTCCCAGTGCCAATGGCCATTTTGCTTTGTGATTGTGATTTTTGGCTTCAGTGACTTGTGTTTGGGCAGTGATTTAGTTGTTGGAGGCCCTGCTTTCCATGTCTGTGTGATATTTATTTTGGGGAGGGAGGAGGGGGGTGAGTCCCGGCTGTCACTTGGCTGCACTTTGTTGGCTTCTCCCTCTCTCAGCATTTATTTTTCTGTACATTTAGTTGTGTGGGTAACACGTGGAATAGTCAGTTGTAGAAGAGGTAAGTAGGCCAATGTACTTGGTGCTGATCAGTATCTGCACATGTAGAAGGGGATAAGTCGTTGGTGGACAGGGTAACTTACTATATTGATATATATTAGTGTTTTGTACACCTGGTGTGGGGGGCGTCTATACACAGACTGGTACAGACAATGGAATCTTGATGCTTGTTTGGTTTTCTATACAGTATAATAGTGCGGGGGGCTGCTGTGCATGAAGTGGGATGGCTAGTCCTTAGCAGCACCCAGGAGGGTCGATGAAAGTGGGGGCAGCTGAGAGTCCCCTACACAGCAGTGTTTGTTAGGGCAAGTGAGAGTGCTGTGTATAGACATGTAGCAATGGTACATAGCAGAATGGTTTAGGGCAGCTGTTAGTGGGGCACACAGCCGACAGGCAGTAGGACAGCTGGCGGTTTGCTACATAGTAGAGTGCAAAAGAACAGATGTCAGGGGGTATCTTAGCAGCAGGCAGTATAGCAGTTGACTGTTTGGTACAGTGTCCAGGAGGACAGCTGACAGTGGGGTACTTAGTAGCAGGCAGTAGGGCAGCTGACAGTGGGGTACTTAGTAGCAGGCAGTAGGGCAGCTGACAGTGGGGTACATAGTAGCAGGCAGTAGAGTAGTTGACAGTGGGG
>CM044444.1:6202035-6212778 GCA_024363595.1 Xenopus borealis | reverse complement strand
TGTAGAGAACAGGAAAAAAAAAAAACTGCTTCTGCGTAAAGTGTTGTGAAACCCAATGGTAAAGTGTCAGCGACAAGCAAGCGATGCTGTATGCCCGTCAAGTTATTCCTATCTTGTACTTGTCAAAGTGCTTTTTGTTTTCCGATTCTTCCAGACGTCTTTTATCTCTTCTTTGCCTCGGCTGTTGTGTTTCATTGGAACTTTATGTTATAGAAATACTTGACTTCAATTAGATCGGCGCACGGTGGACAATTTTGTTTGAAACGCGGGTCTCCGTTCGTTTATAAGGTTTACAAATAACGGAAAACATGGTTATACAAGTATGGGAATCCGCAATCCAGAAACCCTTTACCCAGAAAGCCCCGAATTATGATTAAGGTCAAATGCAGACAACAAG
This sequence comes from Xenopus borealis, assembly GCA_024363595.1. NCBI lineage: Eukaryota > Metazoa > Chordata > Amphibia > Anura > Pipidae > Xenopus > Xenopus borealis. Next base: position 6,212,381 of record CM044444.1, on the reverse strand, counting down.
GAAACTTATGGCTGCCATAGACGCACCGATAGTATAATACAAAACAAATTTTCATACAATATTCAGTGCGAGTATATTGGGAGAAGAGCTGGCTGATATCGGCAGAAGATACCGATTGGCTCGTTGATTGGGCTGGCTGGAAAATTTTGATTGGGTGCCTTTGAAGGCATCAGAACATCGGCCATTGTTAGTGCTGTCAGATACAGACAGAATACTATTGTTTCTATATGTATATCTGGTGATTCAGCTCTACACGTGTATTGAAACAAATGATCTTTATTGGAAACATCTTTACCAGGAAAGATCGTAATTGTTACGTCTATGGCCACCTATGGATAAGACCACAGAACCCAGAAAAATAAAAATACATTTCTAAGATTAAGGCCAAACACATACAACAAGGGAACTTAAGGTGGCCATAGACGCACCAATAATATCATATGAAACTAATTTTCGTACAATATCCGGTGCGTGTTTGGTGGTAGATGATCTGACCGATATCGGCAGAAGACTTGGATATTGGTCGGCTCTTCAGTTGGTCTTGTTGTAAGGTTAAAATAGACCCGTATGAAACAAATATTCGTATAATATTCGTTGCGTGTCTGGTGGGAGATGAGACAATCAATATCAGCAGAAAACTTGAATGTCAGTCAGCTCGTCCATCGTGTTGGCTGGAAAATTTTGATCGAGGGCCTCTGAAGACACCCGAACATTGGCCATTGTTAGTGCTAGTGCATCATCCAATACAGGTAGAATTCCATTGTTTCTATATGTATACAGTATCTGACAAGTCAACTCTACACGTGTACTGAAACAAACAATCTTTTTTGGAAACATCTTTTCCAGGGAAGATCGTAATTGTAACATCTATGGCCGCCTTCAGATATAGATAGTATTGTTTCTACTTGTAAATCTGACGATTCAGCTTTAAAGGGGAATTAAACCCCCCCCCCAGCACTAACCTCCTCCCTCCTCCTCCCCCGGCCTACCTCTCCCCCCGGGCTATTGCCCCTAAGTCGCTACTTACCCCTCTGTGTAGGTCCCCTCCAGTGAAGTTCATGGGGGCCATCTTCTCTTCCAACGGCTTCTTCCTGGATCCGTCGACGCTCGGCGGTGCAGTAGGACGCTGGTACTACTGCATATGCACACCAAGTTCACCGATTGAACTTCATGCGCAGTAGTACCAGCGCCCTACCGCGTATGCGCCACCGACGGAGCCGGATCCAGGAAGAAGCCGTTGGAAGAGAAGATGGCCCCCGTGAAATTCGCTGGACATCGCCAAACGAGTGGATCTCTCAGTGTATGGCCACCTTAAGTCAGATGTAGATAGAATTCTATTGTTTCTACTTGTATTAGTCAGATGCAGATAGAATGATATTGTTTGTACTTGTATATCTGACGATTCAGCTTTACGAGTGTTTGTTGAAACGAACAATCTTTCTTGAAAAGATCATCGTAAGTCTTTAATGTGTGTTCGGTATTGTCATGTATCCAGGGTTACTGGCCCTTTAAACAGGAGCTCCCTGATGGCACCCGTCAGGCTGGGACTGTAAGGATATCCCGGCTTAATTACAGTGGATTGCACAAGCTGCGGCACAGAAACCTGTAAATCCCCCGCCCGGGAGAAGCTGCTTGTGGCCATTATTTATGAAGAGCTTTCTTTCCCTTTGTACAGAGCGGGGATGGGAGAATGCAGAGCATCAGGCTGTGATGGGAGAGATTGATAGAACATTCCCTTTCCTATCAAGGCAACAGTCGGAGCAGGGAATCTGTTCCCCCCCGCCCCCCCCCCAGCCCTTGCACAGAGGTTCATTGAGGTCAGCAGACTTCCTTCATATTGTGCAGCATTGTGTTCTTCTAAATCACCCAGACCTCCTTGGCTTTTATTAGGCTCTCTGAATCAATAGCAACCCTCCCTTACCTGGAAAGAGCTGCTTAACCCCTTCACTGCCAGCACCGTAGATCATGTGCCATATTCCTGGCCTTTTTAAAGCTAATGGGAATTCCAGTTCAGTAATAATTCAATAATACGGCACGTTTCTGCACAGGATGGGTCCAAGGCAGATACACAATGGAAATTATTACCCTTACATGGCATCATATTGCTTTTAATGCTGAATGTTGATTTGCACCATGATTTAAAGGAGAAGTAAAGCTTAAAGAAGTGTGTATAAATGTTGTACATGATGTTTTGTGCTTGTGTACCAGCCCAAGGCAACCACAGCCCTTTAGCAGTAAAGATCTGTGTCTCCCCAGTAGATGCCCCAGTAGCTCCCCATCTTCTTTTCTGATTCACTGATTCACTGATTCACATGCTCTGTGCTGCTGTCACTTACTGAGCTTAGGGACCCACTCACAATATACACCTGATAGTGTCATAGAAATATAGTCACAATATAAGGCTGATTAGTCATTAATACACATCATTAGAAACATCACAATTTAATAATCAGCAAACCTGTAGCATCAGCTTATATCACAGCCAGGGAAGCTCATTTTCTGCTGCTGGATAATTAGTGACGACCCCTAAGCTTAGCTTCTCAACAGCTGCTCAGAGCCCACTGAGCATGTGAGTGTCACAGACACTTTCCAAGATGGTGACCCCCTGTGACAAGTTTCAAGTCCTGGATCATTGCTGCTATTGACAAGTTGAAACTTTAGCCTTGTGCAATAATTTCAGTTTATAAAATATGCTTTTTTTTTAAAATATTCATTTTTAGGGTTTAGTTCTCCTTTAAAGGGCTTGCGCACCTTTATATCGGTGTGTTTTAGACTTTCCCATTCCAAGCTACTTTTCAGCTGTTCTTCATTATTTATTTATTATGGTTTTGAATTATCAGTGTTGCATTTTTGCCTCTTTCCAGTCTGCAACTGGTTGTTTGGGTTCAGCACCAGCAGGGCTTACAATCTAATTTCCCTTTGTAGTTTTTTTTAGACAATGGAGGAAATCCCCTCAAACACACAGAATATGCAGATAGTCTCCTGGTCAGAGTTGAACTCAAGACTTTAGCTCTAAAAGCAGCGGTGTAACTGGTTATTACTGGGCCCCACAGAAAATTATTTTTCAGGCCCCCAAAATGTATATTGACTGAATTGGGGCCTCATGAGGCCCCTGTACCCCCTGGGCCCTCCAGCAGCCACAGGATCTGCCTACTTTGTAGTTACACCCCTGTCTAAAAGGCAATAAAACCATTGGGGTCATTTCCTTACTGCACTCAGGTATGCATCATGCAATTCCAGCTGCAATCTCGCATTTAATTCCTAGTATACAGCCGCATCATTCCAGAGACATTACTGAGCTGCAGCCGTTGCACCTTTGATGCAAATCTGATGCAACTGAGCTGACACTTCTGCCATTCGGCACCTATGCTGCAGTGATTGACCCTGGAGCTACTGCCACCTCTGAACCAGACAGTAGGACCAGGGTTTTCACATCGGCCTGTGAGATGGAAGATAATGAACTGTTACCATAAGTAGAAACCTCGCTTCCAGAGATGGATGAAACTTCATTTTTTACATTTCTGTCTCCCTTATCCTTGATACAGGAGAAGGCCAAACAGCTGGAATTGATGTGCAGCTGGCATCTCTTAGCTTAGTGCCCCCATTCCACTCAAACCCTGAGGCTATTGCTAAATGTAATGGTTCAGCTTCAGATTATGTATCGTCCTTGCAAGCACTGGGCTGCCTTGTTATCTCTGACATACATTTTGTCTTCTGGCAGGGGAATTAGCGGGATTCCTCTGCAAGAGGTTAAAAAATTCCGGTTCAGGCATTTCAGCTTTATGTATTCGACTGATTGACCCATGGACCTTTATGTTCTTCCCTTCCTTTTGATCAAGAGCAACATTCAAACCTTAGTCGCTGATGCACCCTGTATCCAGGGTCGGACTGGGCCAGTGGGACACTGGGAAAAAACCCGGTGGGCTCATGTCGGTTGCCCCAGGCCGACTCCCCCGGCTGCCTTATAAGGACCACCGCTGCATTCGTTCGCAAATTCGCGAGCCAGATTTTTAAGGTTTGGGGACAGCCAGGAGGGCCCTTGTTTTGCAGCCCAGATGGGCCCTAAAGACTCCATTCGGACCCTGTATGTATCACAAACAAAAATCTGTAAACTTGCCCGATCAATGACCCGTCCAATATCCGTCCAATATCCATGGCACAAAGATATCGACCGGTATCTCCGATTCATTCCATAGAAACAGAGTGATCATTACGCCACTCGGTTTGACGAAACCGATACATTTCTGTCTGCAATCTTTAAAAACAACTCTCACCGTTATCACACTTTATTAAAAGACGGAGATAATGTGCTAGAAATGAAGTCTGTGTTCTCCGTGATCATGGCTGCCTCCGCTATCAACCTTCTGCATTTGGCAGTTGCCATGGCGACGTTAGCGGCAGTTGCTTTGAGGCCTTTGCTTCGGCTTTTACGTGCTCAGACACTGAATTATTTCCTAGAAGATACAAAAAGGTAACTTTGAGCGAGTGCTTCTGTTCCTTATGTCCTTGGTAATGTAATCATGTCTAGAAGGACATCTACTTCCCAAAACATCCAATCAGCGGAGTGATTCCTCGCGGTATTGTCTGTACCGGTGCGGTTAGCTCATTAATCAGTGTTTCTTGGCTGCCGAAATGGGCCAAATCAGTCTGTGGGCGATTGAGGAAAAGGTTGAACCTGATCATTTTCTTAGTAATTGGAAAAATTAGATTTATCCTCTGTTGCCGTTTTGGACAATTTAAAGGCGATTTAAACCCCAAAAAATAAAATTGCACCCGATGAAAGGAATTGTAATTCTCAGAACGTTTCCAATGTACGTTTGCTTCACGTTTTCAGTTTAAAAGTTATTTTTAAATGTAACTGCTGCTGAAAGTAATATCTGCCCATCCCTGTTTATTCGATGTCCTCCTATTGAAACAATGTAACAGAAACCGGCCAATCAACAGACCCGTGAAGAAGCTTGCAAGCTGACTCCAGCTACATTGTTTCAGGAATCTGCAGAAGGATATTGCTTTCGACAGGGATTACAAAATAAACCATTCAGCTTTTTAAACCAATGTGCATTAGAATGACATGTTCTTTTTACATTAGGCAAAATGTTATTTTTGAGTTTACATCCCTGTTTAGGGAGCAAGAAGGGCCTATAATATGATTTAATACCTATGAGAGCTCAGTCCAATCATATATTTCAGTGCTAAAAGAAAAGCACAAGAGGTCGTACTCAGAGGCCAGAGAGCAGAGACCTCAGGAGTATTATGAGTAAATATTATATTTCCAAATGGGTGGTTACTATTAGTTAGCAGTTAAAAAAAAAAATAGTTGGTAAAAAAAAAAGTTGGATCTAGTGAGAGGATTAGGAAATTGGTATAATTTTATTAACTTTAGCTCATAGTACAAGTTGATCTGGGGACTGGTCCCATTGCATCATGAAGTCAAAAAAGGATTTTTTTCCCCTCTGAGGAAAATTGGCCATGCTTCAGAGGGGTTTTTTTGCCTTCCTCTGGATCAGCTATTAGTTAGGCAGGTTACATAGACTTAAAAGGTTGAACTTGATGGACGTGTGTCTTTTTTCAGCCTAACTAACTACGTACCATTACCCTCATGGCATGGAAAATGTTGGACAGCATTGTCCCACCACCACTTAAAGGGCAAGGAAAGGCAAAGAAATAAAATCAAATTTTTACTTTCTTTAATGAAAAAGAAATCTATCTCCAATATATTTTAATTAAAAAATATGTACCATTTTTATAAGAAACCTGACTGTATGCAGTGAAATTATCCCTTAATTTATTGCTATGGATAGGAATTGTCAGACGGTCCCTAACTTCTGGCAGGGAAACAATCATACTTATGAACAGCAGAGGGAGCCCCTGCCTTACTTACCATCCCTGCAGAACTCAAGCAGCTTTGTTTTTTGATCATTTATTACGATCCCTAAGAAGCCCAGATCACACTGAGCATGTGCATGTAGTCTAGTCTTGCAAAGATGTATAACAAAGTTACAAGATGACAGCCCCCTGTGGCCAACTTTGAAAGCATAAATCATTTGTTTGATTAGACTTGTGGTGCAGTAAGTTCATGTTTATGTTTAGTATACAAAATACAGCATTTCTAGCCTTTAAGGCAGCGGTTTCCAAACTGTAGTTGTGCCCCCCCCCTAAGGTTACCATGAGACTTTGTTGAGGGGCCTACACTAAAGGCTGCAACCCAAGGGCCAATAAATGCTACAACTGGACACCACAGCTGTCATTGTTTATGTGTAACCTTACTAACTAAGTTGGGTGGGGAGAACATTTTGGGGCTGAAAACCACAGGATTTACACTTATTTGGGGTTTATTGGTGCCATGCTTTGAAGTTGCTAACATTAGCCAACGATTCTCCCAAGTGGCCACAATTTTACTGGAATTTACAGATATATTTTATTTGAGTTTACTAATATATAGTGATGCACCAAATCCACTATTTTGGATTCGGCCGAACCCCCAAATCTTTAGTGTAAGGTTCAGCTGAAAACTGAACCGCATCGGAAGACTAATTTGCATATGCAGATTAAAGGTGGGAAGGGCAAAACATTTTTTGCATATGCAAATTAGGATTCGGTTCGGACGGGCAGAAGGATTTGGCCGAATCCTGCTGAAAAAGGCTGAATCCCGAATTCTGGATTCAGTGCATCCCTACTAATATATTTTATTGCGGATTACTGATAATTTTTTATTGGAGAGTACTAATATATATTATTGCAGATTACTAATATATTTTATTGGAGATTACTAATACTAGTATTGGACTTGTTACCCAGAATGCTTGGAACCTGGGGTTTTCCGCGTAATGGATTTTTCTGTAATTAAATATACCTAATAGGGTGGTTTTGCCTTCAATAAGGATTCGTTATATCTTGGTTGGTATCAAGTACAAGCTACTGTTTTATTATTACACAGTAAAAGGAAATCATTTTTAAAAAATTGGATTATTTAGATAAAGGGAGATGGACTTTTTGTGATTCTGAGCTTTCTGGATAACAGTTTCCGAATAACAGATGCCATACCTGTATATTTTATTGGAGTTTACTAATCTATTTTATTGGATTTTGCCTACGTATATATTTTATGAGTTTACAAATATATTTTTTTGGCGTTTACTAAATATATCGGAGTTTGCTTATAAATTTTATTGGAGTTTAGTAATATATTTTATTGGATATTGGGTATATTTTCATGATCACATGAAGTACTATGGCATCTCCATCATATAAGCTATACATGAAATTCAAATAAAAAAAAAAAATAAGACTCTCTGGGCAGAGAGAGGCACTGTGACATTAATCCTTATAATAAAGAAAGGAACATGTCCCAAAGCATTTGACATTCTGGACAGTGACACAGATAGGAGCATTTTATCTCCTGGGCTACACAAGTCAGCGGGTGCAAAGATACAATGGTTTTGTAATGAATTACTAGGATCCAGAGAAGGAGGCGAGTGGGATAATCTCCCGGGCAGCCTTCTCGTGATTGGCTATTGAGATGACAGTCTCCCAGGCAACCGTCCAGCCATTGGCTGTTGTGATGGCACAATAGCAATCCTGAGCTGCATCAGCTCCATGATTTGTTGGGAAATGTCAACTTAAAGTGAGTTGTTGGAGAGATGCACAATCCTTTCCATTTACAGATGCTTTGCCTTAAGCGGTTATAAACCCAAAACTAAAATAAAGATGGAAAATGTAATTGGCTTTCCAATCTGCAGGAATTACACATTTTCAGTTATTTGTAAGTGTAAGTTCCTTGCTCTTCACTATGCACTCATTCAATTATCCATTAATGTGTTTTAGAAAATTGCTTTCTTTTTTTCATTAGGTAACATTTTAATTTTGTGTTTCCAACCCATTGAATGGTACAGGCTTGTAATGTTTGTAATGTAGCCGATACTAACAGTTTACAGTGTATTCTATACCTGCTATCCCACAGCAACCATTAATTCCCAGTGTCTCTTTTCCCTACTGCTACAATAGGCACAATCGCTCCCTACTATACCTGCTATCCCACAGTCACACTCCCTTCCCAGAGACTATTATCCCACTGTTACTATAGACACCATCTCTCCCTACTATACCTGCTATCCCACAGTCACATTCCCTTCCCAGAGACTATTATCCCCATTTGCTACTCTCGCCACCATCACTCCCTACTATACCCAGAATCACACTGGGCTGGAGCCAGAGGCAACCCTGGTGGCCAGGAACCCCCACGCGTCCATATATATCCACTCGTACATGCACGTACATGACTGTGCCGCAGGAAGAAGAGTGGGCAGTGACCGTGAGGTGACAAGAGTTGGGACTAGGGGTAAACGGGGGAAGAAGTACAGTAAATGTCTAGGGCCCACCTTTGCTTCATAGGCATGTGCCTGTTCTGCCTACCCCTAACCCTGCCATACCTGCTATAAACCACCACCACCCCCTGCAAACAAAGCTTTCTCCATTTGCCCCAGGTCCTGCCAATGCCCTGGGTATCACGGTAGAATGGCTGCTGCCTCATAGCCCTGGTTCCCTCTCACCTCTTCCTTGGTGGGCAGTTCCAGTGAGTGATACGAGTTGTACCTCCCATTGATGAACAAAACCATAATTTTCCTGTCAGTTTCACTGTCGGCAATTAAGAGAGATTTGTTTGAGTATTCTGAACACATGCCTGTATCTTTATTAACAGATTAGTTCCATTCCATAGGAGACGGATTGGCATGCAGAACGTGCATTGTGTCTTCAGGCATCCGGCCCTTTAACTGCGGAGTTGTAGGAGGATGTTCCACTAGTAACAGAGCTTCGCTTCCCCACATCTGCCTCTCATTTTCCAATTCCTTGCCCTGTTTATTTTGTTCCCTGCTCGCTGGAAACCCCTGAGTCTTGGATCCGGATGTAGCTCCCCCCACCGTCCCTTCCTGCATTTCTTCTTGGCAGCCTTTTCCTCATCAAAAAAACACAAACAGTCCCGGCATGGTTTTAATCGGAGCGAACCACTGGAGCACGGCTATGGGGGGGACCCACAATCGCTGTCCCCTGAGGATGGATAGGATTAAGCGTTGGCATGTCTAGATGAGAATTTGTTCCTCCTTTTTACCCCCATTAACCAAAACTGACCTTGTTGCACTGCATGGTTATAGCACAGGGGAAGCGCATATTGCTCTCATTACTATTAGCCTGGGAGAGGAGGCTCACATTCCTCCTGTACAGTCATCACCGTTTACCTAGGAAATGTTTTCCTACATTACCCTTGTGTGTCGGTTCTCATACGTGCCTTATATACATGTGTGTGCAACCGCTTCACCCAAGGGGGATGTTGAATAAAGGCAAACTCAACCCAAATTAAAAAAAATTTTTATACAGCTAACGGGACCTGTTATCCAGAATCTTCGGGGGTCTGGTGTATTCAGGATAAGGGAACTTTACGTAATTTGGAACTCGGTAGGAATGTGTTGCCTCCAATAGGGAATAATCTGCCATACGCAGGGAGATTTAAACTGCCGATGTTCTGTCCTTTAGAACAATTTGGCAGCTTTTCTGCAGTATGGGAGGGAAAACGTATGGGGGCTTCCATTGGACCTCAACGACCCATATCTGTCGAGAAATTCCTCTGAAAGTGATCGGGCAGGTTTGATTGGTGACCTTGCCCAACGAGCGGATCCTATAGTGTATGGACACTTTTAGTTGGGATCAAGTACAAGGTATTCTTTGATTATTACAGAGATAAAGGAAATCTTTTTTTAAAATTGTCCAGCTTATTATAATAGAGTTCATGGGGGGGGGGGGGACCTGTTTTCTGGACAACAGGCTTCCAGATAACGTCTCCCATAACTGAAAAATGTACATGTATAGGACATGTTCTCTACAATGCTTGCAACCTCAATTTTTCCGGATAACTGATCTTTCCGTAATTTGGATCTTCATACCTTAAGTCTACTAGAAAATCACGTAAACATTACATAAACCCAATAGGTTGGTTTTTGCACTGCTGGGTTTGACTCCTTCAGTAATGTAGCAGTGGCCAGAGGAGTGACAGGCCTGTAAATAAGCATGAAAATATCTCTTTAAATATTAGGGTTTTTTTGATGTTCCTATATTTGTTCAGCCGGCCATATTTTCACTCCTTACCTTATGCCTCACCTCTGAGCTCCCTGTTCACCTTTAACCCCTTATCTGGCCAAGTTTGACCTGGGGCACATTCATCATGTGCTTGAGTGTACAGACCAGTGGAGTAGCATTATATAAAGGTGGTATGGGAATTCGTTTTAAAAAGTATTATCTGTTATCCGGAAACCCATTATCCAGAAAGCTCTGAATTACAGAAAGGCCATCTCCCA
>CM044444.1:6176680-6196670 GCA_024363595.1 Xenopus borealis | reverse complement strand
AAAAAAAGATAAATGTATAGGAGGGCCGGTATTTTTTTCAAGAAAAGGTGGAAACCCTACCTGTAGCCTGTGGGACTTTCTAGCTGGTTCTTATCTGAGCTCTGGCATCTTGCAGAAACAGTCTGAAGCATATGTGTTCAGAGATTGCCTGAGATAAACAGAATCCTGTTCTTTATTCTATCCCTCGGCAGGTACAAATTGATAGATTTTGACTTGCAGACCAGGAATAGCAAACAACTGCATTTCTTCTCTTGGAACATCTGTATCACTTTAAGGAAACTCTATATTCCCATCAAACATATTTCTTGTGGGAACCCGGCTCCCGACTGTTCTCACTTCATTGCACCGCTGTAGATAAGTGCCATGAGATATTCTGCTTTCCCGAGGATACCCAGGCCTTTCCACCGTTATATATACACTAGATTGTAAGCTCTCTTGTCTAGCTTTGCTTCTGTATTGTTTAGTCTTATTAAAAATGTTGGCTTCCAATATGGATTAATTATATATTAGTTGGGATCATGTACAAGCTACTGTTTTATTATTACTAGGGATGCACCAAATCCAGGATTCGGTTCGGTATTCGGCCCTTTTCAGCAGGATTCAGATTCGGCCGAATCCTTGTGCCAGGCCGAACCAAATCTGAATCCTTAAAATCATGTGACTTGTCGTCACAAAAAAAAAGTAAATTTGCTAATTTGAATATGCAAATTAGGGTTTAGATTAGTTTCTGTATTCGGGCCAAATCTTTCACAACGGATTTGGGGGGTTCGTCCGAATCCAAAATAGTGGATTCGGTCCATCCCTAATTATTACAGAGAAAAGGAAATCGTTTTTAAAAATGTGGATTATTTGGATAAAATTGAGTCTATGGGAGACGTCTTTTAATTCGGCGCTTTCTGGAAAAACAGGTTTCCAGATAACGGATCCCATACCTGTACAAGGTACTGTTCTATTATTACAGAGAAAAGGGTGTGGGACATGTTATACAGAATGCTCTGGACCTAGGGCTTTCCAGATAACTGATCTTTCCATTATTTGGATCTTCATACCTTAAGTTCACTAGAAAACCATATAAACATTAAATAACCCCAATAGGCTGGTTTTGCTTCCAATAAGGATTAATTATATCTTAGTTGGGATCAAGTACAAGCTACTGTTTGGATTATTTGGATAAAATGGATTCTATGGGAGATGGCTTTTCTGTAATTCTGAGCTTTCTGGTTAACGGGTTTCTAGATAATGGATCCCGTACCTGCATGTGAGCATTCCTATGTGACTGATCTAACTGGGCGATCTCCAGCAAGCTTTTCTGGTGTGTTTGGGTTTGTTTTGGTTGCCTTGAGGCAGCGGCCAAAACAGACGCACATTTCTAAAAGTGGAGGGGGGAGGGAGTCCATTAAAGAAGGAAGTTTTGGCCAGACAAAAAGACTATTTAAAACGCTAAAAAGAGGGCGTTTAGAAGTAATTTAAGATCAGGTTATATCAGCCCTCCAGGTTTTTCCTTGAAGCAGTAGGAATATTTTCTTTTTAAATGTTTGTACGACTGTGTGCAAAGCAATGCTACAGACTGTAAGCTCTGAGGGGCCCCCTTGGTTCAAAAAGGGTGGTCAGACATTACTGGGACAGTTTCTATGTTCTATTTTTTAAATTAATCCTTTTTTATCTCTTAAAACTCAATGTATATTTTTTTTATGAACCGTTTAGAAAGTTTTAGACAGTTTAGAAAAACTTTCCCTTGGAAATCAGGGTTGGACTGACCTGCTAGAGTACCAACACATGTCCCAGTAGGACTCAAAAACAATTGCTATCAGGTCTTTCCTATTTTAACCACAGGCTTGTGTTAACTCCTATAATATCCATTGTTCTCTAACTGTTGGGATGGTGGGGTCTCTGGTAGACCCTCAGAGGCCCAGTACGACATAGACATGGCAGCCTATCAATCTTTTTATTTCATTTTTGTAACAGAAAAAATCTGAAAAAAGCTAATCACCGATTGGTTCCTCACTTTTACTACCCAGTGAAAGGGAGTCTTTACTTATTCTCAGTCCTCACGTGTATCTCCAGGTATGGGATACGTTTTCTGTTAACCTGTTATCCATGAAGTTCCGAAGAATGCCGTCCCCCATAGCCTTCAATAAAATAATAAACATATGTTTATTTTTCCTCTGTAATAATGAACCAGTACTTGCATTTGATCCCAACGAATGTATAGTTAATCCTTACTGGATACAGTGCAATCCTAATGGGATTAATTAATGTTTACATGACTCCTTAGAAGGTTAAAGTTGCGGAGATCTAAATTACTGAAAGATCCCTTATCTGGAAAACCTCAGGTCTTGAGTATTCTGGATAACAGGTTCCATACCTGTAGTTATAAAGCTGAGAATATGTTGCATAATCACACAAGTCCATGATGGCTTTCGGCCTCATCTCCTATTCTCAGGGAAAAGTAACTTAACAGTGGTGTAACTATAGAGGAAACAGGGGGGCCCGGACTGTGAGGTCTGCTTCCTCTATAGCTAATAAAAAAAAAAAACCCTCTTACCTAGCCGCTCTCTTATCTGGGACGCAAGTCGGACGAGAGTGGGTGGAGTCGGGGAGGGAGTGAGCGGAGTCTGGGTGGGGCTGAAGCAGGATGTGGGTGGAGCATGACTTGGGCGGGGCAGAGGCTGGCGGAAGTGGGCAAGAGAATGGGGTGGGAGTGTGTTGGGCCCTTCTGAAGATTGTTTTGCAGGGGGCCTGGCACACTCTCTGGTTACATCACTGTCACTAAAATAAAAGTCCATAAACGGCACATTCAGGAGTTAATTTGCCTTCAATGTGCCACAAGCGGAACATTTTTCCTGCATGCTTCTCAGAGACGGCCCTTGGTCATATTTCAAGGGACAAAATTCCAGATAACACCCTTGGATAAATTAATGTCAATTCTGTGCTGATATAACCTTGTTTTAATGTTGCACACTGTTTTGGTTTTTAAAAATTTTTTTTACATTAAATTGTGAGCCTGTACCGTGCAGATTATCTGCTGTTAGGGAAATGAGAATACAATACAGATGAACTGGAGGGACCTCATCAGTTGGGTGTAGCAATTCTTGGCCTGAAGTATGGAAAATGCTTAAACATTCTTTCAGCCAAGTGCAAACTCCTCAGCAATCATTAGTGTGGGCTGCCAGCATACAGCAACACACAATCCCAAGCAAACTTCTCCGTTTTGTCATGAAGATCTAGTTTTCACTTTTTGAAGATCTTGTATTCTCAGGGCAGGAAAGTTGCTAAAACAAAGGAAAAAAAGAAAAGAAGTATATCGCTCAGTGTTTGCCTTCCTTCGGGATGCTGGGAGTTTTACTTGGAGTTCTATAAGTGCTGGAATACCCTGCCCAGGGCCCACTACCTCTGAGAAAAGATCTAGGTTTGAGCAGACCAACCTGAAATGGGGAATACATGGTTCTACAGCTAAGGAAAAGGGCTAGTTGTCGTGTATTAGTCTGAATACAGTCGTACTGCAGCACTGTTTTGGTTCAAGCCCCCCTCTTTGATATTCAGTATTTGGTCAGAGCTCCCCTTAGCTAATAACAAGGTTGTAGATGTTTGAAAACATTGTTTACGAGCTATGAGGGACAGTTCCAAGGATATTACCCCAAACCAAATCCAAACAGACATTCAAACTGGGCTTCCAGTACTATCACTTAGACCAGTGATTTTCAACCTTGTGCCTCCAGCTGTTAAGGAACTACAAGTCCCACAATGCAATGAAGGAGTCTGACAGCCACAGTCAGGCAAATGCATTGTGGGACTTGTAGTTTCTTAACAGCTGGAGGCACAAGGTTGAAAATCACTGACTTAGACTTTCTCCCAAATCCAAAGAGTGGAGCCACTGGTTTAGATGATAGGTTTTCTTGCACTGAAGTTGGGTGTCGATAAAAATCACCAGGGATTGTGTTCTAAAATTCCATCATTGAGGACATATTAAACATTGATCCTTGTGATGTCACCTCAGATTTATCACCATCTTTATATATACTGACAAGTGTTGTTGAGATGTAGGTCATGTTTTAAAATAAAGGGAAGCTTGGCACAATGATTTGTGTGGGTGGCTGTGAGCATGTTGGTAGGGGCATAAATAATAGAGGATGTTATGGATTAAATTGAAGCAGTCGTCAAAATAAACTTTTCTTTTTAGCGTCTCTGTCCATAGAAATAGCAAGTAATGCGGTGAAAACATAAAATATCTTTTACTTTTTTTGTGGTATGCAGATGGAGTGTTGAATCCTCATTGTGGTTATGAAGATTGTGACAGTCTTCTATATACTCCACTGTACTGTATTGATATGAAATGTTCTCATATATACCATGTAATGTCATTTTGTAGGACTGCACTGGCCAAATTAGTCCTTCTTGGAGCCTTTTAGATTTTGTTACTTTGTTTTGATATAGTAAAGAAATAGAATTTGCTGCCCTTATTTCCGAAGACCGTGTTAGCAGATTACAGCTTCTTCATATCTACATTGTCAATATTTAGTCTAACCACTGTGGTCCTGCATTGGGTTGGATACCCGCGGAATACCCACAGTGATTGAGTTTCAGGCAAAAAGTCCCTGATTCCTTGGCCATGTGGGCAGTCCATGGGTAACCCGGCTGGGCTCCCAACAAAGAACCTTTTTTTTTTTTTTGTGGAAGATTTAAAACTGGAGTAATGACACTTCTAGCAAATTGTACATCACTTCTGGTTTCGACTGTCCTCCAGGTCAGAAGGTTAGCTGGCCTATTGTGGGTCAGGTAGCTAGTACATCCGGGTCAAATTACGGGTACTACGGGTTTTAGAAAATGGACCTGTGAAGGACTCTACACTGTGGAATATGACTTTTTTTACTACATCACTTTAATGTTTACAAAAAATGGAAAACTAACATTGTGGTAAGTTAGGGGAGGCAGACCCAAGAATGAAGTGAGATATTGGTGTAATGGGTCTGGCCTTATTGAGTGGTCTCATATGAAGATGGTCTGGTTGCTTTCATCCCAACCCCCAATAAAAACGGGGTAAAATATATGAGATGGTGCAATAAACTGTTTCGTACAACCTAAATCATCTTAATATTAGACCATGCTAACATCGTGATAACCAGAAGCTTTGGGTCATTTTCAGCAGATTTGGTTATAATATTCATTTCAGAAATTGTATTTGGGTGGTCATGGTCTTTGCTTGACAGTTCGGGCTTCCGACTTCATCCAACTTCTCTCAGAATCCTCTTGATTTATTTCTGAGCTTGAATTGTGCACAGCGAATTCTTGGTGATTGTCTTGCAGTGTTTGCTTTCTGCCAAATATTTCCCTAATAATAGGCTGTAGGAGTAGAGTCAAATAGTCTGTTGAGTTTATTGTTGGAAGCCAATTTTCTCTGGAAGTCTTAAAACCACTTTGCTTGTAGGATTTTACTTTTAAAATAGCAAGGTTGCTCTTGAGTTGGGCATATTAAAGCCGGCAGCTATGAAAAAGTTATTCCGAGGAAGGCAAATGAATGGAGGAAATTTGCATCTAGCCTAAGAACCATGTGTCTTGTAATATCTCAACTAATCATTTTATTATTCAGTTTGCCCAGGCCAAGGTATTTCATTCAGTATAACTGATTAAAGGACAAAAGAAAAGTAAGCACTAATCAGGCCAAATAGTGAATTTTTTTTACCCCATAGCGCAAATTCCTAAACCGGGGGGCCCAAAACAGATGAGAGTGGGGGCCCAAAACAGATGAGAGTGCCCAGCCTGAATGATAATTGGGGTAGGATTTGAGGTTATTGCTTAAGGGTAATGTTAGATTTGGTGTTCTTACAGGAGGAAATATATACACTTACAGTATATGTCTAAAACCTTGTTTAAGGCAAAGCGGATCCATACCAAATATCTGGACTTTTAATAACAAAGAATTTGTAAAAATTTTGCAATGGAGTCTCTGCCTACATAAAACCTACCTAACTTCTAGTTTATCCAGAGCAGTGATCCCCAACCAGTGGTTTGTGAGTAACATGTTGTTCACCCACACCTTGGATGTTGCTCCCAGTAGCCTCAAAGCAGGTGCTTATTTTTTAATTACTGGTTCAGGGGCAAGTTTTGGTTGCATAAAAACAGATGTACAGCCAAATAGAGCCTCCTATAGGCTATCAGTTCACACAGGGGCTACCAAATGCACAATCACAGCACTAATATTGCACCATCCAGAAATGTTTTACACTTACATCTAAAAGTAGTTCATGGGTGTAAAAGGTTGGGGATCCCTGATCTAGAAGAATGCACAGACCCTTTCTGAAGCCTTTCTTACCCCTTCTGAAGACTCTCTAAGAGGGGCTAATTCCTTCCTGACTCCATCAGATGGCAACAACCCTGTATTTTGTCACTTGCTTAAAGCCACCAAACTCCTCCTTCTTGAAGGTATCTGAGTCTGCAGGTCTGTTAGAATTTAAACCACGGTCTAATTCTCTTATGCAGTGGTTCTTCCCTCTCCTTAACTCAAAGCAAGAAATTTAGAAAAGCATTGATGTATCAACCATGGTTTCAATTGCATCTCAGACAGTAAATATCTGTTTCCTGCATATTTCACCCTAACTGACCTATGAACTGAGCTTTTGTGTGTATCTGGGAGTGCAAATATAAATTCTCCTCAAATCTAACCCTACATGACCTTCAAATCTCTCCTTAGATGACTTTCAGGTAGGGCTTGCAGGTATATCTGTGAAAGTAAAGAGACATTCTCTCTATATACCACCCTAACTGGCCTTCAGGTAGGACTTACAAGTGTATCTGGGGCAGTTAAGATACATTCTTCCTCAATTCCACCCTAATTGGCCTTCAGGCAGAACTTCCAGGTGTTCTTGGGAGAATAAAGGGACATTCTCCCCAAATCCCACTCTAACTGAACATCAAGCTGAGCCTTTCCTGGAGGTCCACCCCATTCCACTGCTTTAATGTTGTAATGTGGACAATTTATGATTACATGTGAACTTAAAAATGTTGTTGCCAGATAAGAGACTGAAATTATTTCTACTGTAGCTCTAAATCCAACTGCGGTTTACTTACACTGAGGCCCTGGAATAGGGTTCTTATTGTTTTGGGCTTCAGCCTTTCAGCCTTGCTCAAGAGTGTTGGTTGTTTTTTTTTATGTATTACCAAACTGCTGGGCATTTATTATGAGCAAATTTAGTTCACCTCTTTATCAGACATGGTTTGTATAGTCAGTCCTAAAACACGTTATTACTGTTAACTGAATTCACAAGGTAGCTTTATCTAGGGAGGGTTTTTTTTGTAGGTGGTGCACTTCAGATTTGGCCATAGCCAGGTTCTACCCAGAACAACTCCTGCTGTGGTCTAAAAACAAAATACAGAATCACTCTGTTCTAACCGTTGAAACACCATATAAGGTTATGCTTATTTAAGGTAAAATAAATCTCCTTGCATGAGCTTCAGGAACAGCCATTACTTTGTTAATGTATTTACATATTTCTGCAAAGGTATGCCGGGCGGTGGCTATTGGGGACACTGCCTGATTTAAAGCTGCTTTACAGTGGTGTGTTGGCCGATTCCATGTTTGAAAGCGAAATGTTCCTTTTTTTTTTCTCATTGGTACATTGCAGGATGACCCTGCTGTTGCTGAGCTCAGTCATTTCACACATATGGTTTTGCTTTATATAGTTCAGTGGAAACTTCCTGGCCGGGCTCCAAATGAGATGAAACGTAGGAATGAAGCGCTTACATGACAATTCCAGCTCAGCCATGGAAAAAGCACCCTCCTCCTCTCAGAAGCAAAACACTTTTCAAATGATTATTAGTATTCATATTTCTTTGATAGATGGAGCCCTTATGCCTTTTGGAAGAAAAAGTTAGCACACACAACATTTAAAGCATGTGAGGGTCTACGGGTGTTGGGGGCATTAACATTGCTACAATGGGGTTTTGGGTATTTGGGTTCCATTCTAACCAGGGCACTAATTATGTCAAGATTTATTTTCTTCAACTGTTTGAGTGGTCTTACTTTGGGATGCCCCCGTGGTCTTACTTTGGGGTGCTCCCATGGTCTTACTTTGGGGTGCCCCAGTGGTCTTACTTTGGGGTGCCCCCGTGGTCTTACTTTGGGATTCCCCCGTGGTCTTACTTTGGGATTCCCCCATGGTCTTACTTTGGGATGCCCCCATGGTCTTACTTTGGGGTGCCCCAGTGGTCTTACTTTGGGGTGCCCCCGTGGTCCTACTTTGGGATTCCCCCGTGGTCTTACTTTGGGATTCCCCCGTGGTCTTACTTTGGGATGCCCCCGTGGTCTTACTTTGGGATGCCCCCGTGGTCTTACTTTGGGATGCCCCCGTGGTCTTACTTTGGGGTGCCCATGTGGTCTTACTTTGGGGTGCCCCTGTGTTCTTACTTTGGAATGCTCTTGTGGTCTTATTTTGGGGTGCTCTGGTGGTGTTACTTTGTGGTGCACTGGTGGTCTTACTTTAAAGTGATTGTGTGGTCTTACTTTGGAGTGCTGTGGTGGTCTTACTTTGGAGTGCTGTGGTGGTCTTACTTTGTAGTGCTCTGGTTGTCTTACTTTGGAGTGCTCTGGTGGTCTTACTTTGGAGTGCTCTGGTGGTCTTACTTTGGTGCTCTCTGTGGTCCAAATATTTGGTTCTCTGGTTTTATCCTATCCAAAAACATACAGGTGTCTGAGTATAGCTGTAATAGGGCACTATATTCCCCTATTTGCCAGAGGCCTAAAAGCTGAAGTCCTCAGATTTTTTTTGCAGTCCTGTTTATCTGCTAATAGTGCACCTATCTTTTATGTGTTATTTATATACTCCCACTTTCATTCAGATTTTCCATTGTTTTAAATGGGTGTTTAGATGATACATATTTATGACGTGCCCGAGAGCCCTTTAGTGTGAAAGTAATTGCATTTTTTAAAAATAAAGATTTAATGAGCCTTAGAAAGGATGCAGGGTTTTTTTCTGTAAAAGCTGACATTGTGAACATGCATTATAAATAATGTGGCATATTTTCCTTTTTATAGTTTTCTGGCACATAAGCCCTAAGACTGAAGGAGAGCATTAAGCAGCATCCTTAGGGGAAGACTTAGCAAAGTGTGAAATTCAGAGCTCACCACAGAACTCCTCCACACTCTCTATTCATGGGACAGTCATGAGGGGGCAGTGCTGGTGACGTCATATTAGGGCCGGTGATGTCAGGGGTGGGACTGGTGATGTTGGGGGCGCAACTGATGACATGGCGAACAGCGATTGACTGATCACCATGTCTTTATTTGCAGTGTCCTGTCCAGATTTCCTTAGGAATGTTTCACCTGGACAGCCCTTCCAAAAACGGGGTTGTCCTGGTGAAATCCAAACATGGTGGCCGTGTTCAGCTAATAAATGGGCCAGTACAACCGTGAGCTTTTTGCATCATGCTAAACCCATTTGATTGTATGGTGAATGCATTTTACAGTAATGAATAACAACACCATATGATTTCTCCAAGGATGAAATTCTAGGGGATGTACACGTTTTCCATCCTAGAAAGAGACTGCAGCCCTTGCACACTTCTCACTTTTAATTTCATAAAACAGTGGACGGAGCGCATGCGAGCCACATGCCGCAATGACCCGTAGGGAGATTAGAAGCCTGACAGCAAAATATATTATTTATTGAGGCAAAGTGGAAAGAATATAAATGGAAGGCTTGCCTTTTGTGGTTTTTGGAACACAGAGGACTTGTATTCCAGCCATGTTGGGAAGGGAGAGAATGGTGGTAGGTCATGGGATACAAGGTCATGGCAAACAAAGTATCATTCATTTGTGGGGCTGTCTCCAGTCTAGATCCTACCAGCCAGCCTCTTACTTTATCTATAATGGGTTTGGTCTGGCCAAGCATCTCACAGATTCTACAGTTAACCACTTGCATTGCTTAATTTGGTATATAATTTATAGTTCAAGAATTATAGATGCGTTAAAGGTTCCCATAATTCCCTCAGGCCTAGGAGTGCTTGGTTTTGCCATCAGACCTATTACATCCAGAAGGACCATTGACATGTATTATTAGAGGCTGATGTATTCGCTATTAGATTGACTTAATTATGGGTTATGCTGGGTGCCATTGGTTCTTAAAGATTCTTAAAAACTGATGTATGAAAGAGGCAGTTCAAGCTTGTTTCAAAGCAGTTCATGACCATTAGTAGAGCTATTGTTATGACTCTGTCATCTGAGGTCTGGAGACACTTTGGGGGAAACCACCTCATCACCTAATCCTTTGTACTTTTAGCTTTGCACTTACTGGTAGGGCTGCCACCTTTTCATAAAATTTCCACCAGCCGGTGGTGGGAACAAAAGGGGCAGGCGTTGATGCAAAAGGGGTGGGGCCATGTTGGGTGATGGCCAGAAGGCAGAGAGAAAGGTAAGTTTTGAGTGAATTGGGGGTGGGCCAAGGGATTTTTAAGGGTATTACAAATTTACCAGCCATTACATTGGCAGTAAATTTGTAATACCGGCCCTAGCAGGTGTTTTACTGGGTAGGTCGGTAAAATACCAGCCGTGTGGCAACCCTACTCACAGGTTCACCTGCCCTGATTTAAACTTTTGCTAAGGCCTCCATCCCCCCAGGGCTTTGAAACAAATATAACCTTAAGCCTCAGGGGTTGAAGATCTAGGTCACTTGTCTTCCTTATACATTCTGTAGGAGGATCACGTGACTCTCCCAGATGGAGCACTGAGGGATAGTGTTGCTACATACAAAAATAATACCGCAGAAGATCTAAGCAATCATGGGTGTACGTCCACACATCTTCTGTTGGGGTTTGTGTTGATTTACTTGGTAAATTTCTTAAATACAAAGTGTGGCATCTCCCACTTACCAAGAATCAAATGTATGCAGATGCAGAAAGCTCCATTAGAAGAAGAAAATTGAAAAATATACATCTTGTGGAACAGTTATAGAAAGTCAGATATTTTTCCTTTGGTGACACAAGGTGCTCCTGCCAGTTTCCAAGCCCTGGTTTAAATCTGCAGATTTAAAATCTTTGCTAAACCGAGAATTCCCATTAAATAGTGTGTCTCGTATATAGTTTAATTCAGTGATTTTCAACCTTGTGCCTCCAGCTGTTAAGGAACTACAAGTCCCACAATGCAATGAAGGAGTCTGACAGCCACAGTCAGGCAAATGCATTGTGGGACTTGTAGTTTCTTAACAGCTGGAGGCACAAGGTTGAAAATCACTGGATTAATGCAGTTCAGTATTAAAGGAAAACTATACCCCCCAAACAATGTAGGTCTCTATAAACAGATATTGCCTAAAACAACTCATATGTAAAACCCTGCTTCATATAAATAAACCATTTTCATAATAATACACTTTTTTAGTAGCATGTGCCATTGGGTAATCATAAATAGAAAATAGCCATTTTAAAAAATAAGGACAGCCTCCTGGGATCCTAGGATCCAACGGTGCACACAAACATACCAAAAAACTATAAAGTTAGGTCACACGAGCCAATTAACAGACAGAGTTCTGTCTTTTGCTTCAACACTTCTTCCTGTTACAGTTAGAGTTGAAATATTTCTGGTCAGGTGATCTCTGAGGCAACACACAGACCATCACCAAATGGTGGTTCAAGACAAGAGATGTAAAAGGGCAATATTTACTTAAATATATATTCCAGTTCGGTAAGATTCTTTAATATGTCACTTGATTTGATATAAACTATCTGTTGCTCAAAAATTCATTTTCGGGGTATAGTTTTCCTTTAATCCTGAGTAGAAAGGAACATAACACAGTTCGGTGTTAATCCTTATTATTAGCTGAGGCATCTCTCCCTTTTAAAAAAATATTCTGTATCTGGGCTCGTACAGAATTGTTCAAATGATTTTCAAAACCCCGGGATTTTCGAAACCTCCTACCCACCCCCCTTTTTTAATATTTTAAGGGCGAGAGGTAGTGGGAAAAGGATGTTGTGTTGAACGTTTTTTGTCCAAATTCCTTCTTCATGTGAAACAGTGGTCTTTGTTTAAGGCTTGTCTTGGTTCTTGTAGACTTGTATAGCTCTATTGATTGGATCCATGCAGTGGAAATCTGACCTTTAACAGATGTTTGAGAAGTTGCCAGGACTCCGCGAGATCAGCAGACCAGACAGATTTTTCCTTATTATGTTCTCATAGAGACATGTAGATTTGGTAGCTCCACGCTTCACTCCTTGCCTTTATAAGGCGCAGCCAGTGCCAAATGCATCTAAATGTTTATATTAAATAAAAAATTGCCTTTGCTATATTCATTAGCCTTATGTTTCTTGAAAAAAGCACTACTTTATATACAATGGGTGAAAACCATTTTTATATGGAATTATTTTTTTTTTTTATATAAGAAGTAATATCTCATCAAGCTGAGACTTTCTCATATTCATTCTTTCTTGGCAGTGTTGTGGTCTTTGACAAACACTATCTGGGTTTATATTATACCTGCTTCTTATACAATTGTAGTGGACTTTCTACTTTCGCTATTTCTTTGTGACAAAAGTCATGCAATTTCCTTCCCCTTAACTAATTTGCATATGCAAATTAGGATTCAGATTCAGTTCGGCAGGGTAGAAAGATTCCTGGATTCGGTGCATCCCTAGTCTTGACACAAAGTCTCCGGAATAATGAAACCTAAAACTATGTATCACTGGCTCAGTATACATGAAGAACAATCATATTGTATATCTGTATGTATATACCTTGTAGGGAAGTGCTAATTATGTTTGTGCCCTGTTTATATTGTCCTTGTATCCTTAAAGGAGAAGGAAAAGTTAAAACTAAGTAAGCTTTATCAGATAGAACTAAATAAATACACCAGTAAACCCTCAAAGTAATGCTGCTCTGAGTCCTCTGTCAAAAGAAACACAGCATTACTTTCCTTCTGTTGTGTCACATGGGCTTCTGTATCAGACTTCCTGTTTTCATCTTAAACCTCCAGGGCTAGGGCTTGAGCATGCTCAGTTTACTCCTCTTCCCCCCCTCCTGTAATCTGAGCTTAGAGCTATGAGTGAGCAGGGAGAGACTCAGAGAAAAGTGATGTCACACCAAGCTAATATGGCAGCTGCTATCCTATACAAACAAAGAGCTTCTAGAGCTGTTTACTCGCGTATGGTAAAACATTCTGCAGAATAAATATAGTGTTATAGCTTGCACTATTGTGGCTAATCTAGCATTTAACTGCTTTAATAGCTTTCCTTGTCCTGGGGACTGGCAGAACTACGGGAGGAAAATTCTTGGCAACTTGGAAGTCCATGTAGCAGTGAGTAAATGAGCACATTAAATGCTCCTGATTATGAATATCCCCCGGCTTCTCCCTTGTGCTCTTGAGGTTGCATTGTGCTAATGGTGTGACTTCCAGCACTTTCTGGCAGAGTTCTCCCCATAGAGACGTTCTTCTTGCTGGGGAATAAGATCTCAGTAGGGGAGAGACACACTGTAGTTATTTACATTACTGACGTATATTGGGGAGGGTTCCGTGTTACGGTTGGAACCTTTTGCATCTATTTTTCCGCTCTTAGAAATATATTGTTGCTTGGGGGGGAAAGTGAATTCAAGTGGGGAGAAAATAGAATTTCACATGATAGGAAAATACAGATATGTTATCCAGAACAGATTTTTTTAATATTCAGTTCTGAAATCTGACATTGGACTAGACAAATTGTCCGTTTCCCAGCTGCCCCCAGTCATGTGACTTGTGTAGCGAATCTCTGCTATTTAGTGCTGCAGAATATGGATTTAATTTATATTTGGTTTTCAACGGGGAGCCCAGCAACAGGACAGTTAGGAGGTACTTAGGGCACTCAGACTTTGGGCACCAAATGGGATGCAGGCAGACTCCCCATTTCTTTGTGTTTAAAAAGCTGGTGTGGGGGAAGGGGCATCCTCTGGGGGTTCATTACAAGAGGGGAGGGGGGGTGGGGGTTCATCATGTTCCTCATGATGAAAATCCCATATAACAAACTTCCAGTGGTTTAAGATGTCCATGCCCTCCCCAAACATTCTGAACACACTGTCCCATTAACCACGATCCATCACCAAGGTGCAAGTTCTCAATGGGCTGAAGAGGTAACTGCTGCCAGGAGGGGGGCTACAAGGTGGGGGCAGGAGCCTTCCTGGGCCCCTTCAGTAGTTCCATGGTCTGCTGTAGGGAGGTTGTACCCCGAGACCCTATGAAACATCAGAACAAAGTAACACAGAACTGCGCAGAGTAAGGTGTGCAAAGTAAATGTATGCAAAAAAAAAAAACCATTACTCTGAAGAAAAGCATTTTTGGAGATTTGGAGCGTGAATACGTAATTGATGTGTGGGGAAAGTTGGGATAATTAATGTATCTCAGCGCCGCTGCACGAGTGCGTCTTAAAGGAGCCTTCTGTGTCTTCCTCGCTTCAGAACTGTACTAAGCTATGATTTTTGTTCCTGCACATCACCTTAAAGCTATCATAAAAGTGATCTAGTCCCTCCCATTCCCTGAGTCACTGACTTTATTGGAACTGGTTAAAGGAGAAGTAAAGCCTAACTAAAGACGTAGGTAGAAATGTTCTACATGTTGTTTTGTGCTTGTGTACCAGCCCAAGGCAACCACAGCCCTTTAGCAGTAAAGATCTGTGTCTCCCCAGTAGATGCCCCAGTAGCTCCCCATCTTCTTTTCTACTGATTCACTGATTCACATGCTCTGTGCTGCTGTCACTTACTGAGCTTAGGGACCCACTCACAATATACACCTGATAGTGTCATAGAAACATAGTCACAATATACACCTGATAGTGTCATAGAAATACAGTCACAATATAAGGCTGATTAGTCATTAATACACATCATTAGAAACATCACAATTTAATAATCAGCAAACCTGTAGCATCATCTTATATTACAGCCAGGGAAGCTCATTTTCTGCTGCTGGATAATTAGTGACGACCCCTAAGCTTAGCTTCTCAACAGCTGCTCAGAGCCCACTGAGCATGTGCAGAGTCACAGACACTTTCCAAGATGGTGACCCCCTGTGACAAGTTTCAAGTCCTGGATCATTGCTGCTATTGACAAGCTGAAACTTTAGCCTCGTGCAATAAGTTCACTATATAAAAGATGTCAGCTTTAGCTATATTGATTTTTAGAGTTTAGTTGTCCTTTAATGTACAGGGATTTGCATGGCGCTGGGAATAAGGAAACAGCAGATTCCGCTGCCTCATGGTGGGGGTTTGACGGGAACACTGAGAGCTCTGTTTTCCCAGGTCCGACCCGTCAGGCTGCAGGAAGGGGGCAGGGAGAGCGCTGGGAGAATTCTAGGAGCAAAAAGCTGACAATTCTCACAGTTTGCCAGACTGAATCCTGTTCCTGCAGGTGCTGAGTTTCCTATGGGGATTTCTAATTGCTTTCCAGCATGTTCTCCTGCGTAGGAAAAGGGGAAAACCAATGATGTTTGTAAATTCAGCTAAATCATAAAAATGTATGAGAGCAGTAACAGCCGTGCACGTGTGTGAGCCTTTGCTGCAGAACATGTGGAGCCCTACACTGCTCTGCTGGGAGAAATCACGTCTTACTAAACTGCACTTTCTTGTGCCTCTAACACTTGCCTTTAGGGGTCTAAGCAGGGGAGAATGGACCCCCGGCCCGCACAGTGTGGGAAGCAGCAGTTATGTTCTCTAGAATGTGCAACAGAAGCAATAGTAACATACATATAAAGATCCACTTACTTGCTTTACTTGCTACAATACGGTATCTTGTTACTGTAGATTGTAAGCTCTAAGGGGCACAGACGTCCGTCTTCTTGTCTCCTTGACACTAATGATCCTTATCTTAATTGCAAGCGTACTTATTTGCAGTGTATGCTGTACAGGTATGGGACCTGTTATCTGGAAACCCGTTATCCAGAAACCTCTGAATTAAAGGGATCCTTTTTTTCCAAAATGCATCAGTTAATAGTGCTGTTCCAGAAGAATTCTGCATTAAAATTAATTTAGAAAAAAAGCAAACAGATTTTTTAATATACAGTATAATTTTGAAATCTGACATGAGGCTAGACATATTCTCAATTTTCCAGCTGCCCCAAGTCATGTGATTTGTGCTCTGATAAACTTCAATCACTCTTTACTGCTGTACTGCAACTTGGAGTGATATCACCCCTCCCCTTTTCTCCCCCAGCAGCCTAACAACAGAACAATGGGAAGGTAACCAGATAACAGCTCCCTAACACAAGATAACAGCTGCCTGGTAGATCTAAGAACAACACTCAATAGTAAAACCCATGTCCCACTGCGTACTATTCAGTTACATTGAGAGGGAAAAAGAACAGCCTGCCAGAAAGCAGTTCCCTCCTAAAGTGCTGGCACAAGTCACATGACCAGGGGCAGCTGGGAAATTGACAAAATGTCTAGCCCCATGTCAGATTTCAAAACTGAATATAAAAGAATCTGTTTGCTCTTTTGAGAAATGGATTTCAGTGAAGAAGTTTACTGGAGCAACAACATTAACTGATGCCTTTTAAAAAAAAAAAACAAAAAAAAAACATGTTTTCCCATGACCGTTTCCCTTTAAGGAAAGGCCTTCTCCCATAGACTCAATTTTATCTGAATAATCCAAATTTTTAAAAATGATTTCCTTTTTCTGTGTAATAATAAAACAGTAGCTTGTTCGTGATCCCAACTAAGATATAATTAATCCTTATTGGAAGCAAAACCAGCCTATTGGGTTTATTTAATGTTTACATGATTTTCCATGAAGGTATGAAGAGCCAAATAACGAAACAAAAAACCCATTATCTGGAAAACCCCATACCTGTACTTGGTTGTATTTGTTATTGTAATGACTCCCTAATTATTTATTTTCCTACTATACGGTGCTTCGCTCTCAAGAATCGCTATATAAATAAAATAAACAGACTATAAGTGGCAAAACTCCCTGTATGCTGTTATCCTGATAGCAAACGTAATTTTTCTCCACCGGCATTGCAATGCTGAGGTTCTAAGTTCGATTCTAGCCAGGGCACTATATCTGCATATTCTCCCCTTGCCTGCATAGCTTTCCATAGCTTCTCCAGTTTTCTCCCAAACCCCAAAAACATACAAGTAGGGCTACTAGCTCCTTTTAAAATAGAGTGCGTGTGCGTGATAGATTGTAAGCTCCTGTTGGGCAAGGACTGATGTATGAATACAGAATAATAGTAATAATAACAACCCTCTGTCATTGACATAAAGGGAAATCACCTGTTATGAGAGGTGACATACAATTTCATTTGTTTTAAAGAAAGGAGGCATTGGTGGGGGGATATCAGACGTTCTCCACCAGCCGAGACTCTGCGTATATATAATTGGCCTGAGGATATGGCAGAGAATCAATTTATTTATTTTTACAGAATTGCAGTCAGAATGTAGAGAGGCCTGAATCCTACAGCCCCAGCATAGATAAATATGCAAGCCCACATAACTGCATTTAATAATGTATTTAATTAAGCAGTGATACCCCCAAAGGTGTGTGCTGTGAGCTGCTGGTTGTACCAACAATATACCCTAATAAAAGAAAACACCCACCCTTTAATGAAGTTTACCAGTGTCTATAGATCACAACCCCTTTGGTATGAAGATCCAAATTACGGAAAGATTAGCCAGAAAACCCCAGGTCTCAAGCTTTCTGGATAACCGGTCCCATACCTGTACTGGATACAGTGTTTATAATAACTGTGTAGCAGTGGCCTGACCCCGTACATCCCATCATAAGTGTTTGGTTATTGGTCACATGTTCAGTTCGGTTCGGTCTACGGGGAGTGGGGGGTTAGCACGGGAGGGGTTGAATTCTCCTTTAAGCGTATTCTTTGCACCCATTCGGGTGTGCCGTAATCTGCCTAAGGGCTAGAGCAGACGGGGAGATTCGGGGGCATTTTGTCGCCTGGCGACTTGTAGCCGCGACTTGTAGCCCCCGAACCTCCCGAATAGCCAGGTCCTGGGGCGCACCGGCGTTACTTGAAAACGCCTGCGCCCATTCACACGCAGCGGAGTAACGCCGGTGCGCCCCAGGACGTGGCTATTCGGGGAGGTTCGGGGGCTACAAGTCGCGGCTACAAGTCGCCAGGCGACAAAATGCCCCCGAATCTCCCCGTCTGCTCTAGCCCTAAATTCGGGGCTTGTCGAATCTTGTTGCTGAATGACAGGCTGTGGGCAGAAAGGGGAATAGCTCTGGCTTGGTGCATCCTTGGGGGCTTGCACGGTTGGATCTTTGGGGTCAGAACCAGCAGTGCAGGGAATATGGGAATATAAATAGCCAGATACAGCTTTCCATAGCGAGGGTTGGATTGTGCCAGTGGGACACAGGGAAAAATCAAGTAAACTCACGTGCTGGTGACAGGGGGCAGAGTGGGGGCCCTAATACTGCAGCTCCAATGAGCCTAGACCCTCCTAGTCCGACACTATCAATGGCAGTTACATTTACGAATTAATATTGCCTGGTATTACTACCAGGCAGTAACCAATCAGAGAATTGAGTGGGGGCCACATGGGACATAACTATTGCTTTTGAATCTGAGCTGAATGCTGAGGATCAATTACAAACTCACTGAACAGTTATGTCCCATGTGGCCCCCCTTATAGTCACCGACTAATCAGACTTAGAGAGCTGAAAAGTAGTGTTCTGTTCTGTTCTGTTACACATCCAGCTTTTATACATTACATTTTTGGCTAACTATATTAGAAACATATTATTTTGCACAGCCTATCTATTTACCCAGTTTTTATTTTTACACTGAACTGTTCCTTTAAGTCTACATGTAAACATGAAATAAACCCAATAGGCTGGTTTTGCTTCCAATAAGGATTCATTATATCTTAGTTGGGATCAAGTACAAGCTACTGTTTTATTATTACACAGAAAAAGGAAATTATTTTTTTTTTTTAATTATTGGATAAAATGGAGGAGAAGGCCTTTTCGTAATTCAGAGCTTTCGGGATAACGGGTTTCCAGATTTACCCAGTTTTTATTTTTTTAAACTGTTCCTTTAAAAACATTTGACTGGATATTGGAAAGTTGCTTAGAAAGACATTTACCGTTTCAGTATGAAACAAGTTGTTTTGGGGTGAGCTGAGAACTCATTTTAAAATCCTTAGTTTCAGTTCTTACACCGACAGCCCTCCAGCCGTGTGTTGCATACATTGTCTGTCTATCAGTACAGTGAGTAGGGCCCTGGAGGAAACCCTGGCACTTTCAGGGTGATGCAAGGGAAAGGAATGTGTTTGTTTTTATGTGCAGCACTTGAGAAAGCTGGAAGACAAAGCGGGATTGCATGAGACGGTCTCTGCCGTGTGCGTGAGTCAGCTCTCCGGCTGATTATTGTGGTTTCCCTTAACGTGGGGGAATTCATTGTTACCAACATCTGAATGAAATGTTCCGGACCCTTCCTCCTCCGAGTGTGCTGTTGGTCTGTGCCGTGACTGGGTATATAGTGCCAGACGCCCACCATGCACGATATCTTCCCATGGGCAGCCTTTGGTCCCTTCCAGATGGTGCTGAACTACAACTAGAGTCCTTTTGGTACAAGGGTACAATTTATGGATAGAACTTTATACAGTTAGAGGCACATTTCTCAAGGGTTGAATTTCGAATTAATGTGAGTTTTTGTAAGCTCCCTTAAAGAAGAAGGAAAGCTACTGAAGCAGTTTATTGCTTATAGATTAGCCACAATAGTGCAAGCTATAACACTATATCTATTTTGCAGAATGCTTTACCATACCTGAGTAAACAGCTCTAGAAGCTCTCTCTGTCTGTTTAGGTTAGCAGCTGCCATAGTAGTTTGCTTTGACATCACTTCCTGCCAGAGTCTCTCCTTGCTCACTCATAGCTCTGTGCTCAGATTACAGCAGGGGGAAGGAGGGAGAAAGGAGCAGACTGGGCATGCTCACACCCTAGCCCTGGAGATTTAAGCTGAAAACAGTAGGAGTAGGACTTGCAGAGGGAGTAGGACTTGCAGAGGGAGTAGGACTTGCAGAGGGAGTA